>JANZXR010000008.1:13438727-13472156 GCA_027575705.1 Erythroxylum echinodendron
ACCGAAAAGGGATTGAGAATGTTAAATGGAGGTATCGAAAAGCTAGAAAAGTTGTTGGAAATTGGTAAAGTTAAAGGAGATCTTCAAGGCATTGGTTATAAAGGTGAGTGTTCAAAAGTTGATGAAGAAAATTTTGATATGTTCATATCAGCCCAAGAGGTAGAAGCGCCGAACAAGAGACAAAGATTTATACCCACATGTCATTTTTGTGGAGTTGTTAGGCATATAAGTCCAAGGTGTTATCAGTTACTACAAATGATATTTCAAAGGGGTCAAAACAAAAAATATAGACGCTCTTTATTAAATTTCCAGCAGCATCCTATGGTATCGAAGCAAGCTTGGATTAGAAAGGATCAAGTATAAGCACAAAAACGTAGTGAAGGAAAAACAAGAAATTGTACAGATTCATAGTTAGTGACTATTTGTAAAGTAACTGGTCAAACAAAGGATAAGTCAGTTACTTCTAAAGAAGAAACCGATGACCGAGATAATGAGACAAGAAAAAAGCCCAGGTTTAAGATTCTTCGAAGGGCATAGGGACAGTGTGCTTTACATTTTTGAAGTACTTTTTTGTTGTAAAAAACAAAAAGAACAAAAAACGAAAAAAAGAAACGAAAAAGAAAAGAAAACATTTTTTTTGTTCTTTAGTTTTAAGTTGCTATTGTCGTCTTTTTTTAGTAGTTTGTACTGTGACTTCTATTTGGCTCCACCGAAGACTCCTCAGCTCTCTCATTAGTGTGAGTCTCTCTCTCAGGTATCTCTCTCTCTCAGGTATCTCTCTCTCTCACTACATTGACAACATTTATAGTTCATTGCTTGGGTTTATGAATTTGCTCAATGTAATGAAGATGAAATTGAAGTAAGTAGTGATATGTTGGCATGTGTTTTGAATGGTGGTAAATTTTCTTCTTGGTGTGCTTATAATTCTTCCTCTGGTATGATTATGCATTTTGATATTATTTTGCCCCAAGAGGGAGACATCAGTTTGTTTATAGTGAATGTTCCATTTAGGGGGAGATTTTAAGATATATGCGTGACTATTCTTCATGCTTTTTGGCATCTTTTTATCTCAAGGGAGAGACATCAGATTGTGTATAGAGAATGTTCCATTCAGGGGGAGATTTTAAGATATATGCGTGACTATTCTTCATGCTTTCTTGCATCTTTTTGTCCCAAGGAGGGAGAAATTTGGATGATTGATGTTCTTTGGAGCTTGATATTTGATTAAGGTGGAGTTCTCGTTTCATCTCATGTAGATTGTGAATTTGATACTTATATGTCCAATTATGTTATTTAGGGGGAGTTTCATCTTTATGACAAAAAATGCCAAAAAGGGAGACATTGTTAGGATATATGTTATATATCTTTTAATTAGTTTTTGCATTATTTATTAATTGGACTTGGACTCAAAGTGATGTGGTTGGTACACTTATATCTGAAAAAGAATTCTACACAAAGTGGAAGTCTATCATTATCATGTTAGTGATTCATATGTGTATTGGCAGATTTTTTGGGATAAAGGATATTGAAGCAATTCTAGTTTGAATATAAATTGTTTTACATTTATGAAGTAGCAGAAGGGTTGGTTAGACTTTTGTTTTTTGGTGTGAACGAAGTTGTCTTCATGGTGAGAAAAACTTGGTGGGTGTGTTTTTTAATGGGGCATTGATTACGTTGTACATTGGGAAGGAAGATTATTAAACAACGCTTGATGGGTGTGTTGCTTGAAAAATACATTAAATCTACAACCATCGTGTGAAGCGGGTGTTTATTGTCATATTACTCTCAAAATCTGAAGAGAAATGACGGTGCTAGAAAACAAGTTAAAGACTCCATGTAACTACACTATACCGTTGATTTAATTGCCATTTTTTGGAGCGTGATGTTGCTATCAAATTATGGCCACCTTATGTATACATACCACAACTTGCAACACATATGAGGATATTAGCTGAATAACGTGACTGGTCAGAGAGCCACGGTGAAGTTGTTTTGTGAGCAAAGTGTTGCATACGTTTTGATTTGTTGATACAGTGAAGATCTTTTTGGTGAAGTGGGTATTGACAGTTAATTGAAGGAATACCGTGAATTGTTTTCTGTGAAGAAAGAGCAAGCTATGGTGGAGAATTTTAGCTGAGTTATTTTGAGAAGACAAATTCAGAGGAAAGTCTTCTTTGTCTCAAATATTTTTGTTATTTAATTTTCAGTTGATTAAATACTTGAGCTATTTTATTTATTATTGTTTTGATTGAAAGTAGTTAGATAAATCCTCTGACGAGGTTAGTACGAGTCGGTCGTACTATTAGGTGTGAAATTCTTTCACGAGAAGTGAGATTGAGTGATAGTATCAAGGGTTGAGTGGTGTCGGCTCAGTAAAGCCTTGACTAATTCTATTGTACTTTCGTGAAAGTGATTAAGCTTGATGAGGGCCTCACAGAAGTAGGCAAGGAGTGCCGAACTGCGTTACCAAATTTTTGGTGTTGATTTATTATTTTGATTCTACTTGTTTTATTTTATTGACGGCAAAGGAGTTTACAGAAAGTTGTGAAATAATTAACCCCCTTCAGTTTGTAGGAACGATCCCTACTTTCCACTATTACATTAATTTGTATTGCAGGAAGTTGGTTTCTTTTTAAATTTGGTTGCAGGCGACAGCAATACCAAATTTTGGCTCCGATGTCGGGGAATTTCTTGACTGTTTTTTTTAGTGATGTTCTTTTTGTTTTTGGTTTCGTTGCTCTTGATTACCTTGTCTTCTGTTTATTTTAGTTTGACAGCTTTTTCTGATTTTTCGATCTTTTAGCGGCATGGCTCACTATCATCAATATGCTTTTGATTATGATTTTTCATATTATCCTTATTATGATGATAAGTTTCCATCTGTTGCTACTAGGGATGTCAATGGTCCGAGTCGAGCCCGAGCCGCCCTCGGCCAGGCCCGGTCTAAAAAACCGCGACCGGCCCGTGGTTGGCCCGTGGCCCGACAGGCCAAAGGCGGGCTGGGCCAAACTCGACCCGTTTATATTTTTTAATATAAAAAATTACAAAACTACGTCGTTTTAGACAAACCCTCCCATGGCCTGCCAAATCCAGGCCAAAAACGAGCCTGGCCGGAATTGACATCCCTGGTTGCTACCTCTAGGTTTGACCATCAAGTGGCAGATTTCACGAAGAAGAGAAGAAAAAGAAAAAGAAAAAAGTATAGTAGCATTAGTTAGTAATGAATAGTTGTAGTCTTTTGTATCCATATGTTTGTCTCATAATTTGAATGTGAGTATCCCTTTTATTTGGTACTTTGTGAATGCTTGTAATTAACCTTTTTCATTTTTACCTTACTTTTGAACCCAGTCACATTACAACCCATAATAAAGTCCTTATGATCTGTGAACTCATGTAATTCGAATGAATGATAACTAGTGAATTTACAAGCCTATGGTAGTGCAATCTGTTAGAGGGAGGTTTGAGAGAAACACTTCAACCTTAAACACTTGAGTGTAAGAGAGAAATCTGTGAGAAGAATTAACTTTGGTTTCATACTTTCCTTTTGAAAAAAGACGTCTTATTTTAACTTTGTTTATTTGTATCAGTAAAAAGTGATTATAATGTATGTTACAACCTAAGTCTTACTGGCATAAGTTATGAATTGTGTGCACTTAATCTTAGGAAGGATGAATTGATAGAGTATAGTGGTTTGGCATGTTTACTCGAGGGAGAGCAAAGGTTTGGTGTGGGTGAATTTGTTAAGTTGTCATTTTGTGCTTATTTTGTATATAAATATCTTTAATGTGTTGAAATTATTATTCAAAATTAATGGAATTATCCCTTAATTGTTCTAAGATGATTTTCAAAACTTGAGAGATGAAATTGAATAAAAAATATGCAAGGAAAGCAAGAATAATCTGAAATTCCAGACTGGCAGAAAAATCGATGACTAAGCATGGGCACGTGCAAGGACAGAAACTATCTGCAAAATCTATTTTCAAATTCAGATCTGATTCACCTAAGATTTTCATAATCTTAAAGATCAGATTGCTACCTTACTAATGGGAATTTGCAACCTGAATACATGGAGGTGTTATCTGCCAAAAATCAAGGAAAATTTGAGAAGATTTGAAGGGATAAAAGAGGATTTGGGGTTACTGTTCATGATGGATAGTTTAGGAGTAGTTCTACGTTTTCTGCAGTCTTCTTCTTCTGGTTTTTGTCAGATAGTTAGGGTAGTTTACATTTCTGCAGTATTTTTCTAGGGATTTTCATATTTTCTGGAAAAAGACTAGGGATGGATACTTTACATTTGGCTATTTCTTTGTTGATTTTCTCTTTTATTATGAGTAGCTAAATTCCTTTTCTTGGTTGAGAGAAATCATGTTATCATCTATTATGTGTGAGGTGTTCCAATAAATTTTGCTTTGTTGATGAATATTTAGTGCCTTCCGAATTGCTTTTTATGATTGAATTGGTTGACTTTTAGGATGCGCAACTAGGAATTGATTCGTTTAATAGCCAGATTGGTGAAATATGACGTTCAGTTTTGCTAATCACAAGTGGCAATTAGGTTTACCATCTTTACGGTAGAGTTGGAAATTCTAAGAAGAAACTCATCTCGATTAAATGCATGTCGTACATGTGTTATCTTGTTCATTGGTTTCTTAGTTCTTAAAGTTATTACTCAATTGAACTTACGATCGTATCTATGTTGTTGATTAATAAAAATGCTTAGAATACATGTTTCTATTCAGTTATACTTAAGAGAAAACATCACCCATTGAATGTTTATTGATGAACTGAATTTTATATCAAGGATCCATATTAGTATGATAACGTTGGTAAATCGAAACCAAGATTTGTTTACTGAATTTCCAGATTTGAATATTTTCATTTAATTTCAGTTTTTGTTATTTCTAATTTCTTAAATTACGTGAACCAAAACCCCCCATTTGTTTTAGTTTTAAACTCGTATAACCTTTGTCGTTAAAAGTTCTTCATGAGAACGATCCCTACTTTCCACTACTACATTAATTTGTATTGCAAGAAATTGGTTTCTTTTTAAAATTAGTTGAAGGCGGCAACAGTACCACTTAAACACAGCATGAGCTCAAGAAAGGTGACATACCAAAATCGATCCAATGCTGCACGCACAAAACTGGAGCATCTGAACTAGAATCACGAGCACATATACGAAACTTGATTGGTGAAATATCGAAGAAGATGAATAGTGATGGGGCAGCTGACACTTCACTTTCAAGAAAAATTGTTAGAATGATTATGAACAGGGCAGGAACAGCACAATTTATGTACCAACCCGGAGATGGGTTTGGAGTTTTCGATCTTGAGATTAGGAATCGTATACTGCCAATACTTGTTCATCACCCTACATTTCAGTGACATTTTCACTACAAGTTATTGTTGTTTAAATATAAAAAAAATTAATTAAGAATAAATATATAAAATTATTTAAAATTAAATTTCGTATTAAATATTCTTATATTTAAAATTCTTCTCCAGTAAAGTTGATTCAGATTTAGCTTTTTTGGCATCTTTCATATTTAAGTTTTGCTTCAAAGTTCTTATAATTTTGTAATTAATGATGTAAATAAATTTAGAATATATCTGGTCACAATTATCACATTTATTAAATAAAATTTTTTTTATAAATATAATGTAATTTTAATATCCATCACTGTAAATACTTGCTAATCCTCGATTACTAAATGATCCAACTCCACTTGAATATATAAATGCAAGGATCTTATGAAAGTGAAGCAGGCTGATCAAGTAGTTCCAAGAAACGACCCTTAGTTTCACCATCAACAATGCCGGATCCATCTCCATGTTGGTAGAAACACTGTGCCGTTCTTACGAGGTTCATACACATTCGAACAAAGTCTCTGGAAAACGAAGTACCGCTTGCTCCGTCTCTGTTCATCTTCTCTCATGTCTCACTGATCAGATATAGTATCTGTTCACGACTTTCTTCTTTCTTCAGAAGCTCCTGTTTCGTGCATGCAGCATTGGACTGATATCAGAACATCACCTCTTTGTAACTTTTGCTATTTAAAAACATTAAAAAAGAAGATCAAAAAAATGGTACAAAAAGAACCTGTAGAGTATGAACAGAAACAGATAATTTTAGGTTTTCAATACCGAAGATGTTCCAAGATCATCTAGTAGCCTAAAAATCATTGACGACCATTTGATGACATTAGGGTACCCATCTTCCCTGAGTGATTCCATAACCTTGTTCGTGATTGGATTTGCTGTTAGAAAATAAGTGTGGACGAGAACCAAAGGACCACTTATAGATATCGATCCATTGTCTAAGTACTGTTCCAGTGTCGGCTTATATCCACTGACGTACCACTTATGCTCCATTAAGTAAGATTTACATAAATCTAACCACTAAAATAAACAGAAAGCCAAACTAAGATACGTATACTTAATTGCTATTTGCAATTTAAGACTGATAAAGAGAAGGTTCAGTACTGATTTCTTTAGGTAGTAGGTGATGTCAACTCCATGATCCCGAAGAGCAACGTAAGCCACTCATTTACGTAATTCACTAAAGCAAAGAAAGTTAGCTTCATGTAATACGGAAGATTGTTTATCACATTTATATCCCACCTGAAACCAAACAAAAATATCACATTTATCAGATTCTCTTAAAACCTGAATTAGAGTTATTTAATTCAGTTTAAATATAAAGTGTTCACACTTACATTTCAAGGGCAGAGCTGAAGAGCTCAAGTTCATCCAAGGTGCCATATACATCGTAAATGTCATCAATTGTTGTGATGAGTTGAGCGTATTTTGTGGCTGTGTTGTGAAATATCCATACTGAGGCTCCATTGCAACCCCAGTTGTCCATATGAAGCACTCAGCTATCCTATCTCTTGCAAAAGGTAGTTTTTCTTTAAAGCCCTTGTGAAGAGACCACCTTAAGAAAAGTAAAAAAAACCTTTTGAGAAGTTAGCTGCTTCGATTTTACTATGTCGAATGCATAGGAACAAAAAGCTTACTCGGATGCTCGTTTTAGATCCTCCTGGTGAATTGCCTGGAGCCTGTTGTACTCTATTTTTGTAATCTCGAGAAGTATAGGATTCATGGATTGTTTAATCTGGTACACATCAATGTACCATCCGGCTACCAACCTCGGCATTCTCCAGTGTAACGGGAGCTCTAGGGAATGACTAGCTAAAATGGAAATGTAATCACCTTTTGATGCAGAAGGATAAGGGGAAGGAACGAAGATAGCAGGAAAGAAGAAGGAGATGAGAATACAGAGATTTCAGGGAAAATTCTTCATATTCAAATAGAATCGCTCATTCATATATATAGGTCTCCATTCCTAACAGTTGTAACTAATTCCCTTAATATGCACTACACATAATCATTGAAATATGCTGGTTTCCTCGTAGTGCGTTTGCAGGCTTTTGTCGCCACAGTGGGTGCTGTAATCATTGGTTCGTTTCGTGTTGTCTGCTTCTGCGTGTCTGTCGGAATAGCATTGTTAGGTTGAGGTTCATGGGCTCCTGGATCATTACTCCCCTTGTTCAGCAGAACCTTGTCCTCAAGGTTGAAAGTAGGGTAATCTTTTTGAATTTGGGCTTGGTCCGCCTAGGTGGCTTCTTCAACCGTCTGAGTTGTCCATTGGACTAGGAGTTGAGGGACGAAATGACCTTGTTTCAGCACTTGACACCGACCCAAAATATGAAGGGGCTGAATGTGGCCTACGCCTAATAGATGATCCGGAGGAGGGCTAGGAGCAGAAATGGGGTCTCTGGTGCACCATTTGAGCAGAGATACGTGAAACACGTCATGTAATTTGGCATTGTTAGGCAGTTTGATACGGTACACTACAGGACCAATGGCTTCCAGTACTTGAAACGGCCCATAGAATTGCCTTCCTAGCTTATTGGATTGTCGATGGGCCATTGAACTTTGGCGATATTGTTGTAGGCGGAAAAAGAAAAAATCACCTGGTAGAAATGTTGTTGCCGTCCTATGCCTATCACTTTTGATTTTCATGCGATTCTGGGCTCTCTGGATGTTTGCCTTTAATTCAGACAAAAGGCGTTGGCGATGCAGTAGGCGTGTTTCCATGTCATGTAATTGAGTGGAACCTGGGATGTAGTGAGCAATAGACAAGGGAGGCCGCCCATATAGAGCTTCATAGGGACTCATCTTGATTGCTGAATGCCATGCAGTGTTGTAGGAGAGTTCCGCCCAGTAAAGGAACCGAGCCCACTGTTTGGGATTGTCGGTGGTGTAGCTGCACAAATAGTCTTCTAGACATCTACTGATGACTTTCGTTTGTCCGTCAAATTGTGGATGATAGGCAGTGCTGGTTGAAAGCTTAGTTCCTTGAAGATGAAAGAGTTCTCGCGAAAAGGTGGACATAAACAGAGGGTCTCGATCGGAGACAATGTCCAGGGGAAAACCATGTAAGCGGACAATTTCACGAACAAACACATCAGCGACGAAAATTGCAGTGAAGTGAGCTCCCAAGGGAATAAAATGGCTAAATTTTGACAAACGGTCGACAACCACATAAATAGTTGTCTTACCATAAGATGGAGGTAGATGGGTGATAAAATCCATGGAGATGGATTCCTAAACGTTACCAGGAATAGCCAGCGGTGTGAGCAAGCCCTGAGGAGCAGAGTGAAATGGTTTTACTTGCTGGCAAATAGAACAAGCGTTGACATAGTTCGTGACATCTTAGTGAATTCCGGGCCAGAAAAAAACTGCTCGCATTCTGGCCAATGTCCAACGTACTCCCGCATGACCCCCCAACAAGCTATCATGGAATTCCGAGATGAGTGGTTCCTGTAGTCTAGACTCCATTGGCACCCAAATCCTCTCCTTGTAAAAAATCAACCCATCTCTAACAGCATAGTGGTTGTGATTGTCTGGGTTTGTTGCAATGGAATCATAAAAACTATGAGTAGTGGCATGATGAACAACAAAATGTTTGATGGTGCCAATAATGGAGGAGATTGGTTTAGAGGTGCCGAGGATCGTTTGTAGTGTCGCGAAAGTAGCCTCTATACGAAAGAGGGAATCAGCAGGTAAATTCTCTCGCCCAGGCTTGTAACGAATCTCAAAGTCGTAGCCAAGGAGTTTGGATAACCAGTGCTGCTGTTCGTGCGTTTGGATGGTTTGTGTAAGGAGAGCCTTGAGGGGCTTGTGATTTGTCATGAGAACAAATTTGTGTCCAAGAAGGTATTGCCGCCAACGTTTGATAGATGCCATAATGGCATGCATCTCCCGCGCGTACGTTGATTTATCATGCAGGTTCTGATGTAGTTGTTTGCTAAAATAGGCAATAGGTGTCCGTCTTGAGAAAGTACTGCTCCAATCGCATTCCCCGAAGCATCTGTCTGCAAAAAAAAAAGTTTTAGTGAAATCCGGTAACGCTAAGACAGGGGTATTAAAAAGGGCTATCTTCAGGGTCTGAAAGGCTTTGTTGGTAGACTGTGTCCAGACAAAGGCATTTTTACAAAGTAGGGTGGTTAGTGGCGCGACTAAGTGAGCAAAGTGAGGGACGAAGCGCATATAGTAGCCAGCTAACCCTAAAAAGGCGCGTACGTGCCGGACAGTTGAGAGGGTGGGCCAAGACTGGATAGCATCTATTTTTTGTGGGTCGACAGCGATTCCAGAGGCTGAAATAATGTGACGTAAATATGATATAGAGGTGGCACCGAACACGCATTTGGCTAAGTTGACATGAAAAGACTGGTCTTTGAAGATATGAAAGACAGTGGCCAGGTGGGACTCCCAAGATGTGCTATAGACGAGAATATCGTCAAAAAATACGAGCACACAATGATGAAGGAGTGATTTGAACTGGGCATTCATCTCGGCTTGGAAGCTGGAGGGCGCATTGCAGAGGCCAAAGGGGAGGACAAGGAACTCATAATGGCCCTCATGGTTTCAGAAGGTCGTTTTTTCTACATCTGTGGGAGACACCCTTAACTGGTGATACCCAGATTTAAGGTCTAATTTGGAGAAAACAGTGGCGCCATGGAGTTCATCAAAGAGCTCATCTGCTGTAGGAATAGGAAATCGATCTTTGATTGTTATAGAGTTTAATGCTCTATAATCCACACAGAATCTCCAGGAACCATCTTTCTTTTTGACAAGTAAAACTGGTGATGAATATGAACTGTTGCTGTGATGAATAATGCCGTCCGAGAGCATAGCGGTGACTTGTCACTCGATTTCCGCTTTTTGAAAATATGGGTAACAGTAAGGGCGCACATTTACTGGTGCAGCTCCTGGCTGAGTCGTGATTCGGTGCACTGCGTGGCGAACAGGAGGCAGTCCTTGTGGCTTCTCAAAGATAATCTGGTGTCACTGAAGTAAAACATGCAAGTCACGAGTAAACTCGTCAGGTGAGGCAGAATTCACAACAGGTGTGGGTGGGGTAACAGGTGACGCAACCAGGTGGTAACACGTTGCTATGACGTTTGTGGACGTGTCTCGTCGTAACTGGTTAACTGATATGACAGAGAGTTCACCTGATTTAATACCATGTAGTTGGATCTCAGCGTCCGCAATAGTGAACTTCATCCATAGTTCACGGTAGTCAAAAACAACAGGCCCGATGTGAGCCATCCACTCTACACCCAAGACGACGTCTGCCCCATATATTGGTAAGACAAAAAGATTGACAGAGAAATGGTGATCAGCAATAGTTACTGCCACATTTTCGCAGAGGCCAGCGCAATCCAAAGACTCGCCATTCCCCACTGTCACGTTCAAGTATCGAGAACGTTGGACTGATAAGTGAAGGAATGAGCTATCCTATTCTGAATGAAGTTATGGGTAGCGCCGCCATCAATGAGGATGACCACACTGTGACCTGCAATGGTGCCATGTACGCGCAGAGTACTGGGTTTGTCACGTCCCTCCAATGCATGCAAGGATATTGAAGGTGGAGTGGGGTCACTCGGTGGGGCCATGATGTCTACGGTCGCAGGAGACAGGTCGATGAGGTCTTCTGGGGAAGATTCAACAAAGACAAAGTCCTCTGGTTCGTCTGCCACTAAACCATGGAATTGAACCTTGGAACATTTGTGGCCAGTAACATATTGTTCATCGCAGTTGAAACAAAGCCCTTTTGCACGTCGAGCATCCATTTCGGCTGGGGTAAGTCGTTTGATGGGTATCTTGGTTCCTGCAGGTGAGGTGCTGGACAGGGGTGGGTTTGATGTGGTTGGACGTGGCGAGAATGTGGAAGGATGTGAGTTGTGTGAGGGACGGCTTGGTAGGGTCCTATGCAAAGCGTGCCAGATGGATTTAACAATCTTGGCCATGTCTACGACAGCTGTAACGAAGGTGGGTTTGAGCAAGTCAAGTTCTCACTTGATGTAATCTTTGAGGCCCGAAATAAAACAGTTAAGGAGCTGCTCTTCTGTGAGACTACGGGAGCGAGTGGAGAGCTTTTCAAATTCTCTCATGTAGTTATGGATAGAGGAAGTTTGTTGGAGTTTGAAAAGAAGAGCTTGATGGTTAACATATTGGGAGGGGTCGAACCTACTGAGTAGATCCGTAGTGAAGTGTTCCCAAGAGGTTAAGCGGTTATTGGCGTGAAGCCATTAAAACCATTGTAAGGCTTCTCCGGTCATATAGAAGGAGGCCACGTCTAACTTTTGGTTGGGTAGGGTGCGGTGGAAGACAAAGAAACGTTCAAGTTGAAAGAGCCAACCAGAGACATTATCACCAGAGAAAAAAGGAATTTCTAATTTAAGGATACAGATTGTAGGCAGGGAGGATGGGTCAGTGTGGACTGGTTGGGCTGGTCTCGTGGAAGAGGAGGCGGTGTGAACTGGGGGGAGCTTGGTGTGGGTAGTAGGGGTTGTGGGTGTGGTAGTAGGGATGCTGTTTGCTTTTCCACGCGAGACAGGGGCAACATCAAGGCTTCGTGGGATTTTTGCAACCATTCAGTGGCTGCGACGTGACGAGCAAACTCTTCAGATTGAGAGTCCATGCGGGAAGACAGAGCTTCCAAATCTTTGGAAACTTTGTGAAAAGCTTCCTCTATAGCTTTGTAACGAGTGGTGGTACCTTCTGCCATGGCTAAGGGCTGGATGGGAAGGATCAATGAAAGCACCAAATGATGCAGAAGGGTAAGGGGAAGAAACGAAGATAGCAGGAAAGAAGAAGGAGATGAGAATATAAAGATTTTAGGGAAAATTCTTCATATTCAACTAGAATCGCTCATTCATATATATAGGTCTCCATTCCTAACCGTTGTAACTAATTCCCTTAATATGCACTACACATAATCATTGAACTGTGCTGGTTTCCTCGTAGTGCGTTTGCAGGCTTTTGTCGCCACAGTGGGTGCTGTAATCATTGGTTCATTTGGTGTTGTCTGCTTCTGCGTGTCTGTCGGAATAGCATTGTTAGGTTGAGGTTCATGGGCTCCTGGATCAATATTCCTCACCTTGATCAGATCGTAGTGTCTTGATACCCTTCCCAAGTTGGTTTTCTACTTTATTTCTAGATTGTTTGAACTTTTCAAATGCATCAAATTTGTATCTCATCAGATACAAATACCTATATCGAGAATAATCATCGAAAAAGGTAATGAAGTAAAGGAAACCACTTCTGGCATGGATGGACATTGGACCTCATATATCTGAATGTATTAGGTCTAATACTCCAGTCGCTCGTTCACTCTTTCCCTTAAATGGTAACTTAGTGTTCTTGCCGAATAAATAAGATTCACACATGTCATATGATTCATAATCAAATGATCCTAAACTACCACTCTTGTGGAGCTTAGCTATACGTCTCTCATTTATATGGCCAAAGCGACAATGCCATAAGTAAGTTGGTTTTAAATTATCTCGTTTATGTCTTTTTATGTCATTTACATTCATAATTGGATGCGACATATCTAATATGTAAATTCCATTGCATAATGTACTAGTACCATAAAGTATTCCATTCAAACTAATAGAACAACCATTGCTGTTGAAATTCAAATGGAAACCATCTCTATTTAAACAAGAAACAGACAATATGTTCTTTTTTAAAACAGGTACAAAATAACAATCATCTAGTTTAATTACAAGCCCACTGGGGAGTGACCAAAAATAGGTGCCTACGGCTAATGCAGCAATTCTGGCTCTATTGCCCACACGCATGTCCAGTTCTCCCATTATGAGCTGTCTACTGTCCTTAAGGCCCTACATATCATTACACATATGTGTGAGTCACAACCACTATCTAATACCCATATGTTATGATCAGAAACAATATTAACCTTAATGACAAACATACCTGAAGGAGCTGGGGCATCTGATGCCTGCTTCTTCTTCAAGGACTCCAGATAAACTTTACAGTTTCACTTCTAGTGGCCATTCTTGCCACAATGGAAGCAAGTTTCTTTCGGCGTAGTCTCTTTATGCTTCTGTTTTGTGGCACTTCCTTTTAGTTTCTTGGACCGTTTCTTCTTTAGGTTCTTTTTTCTTGAACCAGAAGAAGAAGAGTCCACCACTAGCACTGGTTTGCTATCCTTCTTGATAGCTTACTCTGTTGTCTTTAGTAGATTGATCAACTCAGGGATTGTCGTGGAGATTTGGTTCATCTGATAGTTCAACATAAATAACTATCAGACAATCTAACTAGAATTAAGTCAACACTTAATTCATAGTCCATAACAAAACCCAAGGTGGCCAACCTCTTAATATAACCAGTCATCTTCAATGCATACTGCACTGCAGATGTCCCCGGAGTCATCTTAGTAGTGAAGAGTAGCCTCGACATCTCGAACTTTTCAGACCAAGCTTACTCATCAAAAAGCTCTCTAAGATGAAATACTATGGCATTAGCATCCATAGATTCATGCTGCTTCTGCAGCTCAGGTGACATAGGCTAGCATAATGCAGGTAGCCATGTCACTATCTTTGAGAAGCTTACAATATGCTTTTTGATCCTCATCAGAAGCATCAGCAGTAGGGGGATCAGGAAGTGGAACGTCTAGGAGATAACCTATCTCCTTAGATCTGAGAACAATTCTCAGATTTCTCAGCCAATCAAGAAAATTGGGTCCACTCAATTTATTAGAATCCATT
Organism: Erythroxylum echinodendron; assembly: GCA_027575705.1. Lineage (NCBI taxonomy): Eukaryota > Viridiplantae > Streptophyta > Magnoliopsida > Malpighiales > Erythroxylaceae > Erythroxylum > Erythroxylum echinodendron. The sequence goes on from JANZXR010000008.1 coordinate 13,452,815, forward strand.
AGTGAGCACAAATTCACACTGGAAGACATCTTTAATCCACCTAAATGTGAAGAGAGAAAGAATGTTAGAATATAAATGCACACATGATCATAAAGACTTGTATGACATGCATATAACTCCCACTAGTTTCAAAGAATTCATAGCCCTCACTACAAATCCAAGAAAAAATATGACAAAATGTCCTAATGGGTCGATATTCGACATTACTAAGAATGACCTTGGGTTTACCTAACAAGTCACCTTAGGTCAATCAGTAGATATCAGTCATATCAATTGCAACATAGCTACAATTATCGTCTAGTGCTATTAACTCGTGATGTATACACATACATTGGGTTATCAACTCTTGATGCACGTACATCTAATGCACGCTACCCAATTGTGCCTCTGTCTACGTTGACCTTGAGTTTACTCAACAAATTAACGCTTCTAGTGAAAATCGACCCATTAATCCAAAAATCTTATTTTCATGGTTTGAACATATCCGTATAGAGTAGGCTTAGGTTTACCCAATAACCTTAACTCTAAAAGAATTCTAGTTCTCCCCATATTAATGGAAGGCATTAGTTTTCATATTATGTGTGAGGGATTTCATATTCTGGTCTCATCTAAGTCGTAGGATTATAGTCACCAGGACTATATGGTATGATTTAGGACATTTCATCAATCACATTGAATCTATATCCATAACCATCCATCATCCCACCTAACCAACCCTAGCATGCATTCTTGAATGCAACCATTTCACAAGGTTTTCTTGTATAGGTTGCGATGTGTTATGCATCTAAAGATTTGACGTTTGATTCAACTCTTGAACTGAACTTCTTTCTAATGTCGGAATCGGTTAATTTCTCAATCCGTATGTTGTCAATTCCAATTCAAAATACCAATATACCAAGTGTAATACCTTATACTTTGATGAACAATTAAACAATTTAATTGTATGATGCTTGCCATATCTAGTTATATTAGACATAAAATACTCAAAATAGATTAATACAATATATAATTTGAGAACATCAAATTATCACCCTAAGCATCTCTAGTTAATATCCACTTCATCAAGACTACTTCGACACTTATCATATAACTTGTGACGGCCAAAACAATCAAGACAACTGAATATGCCAACAAGATATTAATATGACATATTTGACATTCGAAAATTTTTGGACAACCCAATTTCAAGCAAAGTAACATATTTCTATTAACATAAAAATGATCTGAGGCATTAAAACTAAAAACACATAATCACCACTTCAAACAAAACAATTCCAACAATTTTCTCAAAACTTTCCAGCTCTGTCTTTTTCTTGAAAAACTCATTAAAAATATTTCAATAAATGCTAAGAAAATTACAGAGCTATAACATGTTCCTAACGTGTTCCATGAATTTTTTCAGAATTTATTTCCAAGAAAAACTCAACCAATCTCAGCAACCAAGCCAACCCATAATTTATGTTCCTCAACACAGACATTCCCAACAGCACACAATAAATTCTCAAATAAATATTCAATCACCTTGAATACATTTTTTCATCTTCATAGACATTTATAAACATCTTAGAAAGAGTTTGATGAAAGAAAATCTCAAAAACAATGTTTATAGAATTTATTCTCGAATTTGCAAGCATACCTATTCATGTAATGTGCATAAACACAGTAACCAGAATATTAGGGAATTAATTAGAAAAAACATATCAAATCACATTGATAAATTTTTTCCTTCCACAGACGTATTCAAAAACATCTTATGAGCAAATATGGGTAAGAAAATTTCGAAAACAATATCTCTATACTAATTTCAAATTCAACACAATCAACATGCACAACATTCATAACCAATCGGCAACATCACACATGTTATGGTTTCTCATTTATACGGGGCATAAGTGGCTCTGATACCACTGTAAGAAAATCCTGATGCATGCATCATATACACGCGGTAAGGAAAAACAAAAATTTTTGTTCCGAGACTTTCCCGAAATCTAGGATCTATGTGCCTATACAAGAAAATACCATTAAACCTAGGTAAAAAATTCCCAATTCACGTTCATGTTCGTAACACACACACACACACACACACACACACACACACATATATATACACAAATCAATTATGCATATAATAACTATGTACCTTGTGAGTAGTCTCCTTCGTTCTTCGATCTTCTACTCGTTGGGTTGTCGGAAATCACAACAACCAAAATAGATCGTCTCCAACGATATCCATGCAGAGATTGGAGAAACTAACCGAATCAAACTCTTTGATCCAAAATTGGCTAGAACAAAGACAAGAGTGCTAGCTCTTTTCTTTGTTCTATGAAGAGAAAAAACCCTAAAGCAAATGGAGAGGAAGAAGATGAGAAAAATGAAGAGCGATAGATGATAATCGTGAAGAAGAAGATGGTTTTTTTAAAGCACTCTCACGATTATTAACTTACTTCCTTTGTTTTATCTTTTATGGTTTTGTCTTTTATCAGTAAAAGACATTAAATGACTCACTTTAAAGACTCCTCACTTCTTCTTCCACGTTGCCTACAATATATATACATACATATATATATATACTTATATATATAGGTATATATATATATATATATATATAGATACCTCAGTTATATATAACTGAGGTAGTCCAGTCACACTGGGATCAGTCCTATCGGGTCTCAGGTATGGAAAAAATACCAGAGACCTATTTCAGCAATGTGAACATCATGATCTCATCGAGACATATCTTGTTCTCATCGGGATCCATTTGGTTTTATTGCTTTACAAATAATGAATCTCTGTCCAAAACTATTTTACAAATCCTCCGAGTCACTCTTATGCGTGTGACTCATTAGGTTCCCGATTATGTTGGCTACTTGGATTAACACTTAATCCAAGCAAGTCATGAGTGGCGTCTAGCAACACATCATGACTCCCAATTGACCAGAAAGTAAGTGATTTGACGAACAAACCCGTGCTCGTCATGAACCGTCTCATGAACTTTCCCATACACAATTGCTGTGCAATTCGTCCTTTCACTACGCTATACCCCACTTGGTTATGAGTATGGACAAAGTGTCAACTCTTACTAGACTGAATAAGTCAAATCTAGCCCAAGTGATATCAGTTCTCATCCTGGGACTCATTACTCTATTTGTCAATGAAGACATTCTTCATGACACTTATACTTCGGCCAGAGATTTTCAAGTAATGACCCCTACAAGAGGCCATGGATATCATCTTCTTCTATCACAGAAGTGATGATCCTCTATTGGCTACTCAATTACTTTCAAATACCTTAAACTGTACCTAATCACCATCCTATGACCAACCTCTGTAAGGCAACAAGGAATGGAGTCAAAGCTCAGAATTAGTATCCAAGATATCCTTAAGTACCTCAAGTCTAAGGATACTTGCACCATTGCTATGATGAGATTATCACTGACATTAGAATAGGACATCTATGTGATGATCTCATGGTAGGTCATCCAATGTACTTACTACCTCTAGTAAGCATCCACATCTCAACTCTAAACTTCTCATGTTTATAGTTTTTAAGATCTACTGCTTGATCAAATCAAGGAGTTTGACATGTGCTAGTCTATATGGATTAACAATGTCCAATCTCATTAATCCTATGACTAGGGATAATGTAGATATTGAAATAATTGCACATAATAGGAATCTCAATAGTATGATCACATCATAATTTCCTTCATGCTATGTCATATATCATAGACTTCATTAATTTGCTTATAGATCAATATCAATTTATAAATAATGAACACCAAATTAATAAAATATGCTTTTCTTTATTATTGAAAACAAAGTCTTTATATAACTTTGTATGAAAGGCACGAAAGACGATCGTCTTAGGGCATTACTTTAACAACTTCGACATATTCCATCGACTCTGCTCAATGTCCCACCAAATGATCCTTATACGAGATGGGAGAATCTGAAATTTCCACATCATGGGATCCCCCTCCGCTATACTGGTGAAATTTTACTTGACCTATTGTTGCATTCGCATCCTCCGAAGTTCCTCCACTCGTGACCTCTGACATTCTCTTCAGAGAAGAGTTCCTAATTCTCCCTCTTTTTCTCTCGGCAAATTTGATCAACCTAATATGGCATATCGCAATCACAACTATTAATGCCGTGAAACCAACTATCCTAGTGGCATAGTCTAGATAGCTGCTACGCAACTGTGATGGAATTAGAGTCTAGTCTTGGCTATTTTCAACCATCCTTTTAGGCCACCAAATCTCCGTCAATGTAAGGGTGATAATTTCCACTTACCAATCCCATGCTTTCGTGCAGGCAACGTATTTCCACCAAAACACACAAAGATTGGTGGGATTACATATTTTTTGCTAAAGCAAGCAGATTATCGCCTACCAAAGGAAAGTCATTCTAATTACACATAAAGACCTGTGTTTTGGCAGTTATGAGTTAGTTTCTGGTGGTTGCATGGAGATGGAAAAACCGAACCTCGGCCTTTAAATATATCTCTTAAAACCAGGAGCAAGAATCTGTGCCTTCTCTTTGCTGTTTAAAGTTCTCCCATCTGGAAGAAACAATTCATATCTCCATCAGAAATGGAACATAACCCTTTTGCTCTCCTGAAAAAGACAGGAAAAATCATCAGAAGATCTATCTACACCTTACTCAAAGATTTCCACCACTATGGCAGCGCCCCTGTAGTCCTTATGCTTCCATTTTCAGTTTCAGTTCTTCTTTTACAATCTGTTTACAGATCTTGTTCGCAAACCAAACCGCTTCTGTTTCCAGCAAGAGCATCTTTTCTTGGCGTAAATCTTTGTCAGGTCATTTTTAGCTATATTTTCAGTTTTCCTCTAACACTCACTTTCCTTGTAATAGCCAAAGGAACCATAATTAGGCATCTAAATCAGTACTGGATGGCTACTCTTCCATTTTACAAGACTCTAATCTTAACTTGCCTCTGCAATATAATCTTCACTGTATCCAGTAGCCTGGTAGCTTTCTTCCTCCTTTTGACGGTCTTGAATTTAACAGAAAAAGCATTTGGATTAGCCTCTAGCGATCCTCTTCTTATTGAGGCAGCCCAAATTGTATTGTATATGATCTTAACCAATACCATGGTCATAAGCAACCTAGCTTTGGCTGTGGCAGGGACTGGGACTGGGACTTGGAATCGCACTGGATACAGAGCTATTTGTCGAGTTGCTTTACTAGGAAAGCAAACAAATTCAATGGCTTTGTTGTTAACTATCCCCATCAATTTGGGGCTTGCTGCTATTGAATCTTTGTTTCGATATCGGGTTATTAGAGCTTATTATCTCCTTGGAAGACTTAGTTTGTCAATGGTTATAGAGAGTTTGTTGATAGCATACATGTTCTCTCTCCTTATAGTCCTTGAAACAATTGCTAGTTGCTTGTTTATTATGGACTGTGAACCAAATTCTGGGAGAGAACAAGCAGAAACATTTCCTTCTCAAATCGCACCATGCAAGGACGAAAACAACATGTCAGAGAGTTTAAAAGAGTTTCCCTGAAAGGGTTTATTGAGGAACAAGAAACTGGAATTTCAACAGTACATAGAAAGGTGAGTCATTTCAACATCGGAATGTGTGAATTACACAAAATCGAGAGTTATGTAAACCAAACCACTTTCAGATCAATCAGAAAAGAAGGAACTTTTCAAACTTAGTAGTTTCAGTATCCAATCTAATGTTTTCTTTCTCTTGCCTCTTCTTGTACAAGCAGCTCTTAAAAGTCATGGTAGAGAAATAGTGGGAGGACACCAGCAAACCTTAAAACTTTGAAGCAAATTACCAATAGACATGTTTGAGATAGCATGTGCAGAATAAGAGCAGGCCTTTTCAATTTAAGCAAAAGACTACATGAGTTGTTCTGTCTTTGCTCAAACTCATGGAACTTATTCCATTTCATCAAGTGGTTCATCAGAGTGGCTTGGAAAGATAGGCAGGTCAAGAATAAAAAGAAAAACCGAGTTGAAAGGTGTGGGTACAAGATGGCCTTCAAGTCTTTATAATTGATTGTATATTTGGCGACATGATTCAACCTGACTGCATTTTTATTTGGGGTTTCTTGGACTATGGAACAGAAGCAGTATTAAGGCTTTCTCAGTCTTTTTTTAAGCCCACAGGTTCAAAAATATAAGGATAAATCCAACCATTTGATTTTTGAGTTCTAAAGTGTAAAATTTGCTAGAAATCTTAGCAGGAGTCCGCGCACATCAAGAGACAAAAATAACCATCAAATTACCAGATGCTTGCTTTCATTAGCTTGTTTCTATATTTGGATGCTGCGAGGCGTGAAAAGAAATAAACAACTTGAATGCTAAATTGGCTTCCACAAAAGATTTTTAAAAAAAGGGTCCTGAGTCAGATTCATGTTTGGTTGAGCTTTCTCAACGTTTCATGTTGATTATGGTAATGGTGATAGGCCAATTACAATTAGCAGCTTTTCGCTATAGGTTGCATCTGGCATTCTTCTTTAAGGGCAAAATAGCAAATCAAGCAACAATTATTTCTTTAACAAAGTACCTAGAGAAGGAGACAGATGCTATAGAAGAAGCTTCCAGGTAACCACTGCACTAAAACGTCAACAAGGTTGGACATTGGGTTGCATAATTGCTCACTTACTCCCAGAAAACCTTTTTAAAATATCTCTACCCATCTCATCCGTTAATGTCACAAGTTCAGCTCTAATATATGCAACGTCATAAATGGCTCCGGTTGTATTCTTAGTGTTCTAACTTATACAAAGCCCCTTCGAATTAACGGAGGTTTTACCGCTTAATCCTGAGACAATAATTGGGAAATGCATGTGTGTGCATGAGGGGGCAGGGGCGAGGAGATAAGCGCGTGTGAGCTTATATACCATCATGTTCAAGTGATAACAGATCGTCCTTTACTTGTCTTGGGAGTTAATCATTGACCCCAAGAGTTCCATTATGAATCTTACCTTAATCTTATTGTTATTGCACATGTTCTTGAAATATATAAACACACTTAGTCACTCAAGTAAGATTTTAAAGTATGGATTATTAATATAATTATTCATAATAATAATTGGAAAGGGTAGCCAAAAGAATCGCCGGAATTTGACAGAATAAGGTGATCATATGTCAAATGATCTTGGTTCATTATAAAGCGAATCCAATACTAGTTTATCACAACAAACTCCCCAACCTCCTTGTAGCTTGATGCGTACTGTTGGTGATCCAACAATCTCGGTTCTATCGTTTCATAGTGTCTCTTAGAAGCCACTTCCTTGGGTATATATGATGGCGAAATGCACGTGACAAACATGTTAGAGCCTAAAGCCGCTCCGACCATTCCACTAAAATTTTACACCAAATTTGGTGTAAAAGAGAATATTTCAATAATCTTTTTACATCAAATTTAATATTACTCTAACCACTCTACACTAAATTTTGACACCAAATTATTTTCAAAGAATATACCACAATAATTTAGTTATTAACTTAATTAATTTATATTTATACAATGATTTATTTATTTATATAAAAATTAAATAAAATCATTTTTAATTAATTAATATATACTTTATATTAAATTAATATTCTTGAACAAATATAATTAATAGTATTGCAACAACAAATATAATATTTTTATTTCACATTTAACCTCTAATCCTCTGAGTTACTATATCATTCCCACAAATGTTCAATCAATATATTGCAAAGTTTATAATGAGCTTATTTATCTTTAATTCACTTATGTCTAGCAAGGAATTCTTGAAATATAATTGTATCGTCTTTATTAATATTAATTTCAGGGGATGGCATGTGACTCCAATCTTGTATGGCTGCTTGATTATCATGTTCGTCCTCAATGATCATATTGTGCACTATAATGCATGCTGACATAATATCATATAATATAGATTTTTTCCAAAAATGTGCCGGTCCCTTGATAATTGTAAATCGTGACTGGAGAACTTCAAATGCACGCTCGACATCCTTCCTATATGTTTCTTACATCTTCTCGAATAACTTCTTATCCAAAAAATGGCAAGCTCAAATTTTTGTGTAAAGCCTTCAAATACATCTCGAAGTGCATCATATTCAGTTGACGAAGATCGAGTCATATGCTGTGTATATGTTAATGTTTCATAAGAACCAGTTACTAGTAGAAATCAATCTATGGCTCAGTTTTGGTCTCGTATCACAACTGAGTACCATCAATGCTGACAAATCATATCACCACTGTTTGACCTTGGAGATCTTTACAAGCTCGATGGCGAACTATAATGACAGCTATTGGAAAATTCAGAAGATGTGTTCGACAAATCGAAAACTTGAATCTAAGTGGTGCTTCTGAATAAGATATTGTAAGTGCTTTATTTATTTGTTTATGATTCTTTGAATGAATTGAAATACGTTTGATTTATACCCTAAAATCTAACTTACGTTACGTTATTGTCTTGCAGTTCTAGAAAGAGAAAGATTTACTCATTCAAGATCCAAAATTTCAAAAAGGTTTCAAATTTGATTATGTATGGCCAATCCTAAAAAATATGGAGAAATATGCTGATACTAGCAAAGAAAAAGCATTAGGTCATCGAAAGCGATCTAAGTGCAATGAAATGTCACCGTCCGAATCCCATAAATCAAATAAGTCAGTAGGATCATCATCATTTTATATTGATTTAAATAATAATTTTGAAGTTGAAGATCCATTTATTGAAAGAAATGATGAAGCTAATCGTCCTATTGGGAGGAAGAAAGAAAAAATGAAAAAGGAACAAAATGAGAAAATGAAAAAACTTTTTATGTCCATGAATAAAGAAATAAAAGGAATGTTTCATGAAAGTCAATCTTTTCTCAAAAAAATTATGAACTTCAGTTGTTACGAGCTCAAAATGAGGCAAAAAAATTAGAGCTACTACAAAGACGAAAAGATAATAAAATTTTATGCAAAAATATGGATTTCATCAAAGATCTAGTGATGTATGAGGCTTTAAAAAATGAACAAATGAAAATTTATGCAAAAACAGCTCAAGAAGGAGAACCTCAAGGAGGAGTTGGCCCATCTAGTGGCTTTAGCCAGTATTTTGATTTTGGAGGTAATGGAGATGACCTTCCAAACCATTAATTATTTATGTTAAATTAATATTCTCAAGTGCTTTAATTTTACTTTTAATTTGATTTTTGTAATTTTAGTTTGATTGTAGTATCGAGTCTGATTGTAATTGTAACTTATTTTAGTCTGGTTGTAATTTCAAATATTTTCGTTAAGTTTTAATTTTTTAAATCAATGTTGTGCTTTAAATTTATGTACCTTTTATTTCAAATTTAATTTTTATTCTTAACATATTTTATTAATGAAATCATAACATTTATAAATAAGAATTAAAAATAAATTTAATATTATATTCAATATTAGTGCCATTTTAAATGTCTGAATGAAATCTTTGTAAAGATATATTTTGCGTAAAGTAATATATATTTTAAATTTAATTACTTAGTAAATTATGTTAATAAATCAAATTGTGAGAAGGACATAAAAGGAATATGTTAAAAAGAAAATGGACAAAGTTGTCTTTTTACAACTTTTGGTGCATGAATAGTAACACACCAAATTTAGTGTATTAATATTTATTGCACCATTTTGACGTCTTCCTTGAAGTGAATTCTTTGCATGGTGTTTTGGTGCCTTCGTTGGGGATGGCCTTAGTAGGTTCAATCCAATCAGTGATTTTTAAACTTTTTATCGACTAAAACATTGACTGCTAAATGCATAATCAATGTTTTAAGAATCATAATATCATATTTGTTTATCTTAAGGAGCATGACTATCCATCATATTCATGGCAGGAAAGTATGGTACTCATTTCAGAAAAAAAAAACATCTATCATCTACAAACATTACAAAGACGAACTGATTGGAAAATAACAGAAAATATATGTAGATCACAAGAAGTTTGGTTTCTAGCAGAGAAGAAAGAGAGTAACTAAACATGTGGAGAGGTAAGAAATGGGGACCATGCATTAAAAAGGACCTAGATTCGATAAAAAGAAGTGACAGACAGATCATAACAAAATGAAAGAAGCACTCCACTTTCATCCAAAGCACAGAATTATTTAATCAGTCCCTTTCTCTCAATGTGTTTCAATCAACAAAGCTTTAGATTCATCTTATGATTCCACCAGATAAAGTGAGAAATAAGAACTCTATTTTGTGGGATCGGATCTTTTGTATTGGTTATGATGTTCTTGTCATGTTCTATTAAATTTCATCTATATATTTATGTGGGATACAGAATAAGTGAAACAGATGATTTGATGTGCTATTTTGTTCACTCTTAACTTTCACATTCATTATAAATAACCAGTAATTCACATCTTAACAACCATTGTTCTAAATACTTTTATTTGTGTTCAGTGAACTACAGCTGTTAGCTAGTATGTAATTGGTTTATTAGGAATTTTGTTACATTCCGTATGCTCTCAAATTGTTTGTCTTCTATTATTGATCACAACTTTCTTTGAGAAATAATCTTGTCTTTTTAATTTAAAGGGAATACTAGAATTTCAGTTCCAATTGCTTAGGTGGGTTCCTAAATGCTTGACAGATAATAAAATGGTCAAGGATTAGAATTGAATAGGTGCTTAATTAAAAATAATTTATTGTGGAAATCATTTCATACAACAGGATATTTTGAAAAGAAAATATAAATTTTTATAATTTTACTTATATTGAAAATATTAAAAAAAATTTAAATGTACTTTCTATCAATTTTATGTTAAATTATTTTAAAATATGATGAGATTAATATTATACAATTAAATTAATTCATCATCATTATCAACAACAACATTTCAATATAAATCTCTCTAAGATGAGGGGTACGAGGAAGATCAGAAGTATGCATTCTTACCTTAATTAATAGAGGGGTTATTTCCAATAGACTCATAACAAAAAGACCAAAAAATGTTTTGAGAACTATTTGAAGAAAATAAAAGTCAAAATTACAAAGAAATAACTGCATAAAAATAACAATAAGATAAGATAAGAATAAAGAAATTCAAAATTAAAATTAGAATTAAGTCAATTTAAAATAAAATGAAGGAAATAATAATAAATAATAAAATACAAATAAAAGAGGTAAAGTAAATAAAACATAAAACATAAAGCATAAAACATAAAACATAAAATAAGTAAATAAATAAACAAACAAAAAACAAGACAAATAAATAAATAAAACAAACATGCGACTGAAAAAGAGAAAAAATATTTAACTAAAAAGACTAAGGGGAAAGTACTACTGATAAAAGTGTTTAGACTAACAAGAATCGATGGAAAATATTCAAAAGACATATGAAAAAGAGAATGAACTCTCTATGTAAGATCATTTATTGGTATCCAAGTTCGCCAAAGTTCTTTATTAAGTAAAAAGTTGTTGGTAAGTTTTAACAGAACTATACCATTTTTGGTCACCTTCTCCTAATTCTTCTTAAGCATTCATTTTTTCTCTTATAGTCTCTAAATATAACCTTCTCACATCTTTTTATTGGGTGTTAAGATGTCTCCTTTTAATATATCTAAACTACCTAAGTCTTGTTTCTTTTAATTTAGTATCAATATTAGTCACCCTTAATTTTTCTCTTACTACTAAATTCCTGACCTTATCACTTCTTATAAGGTTACACATCCAACAAAGTATCCTTATCTCTACCACCATTAACTTATGATTATGCAACACTCTACCTTGTAGAACATGATCAACCTAATTACTAAATGGTAGAATTTGCTTTTTAGCTTAAGTAGTATCTTCTTGTTACATAAAACTCCTGATACACCTCTTCATTAAAACCACCTTGATTTTAAAAAGTGAGTTATATCTTCATTGATCTCGCTATTATTTTAGATGATGGATCCAAGTTACTTAAAACAATATCTATGTGGTATAACTTCTGAGTCAATCTTTATCTCTGCATCGGATGTCACCCTATGGCCAAAAAGTACATTGTAAATACTCAATCTTAGTCCTACTTAATTTAAAACTCTTCGATTATAGCATATCCTCCAAAGTTTTAGCTTGACATTAACACTTTTTTTTTGTCTAATCTACTAAAACAATGTCATCAGCAAACAGTACACACAGAGACACATCCCCTTGAATATTTTTAGTGAGATCATCCATCACTATTGCAAACAAGAAGGTAATCAACGAGGATCTTTGGTGTAACTTAATATTGATAGAAAAATATTATGTATATTCTCGTGTGGTTCTTACTCTAATCTTAACACTTTCATACATATCTCTAATAACCTGTATATAGGTCATAGAAACTCCTTTAACTTCTAACGTCTTCGTTTGACTTCCTTAGATAATTATCATAAGCCTTCTCTAAGTTAGTGAAAATTATGTGTAAGTCTCACTGTCCTTTCTAGTATGAAACCAAATTAGTTCTTTGAGATACGTGCATCCTTTTTCACTCTCATCTCAATCACCCTCTCTTATAACTTTATGATATGACTAAGTAATTTGATGTTTCTATAATTGTTACAACTTTGAATTTTTCCTTTGTTCTTGTATAAAGGAATTAGTATACTAAGCCTTTACTAATCCGACATTTTGGTGGACTTGAAGATCACATCAAAAAGCTTGGCTAACTAAGTGTTAAGTTGTCATTTTGTACTTATTTGATATATAAATCTCTCTCATATGTTGAAATTATTATTCAAAATTGATGGATTTGGTTCTTAATTGTTTGCAGATGATTTCCAACACTTGGGAGATGATATTGAGTTAAAAAGATGCAAAAGAAACAAAGAAATCCGAAAATTCTAGATTGACAGTAAATCTAGTGACTAGACGTGGCCACGTATAAGGATTGGAACATATTCTACAGATTTTGTTTTCAAGTTCAAATTCAAAATTTTCATAAATCTTTAAAGATCAGATTGCTATCTTATCAATGGGATCCGCAACATGAAGTGGGGATAAGGATTATCTGCTAAAGATCACAAGAAGGCAATAGAAGAAATCGAAAAAGGGCATAAAAAGAGAAAGACGTGGACTGTTCACGTATTGTTCACACAGCATAGTTTAGGAGTAGAGTTTTCATTTTCCTGTAGATTTTCTTCTTACTTTTCGACAATCATAGTTAGATTTTTCATTTTTTGCAGTATTTCTCTAGGAATTTTCAAATTTTCTAGGAAAGACCAGGGATGGAGACTTTATGTTTTGTTATTTCTTTGATTTTCACTTTCATTATAAGTAGCTAAATTCCTTTTTTTGGTTAAGGGGAACCATGTTATCATCTATTATGTGTGAGATGTTTCAATAAAATTTGTTTTATTAATGAACATTGAGTGTCTTCCGAATTACTTTTTCTAATTGAATTGATTGATTTCTAGGTTACCTTCTTTACGTTAGAGTTGGAAATTCTAAGAAAACGTTCAGCTAGATTAATTGCACGTCGTACATGTCTAATTTTTGTTATTTCTACATTCTTAAATTTACGTGAGTTGAAAACCCGTCTTCATTACTTGATTTTGGTTTTGAACTCGTACAATCTTTTCTAGTAAAATTCCTCATGCCAACAATTCCCTCTTTCCATTATTACATTAATTTGTATTGACAAAGGTTGGTTTCTTTTTAATTTGGTTACAGGCGACAGTAGTACCAAATTTTGGCATCGTTGTCATGGAATTTTTGACGGTGTATATACGTTACATGTTCAAATCAATTTGAAAATTTGCAGTACAATCCTGAAATTGAGAAAACAACAAAAGCACTATAGAAACAGACGAAACAGCAGCAACAAGTGCAGAAAATGGAACGGATGATAGCAAATCGAACCCTTCGAGAACTAGCCGTGACCACAAACGCTCAACAGCCCTACTGCATTAATTTTCTAAATTTAGGTGATAATAATACTTTTGAATTAAAATCTGAGCTGATTCATTTATTACCTATTTTCAGGGGTTTATTGGGAGAAGATTTGTACAAACACTTGAAGGAATTCGATGTAGTTTGTATGGGAACGAAGTCGACGAACGTGACAGAAGAGCAGATTAAGCTAAGAGCCTTCCCATTTTCTCTCAAAGATGATGCTCAAGATTGGTTATACTATTCAGTCGGATAAAACGTGCAAACATGGGCTAAAAAGGCTTTTCTTCGAGAAATATTTTCTAGCATCAAGAGCAGCCAACATCCGAAAGAAAATTTGCAGAATTCGACAACATATGGGAGAAACACTCTACGAATATTGGGAAAGATTTAAAAAACTTTGTGCTAGTTGTCCCCATCAATAAATAACTGACCAATTGCTAATTCAATACTTTTATGAAGGTCTTTCGCTCATGGATAGGAGTATGATTGACGCTACAAGCAGTGGTGCCTTAGTTGACAAAACATCGATAGCCACAAAGGACTTGATCGCAAATATGGCTTCTAATACCCAACAATTCGGCATACGTACCAGGTATGGAATAAAAGCCGTGAGTGAGGTGAAAGTGACCACGTTGGAGAAAAGATTGGATGACCTTACTTCTTTGGTGCGACAAATTGCGGTTACGAAGAAAGAAGAAGCAAAGGTATGTGGAATATGTTCAATGTTAGGACATTTTATTGATGCATTTCTGGTTTTGCAAGATGAAAACGCAGAACATATGAATACTGTTGGAGGTTTTGCTGGACTGAGTTAAAGGAAGTATGACCCATTTTTCAACACCTAAAATTCGGGATGGCGCGATCACTTGAATTTGCATTATGGAAATCCTCAAGGGCAGTAAGCAACCACGAATTTCTAGTAGTATAGACAACCGTATATGTCTCGACAAAATCAAAATACAAACCGTATATGTCTCGATAAAATCAAAATACAACATCCACTTCCGAGGGTAAGACGTCTTTGAAGATTTATTTCAATCTTTGGCCACTAACACTTTGACGTTTCAGCTGAATACTGAAGCAAATTTTTGAAATATTGAAAATCAAATGAGCTAAATGGTAACTGCCATAAATAGATTGGGGGCACGAAATTCTGGAAATTTTCTAGCACAACTGAAGATTAATCCCAAACAAAGTATGAAGGCTATCACATTGCAGAGTGGTAAGGAATTGCAGGAAATACTTCCAAAAATTCTAGAAGAGAGGTAGAAGAAGAAGTAACGAAACAAATGCCTACCCAACCAGAAAAACTGAAATCAACTTTGTAGGATATGGTGGTTCCACCCCCTTTTTTGAGCCGATTTGCCAAAGTGAAAAAGGAAGAGTAAGAAAAAGAAATATGGGAGACTTTCAGAAAAGTTCAGGTAAATATTCCTCTCCTTGATGTGATTAAACAGATTCCCCGGTATGCAAAATTGCTTAAAGAACTTTACACTTTGAAGAGGAAATTAAAATTTGATGAGAAACTGCAATTGGGGGAGAATGTTTCAGCTATGTTACAAAGGAAAAAGCTTCCACCCAAGTGTCAAGATCTAGGTATGTTCACTATCCCATGTAAAATTGGTGATTTGAGAATTGAAAGAGCTATGTTAGATCTAGGTGCGTCCATTAATGTCATGCCGTATGAAGTTTATAAATCCTTAAATATTAGACCTCTTAAAGAAACTAATGTAGTGATTCAATTAGCGAATCGCTCAAATGCTTACCCGAAAGATGTGTTAGAAGATATTTTGGTTCAAGTAGGAAATATACTTTTTTCAACTAATTTTTATAATTTACAGATGGGCACCGACGATACATCTTCTTCCACTCTAATTTTATTTGGAAGGCCATTCTTGAAAACAAATAGAACAAAAATAGATGTTCATGATGGATCTTTAATAATGGAATTTGATGGTGAAGTAATCAAGTTCAATATTTACAATACCATGAGAATTTCGGATGATGAACAACCTATTGTTTCCATGGATTTTATTAACACATGAGGAACAGGATAATTTGATTTAGAGGACAAAGATGAGTTTGGCATGATCTTGGAAGAAGAAAACGCACCATGGTGGAAGGATGGCCAACAAACATTGTTGTCCAGCAATCAAATGGAGACATCTATGTGTGGGGAGACCACCAAACCACTCCTCCAGTAGCTCACGTCTGTGTAAATGTCCTGAAGTGTGGAAAGTTGCTGCCGACATTAATCAACCCACCAATATTAGAGTTGAAGAGCTTGCCTAGTCATTTAAAGTACATCTTTTTAGGTGAGAAAGATGCATTGCCTCTTATTATTTCTAATCAACTTTTGGATGTGCAAGAAAGTTAGTTGGTTAACATATTAAAAGAGAATAAAGAAGGTTTCAATTGGAAGTGGCTGATTTGAAAGGTATTAGTCCCACTATTTGCATACATCGAATTTTGATGGAAGATGAAGCGAAGGAAGTGAGGCAACCTAATGTTGTCTAAATCCACCCATGATGGAAGTGGTGAAGAAAGAAATTTTGAAGGTTCTTGACACTGGCATTTTTTACCTAATATTAGATAACAATTGGGTAAGTTTGGTCCAGGTAGTTCCGAAGAAAACTGGAGTGACTGTGATTGAAAATAGCAATGGTGAGTTAATACTAACTAGTGTTCAAAATGGTTGGAGGTAATGCATAGATTATAGGAAGATTAATTCAGTTACTAGAAAAGATCATTTTTCGCTTCTATTTATTGATCAAATGCTTGAAAGACTTGCAGGTAAATCTCACTATTATTGCTTAGATGGCTATTCAGGATACCACTAGATTTTGGTAGCACCCAAGGATCAAGAGAAGATAACCTTTACATGTCCATTCAACACTTTTGATTACCAAAGAATGCCATTTAGATTGTGTAATACACCCGTGACATTTCAACGATGTATAGTAAGTATTTTCTCCAATCTTGTGAAAAATTGCATGGAAATCTATATAGATAATTTCACGGTCTATGGAGAGTCTTTTAAAACATGCATTTTCAATCTTGAAAAAGTGATTAAATGTTGCATTAAAACTAATTTGGTTTTAAATTATGAAAAATGTCATTTCATAGTTGATCAAGGCATAATTTTGGGTCATGTTGTTTCTTTGAAAGGAATTAAAGTCGATAAGGCTAAGATAGATGTTATACCCCGCGACTATGCAGGAAATTCGTTTCTTTCTTGGCCACATAGGATTCTATCGGTGATTTATCAAGGACTTCTCCAAAATTGCATAACCTATGTGCAGATTGCTCCAAAAAGACTTGAAATTTGATTTCGATGAGCCATGCAAAAGTGTGTTTGATAAACTCAAGGAGCGATTGACTACAGCGCTGATTATTCAGCCACCGAAATGGGACATGCCTTTCGAGCTGATGTACGATGCTTCAGATTATGCAGTTGGTGTCGTGCTAGGCCAAAAAGTGGACAAAGTACCTCATGTTATTTACTATGCGTCCATGACACTTAATGATGCCCAGAAAAATTATTCTATGATGGAGAAGGAGTTTTTATTGGTCGTCTTTGGAATGAAGAAGTTTCGTTCATACCTGTTAGGGACAAAGGTGATCATCTATTCAAATCATGCAGCTCTGAAATATTTGGTGAACAAGAAAGAAGCCAACCTGAGATTGATTCGATGGATTTTACTTCTTCAAGAATTTGATTTGGAAATCCGCGACAAGAAAGAAGCTGAAAATTTGGTGACCAATCATCTAAGTAGGATCACTCCAAGTACCACATCTGATATTCTTCACGACAAATTTCTGGATGAAAATCTCTTCGCAATTCAACAGGTAATTCTATGGTACGTAGACATAGTAAACTATTTAGTGACTAAGTCTTTACCTAATGACTTATCTAGAACTAAAAGAGATAAAATTAGGTGAGAGACTAAATATTACATTTGGGATGAACCTCATTTATGGAAAATTCGTTCTGATCAGATTGTTAGGAGATGTGTCATAGATGATGAAATTTCCTCTATTTTACATTTTTATCATTCATCTGTGTGTGGGGGACATTTTGGTCCCAAATGGACTGCTCGAAAAATTCTTGAATGTGGACTGTTTTGGCCTAAGTTGTTTTATGACTCTTACATGTTTTGCAAGTCTTGCGATCGTTATTAAAGGACAGGTAACTTGGGATCGAGGAACCAAATGCCACTCATGAACATCCTAGTATGTGAGATTTTTAATGTTTGGAGAATAGATTTTATGGGTCCTTTTCCTTCTTCCTTTGGTAAGAACTACATTTTTTTAGTTGTGGATTATGTTTCGAAATGGGTTGAAGCTAAGGCTACTTTATCTGACGATGCTAAAACTGTTATAGATTTTGTTAAATCTAACATTTTTGTCGGGTTCAGAATGCCTGGAGGTATCATTAGCAATCGAGGAACCCATTTCTGCAACAAGATTTTTGAGGCTTTAATGAAGAGATGTGATATCACACACCAAGTGTCTACAGCATATCATCCGCAGACAAGTGGACAAGCTGAAGTGTCCAACAGGGAGATCAAATCCATACTGAAAAAAGTGGTGAATCCGAATAGAAAGGATTGGAGCTTACGATTGGACTACGCTTTATAGGCATATCGGACAGCGTACAAAACTCCAATAGGTATGTCACCTTACAGGTTAGTTTTCGGTAAGCCTTGTCAGCTACCTGTGAAAATACAGCATAAAGCTTATTGGGCTGTGAGACAGTTAAACATAGGTCAGATGGAAGTTGGTAACAATATGAAACTACAACTACAAGAGTTAGAGGAGATTTGTAATGAAGGGTATGAAAATGTGAAAATTTATAACAATAAAACTAAAGCTTGTCATGATAAAATGATTTCTAAGAAACAATTTTCAATTGGACAAAAAGTTCTTCTTTATCATTCGAAGCTTAAATTGTTTCCTGAAAAATTACGATCTTGTTGGCTTGGACTGTTTATTGTTACTAACGTTTTTTCTTATAGTGCGGTAGAAATTCAGAGTTTAGATACCTCTAAAGTATTTAAAGTTAACGGACACCGCCTGAAGTCATATTGTGAAAACTTTTCAGTTGAGCGAGTGGAAGAAATAGAGTTACCTAACCTATTTTTAATCAGGTAAGTGAAGAAAAATGTCCAACTAAAGACTTTGAAGAAGCGCATTTGGGGAAACCCATAAAATTTTCAGGTTTTATTTTTAAGCAATTTTCATTTTCATTTTTATCAGGTTTATTTCATTTTCATTCAGAAATTTATCATTCTCAATTCTGCATTTTTAATTCTTTGATCTAAAAAAAATGAAAACAAAAATTTCATTCTTTCCCACTGCCCCTTATCTTTTCCGTCTTCTCCTTTCATTTGGTTTCTCTCACCGTTGTTCTTCATTGTAGATTTCACAAATCACTCCCAATATCATGCACACTACAACAACCATTCCA
>JANZXR010000008.1:13472256-13499786 GCA_027575705.1 Erythroxylum echinodendron
TAAGTCACAAATAACTTATGTCTAACATGCATTTATCTTAAGTCATATAAATGTCTCATAAATAACTGTTCTAGCCGTATAGGTAACAGGATGTTACATACACCCAACCATAAGTCGAGTCACCACTGATGCATCGCAAGGCCATAACCAGCCCACAAGACCAATTTGGACTTGAACGTCGAATGCAAAGAATGGAGCAAAATTTAATGGCCTATTGGACAGATAGAGGGTTCCAACCTCCTCACCCGCCAACTCCGTGACTTTGGATTTCAACAAAATAGAGAAGCATTATTTTTACGCTTCTTTTATATTTTTGCTTCTTTATTCTTATGTTATAACATTGAGGACAATGTTGGACTAGGTGTGGGGGAATTGGAATACATGTTATGACTATATGTGGCTTTGCCATTCTTTGATTTTCTTTTCATTAAATTTTTTTTGTTTTTGCATGTTGGTTATGCATGTTAAGCCATGAAGCTTTATCATATTAGCTTGGATGAGGTTGAATGTATGCATGAAATTAAATTGGGCTATGTGAGTCTAAAGTGAAGCGTGCGGATTGATTGTAAGAACCGATCTTGTAAACTTAATCAAAAATTTGACATTTGAGTAATGAGGAAATTGTGAAATTAAGGTGAATTATTGAATTAAACCTGTGAGCGGAATTGAGCTTTAATGACATCATCTTTATGTCATTCTATTTCTTTGTATTGTGTGATGCTCCTCTAATCAAGTTTGTCTTGAGAACTTGCATTGAACCTGATTGAATTTGTTTGATTACATAGTTTACAGAAATGATTAAGGCTTTTTTTGTTTTTACACCTTTTAGCTTAAAAATTATCCACCTAGTTATTTTCCCTTTGCAAACACTTTTGAGCTTTTACCCTTGTTTTTCAATCAGCCACCTTATATTGAAATCCAAAAACCCTATTAGCCTTACCCTGTCATAAGTTGAATAGAGGATTGAGTAATTTGGGACTTTTGTGTATTGTATTATGAGATATTTTTATAGGTACTTCTACTCATGTATTTGTTAAATTATGTTGTTAGTAATTTCTTCTCTTGTTTTTATTATTTCCCCTTGTTCTTAGCGAAGTAAACAAAAAAGAAAAAGGGAAAAAGAAAGAAAGGAGAAAGAAAAAAAGAAAGAAAAAGAAAAAGAATAAAGCATAATAGCATTAGTTATTATGAGTAATTATAGTCCTTTGCGTCATGTGGTTATTTCGTAATTTTAATTTGAGTATCCCCTTTTACTTGGTATTTTTAGGCGCTTCTACACCTTTATGGTTAGCTCATCAGTCCTACTGCTATTCCTCTCTTCATCTTCCTCAAAGTTCTTTTATTTTCTTCTTTTGTGAATTGTTGATAATAAGTGAAATTATGATATTTCGCGGATGTGCTAATATTATCTAAAGAGATATTATCTTCTCCAGCTTCATTAAAAAGACTATAGAAGCATCTTTGTTATTTTCTGTTGATGTCCTTTTCATTCATGAGTACCCTACTATTTTATCCTTTATATAACGAACTTAATCCAGGTTTCTCACTTTGTGCTTTTTAGTTAGCTTAAATATATCTTTTCTTTATCTTTAGTTTTCAATCGTTGCTATAATTTCTCATAAGCTTTGCTTTTTGCTTCTAAGACTATCTTCTTCATCTTTTTCTTTGTCAGTTTATAACTTTCTCTATTAACTACCCTTTTTAAATCTGTGATGCTATCTAATAGAGTTATATAAACAACTTTCTTAAGACTCCATTTTATTGTACATCATCATTCCACCTGCTAAGACACCATCTTCCTACTCCTAACTCCTTTATAAACTAATGAAATGTTCTTAGGTGCATTCTTTAAAAAAGATATTACTCTTTCCTACTTCTGGTTAGCATCTCCTTCCAATTTTTATTTTTTTTCTCGACAATAAGCCCTTTTAGATCCTACCAAATTAATTCATCAATTTTTCAAAATAATTTAATATATGTTTAACAGAAAATATTTTAATTTGTAATATCAGAAATTAAAAATCGTGGATTTTCACTTTTATTTTATCAATCCTATGTAACACTTTAAAAAAATAAGAAAGATAGGGATAAATAAAGTGATGAAGTGGCAACAAGACATCAGACAAGACCAACGAGTTTATCAGAAAAATTTTAAGACTTTACATGCGTAACATGCCAGCTAAGTTTCTGATAAGAACACCCACTGCATCCTAAACTCAAGGACAAAGAAGCAGAAGGAAACATAATAAGAAAACAAAAACGTTGGCTACATTTCTCTTCCCCTGTTTAGTTCAGTAGTGTTAAGAAAATAGTAAAGAAAAAGAAAGCTTTTATAGATGAAATCTATAAATAGAAGCTTCAAATGCTTATATACTCAACTATTATATTTGTATAAAGAGGAGAGAAAAGTTTAGACTTTCAAGAGTTGTATTTGCCATTACACCCGGTTCCGACATCGTCGGCCGTCGGTCCCACCTACCTTCATTTTCAAGTAACAATTCGTTGATTTTTTAAGAGAGAGAGGGAGGTCCTTTGGGCAAGCTCAGGCTCTGTCTTGATGTTTCTGTTCATGATCTTTTATACTATCAGTTTGCAGTTTTGATAACATTTATGATCGGGAGTTTCTTTTTAATAGAAACACATAAAGTTACTTGCGGTGTTGAGTTCAACATTGTGATTCCAACAGAATATGGTCATTTTCTGGTGTTTGGCTGTAATTCGCATTGCTAAGGCTTCATGCTTCACCGAGATGGATGAATGTGTTGAGATATGGAGCCTATAATATATTTGGACTTTACACCAGCCCACAATTATCAATTATATCTTTTGTATTCTCCTGAGCATATAAATTCATTTTATTCTCCTAGTGTATTATATGTTAAAAAACATTCACAGTGAAATAAAAACCCTAATCACCCATGATGTAGCTAAATATTAGTGAACCCTATAAATCTGTGTATATCTATTATTTTCATACTTGTTCTTTGATTATTAAGATTGATCGTTCGTAACAAAATGCCGCTTTAAAACTTCCCTTGACTTTTGTGTTTCATATTTTGATGATGTTTACAATATTTATATGCTTTACATTATCTTTCCTTTTCAAAATTTTTTTTCTTTACCCTCTATTTCAACTTTTATACATTCCTTTTCATTATTTATCAGCTTTCATAACGCCTAATATGTCCACATTATCATTCTTTCTTGTGATATGGACAAAGTGTTCATTTGAACCTCTCCTCCGTTTGTTTTTGTCTTCTTCTTACCTTGTTGGATGTGGACCCCTCAGCTTTTGTTTCTCTCCAACGTTTTCTCGTCAAGTTTCTTATTTGAGTTGAAAAGCAGGTACATTTTGGGACTGAACAGAGGATGTCTCTCCCTCAAAAACCCTAGGCCTGCAGATCAGTAAAGACAAGATACTTTGCCCCAGCTTTAGTTTATTATTCGTTTTCAGTTATCCAGAATTCATAGATCATCCTAAACCTGCTCTGCACAAGTTTGTGTTGCTAATTTAGGATAGAATAATGTCAGTGGAGGTGCGGTTGTTTAGTGTAAAGATTAACTATAAAGTCAAAAAGAGAAATCTCTATATACAAGATTTGATTGTTTCATGTGGATGTGAACCTTGGTTGGTTTCTTGATTTTTCATTAATATTTCTGAATCCTTGGTTTTTGATCAGTTCCTAATTAATTAAGTGAAGATATATCTAACCATTAGTTAGAATGATAATTAGAGCAAGTTTCTATTTTGAATGTGGTTTGGCATTATAACCAACATTTTAGAGGCCCCTCTCTTCTTACTGGAATGACAAGGTCAAAAGGAAACACAAAATTTGTCCTTGTTTACGTTTAGGATGAATCGATGATCTTAGAATGTTGGGTAAACATTTATCCTGTAAGGTTATGCTTCTTTGAATCATGTGCTTGAAGGAATAATCTCCATTTTAGTTAATAGACATCACATAATTCCATTTCTTAATACCAACATTACACTGTTCAATACATCTTATTACTGCTGACCAAAACGTTGAATCAATTGGCTGTTGTACTATTATCGTGACAATGAGTGTGTATTGCAGCACTCTAATCACCAACACTATAAGAATGATGATAATTGGTGTGAACATGTCCCTTTGATTTTGGTTTCAATGCCTTCTTTATAAAATCATCTGACTTGAATTGTTTCAACTGATGAAATTAGTCGTCTTTTAACTTCTAATCCTCATTCCTTCTGACAGCAGATTTTGTTGATGACAGGATTATATGATTAAATTAATATAATGGGAGGTTGCGTATCAACACCACCAAGAAAAGTTAAAGTACACACAAAACATCATAGAATTGGAAAGCGCGCCATCTTAAGATAACCAATTCTGCGTTCAGACAAAATAAGAAAAAGAATGGTGATGCAGGACGAGCGACAGATATTGCTGTGAGTGAGTTTGTCCAAATGGATTTCGAGAATGGTGCCACTGCTACTTGTCGAAGATCTGGGGTCTCCAACTCCGCTTTCCATCTCACGCAGTTGCAATGGCATGTCAGTCAAGGAGATTCTAGTGGTATCTCTTCCAAGGTGATCTTTGCAATCTTTAAGCTGAATCATGGCTTAGCCAAGGCTGATTGATAAAGAATTCTTCATAGCTTCATTAAGATAGTTTGATAGCATTGTTGAAGTGTTGATAACCCATTGAAACAGTGATGCACTATGTGCTTGTGTTTTCTGTCTTGCTTCAAATCTCATATGATACCTTTGTTAGTTTATACCCTTACAGTCAATTTATTTTGGCCATAAATTTATTTATATGACATTATTATTATTTAATAAAAGACATTTTTTATCTTTATGTATTTGTTAATTATTTAATTATTAATCATAATAATAAAATCCAAGGAATAATTATTATGTAATTAGAAATTATAATGCGATTATAATTATAAGATTCGAATTGTACTTTTTATATTATTCATAAAATGTTCCTAGTCTTTGTTTCATCAAGACGGAGTATTGATAAAATTGTTAGACTAGCATATGTTTGTTTATGTTTTATGAAGAAAGTAATTGATCTAATAAATTAAAGTGTGGATACACTTAAACAAACATGTAGGTGCTTATTAGAGAATAAGTTCACTGAACTGACCCGATTATGAGAATTCAGAATAGAACATTTCTTGTGTGTCTGTGGATTATCTCATAATGATAGTTGTATAATTAATCCTCAAACTTGATATTACTAAAGTATCTAATATGGGAATTACTGTGTTTGGATGCTACTTATAAATCGTCCTAGATAATTCAGTTGGTAGTAATTAGATACAGTACAAACCATATGTAGGTAGTTGAGTAAGTCAATATAAGATTCGTCACTCTAAAGTAATTAGAGAGAATATTCTACTGTTCTTAATTAATAATAATTTATGGAATTCTCTGTCAATAGTGAATTTACATTTGAAAAGGTGTTTTCAAATTTCAATTATAAAT
The DNA here is from genome assembly GCA_027575705.1 of Erythroxylum echinodendron. Classification (NCBI taxonomy): domain Eukaryota; kingdom Viridiplantae; phylum Streptophyta; class Magnoliopsida; order Malpighiales; family Erythroxylaceae; genus Erythroxylum; species Erythroxylum echinodendron. Next base: position 13,477,736 of record JANZXR010000008.1, read on the forward strand.
CAATTACTAATTAGCAAGAACAAATATGATTGGATGATAAGAGTAGACACTGTATCCATGCTCTTTCCAATTAGAATATTCAATGACAAAAGGATTAAATTATACATTATAGCCATGCATGGATAAGTTAAGTCAATTACTATGACATTCCTGATATTTGGGTAATCATGACATGTTGCTAGATGTCAATTATGATTTATGATTATGAATTGTTTAATTAAAGAATTAAAGATAAATTAAAAGAAGTTTTAATTTATCTAATTTTAATTGTAAATTAGAATCATAATTTATAGTCATTGACAATTTATTAGGAACCTAATGGGACACACATCAAAGAGCAATTTTTGAAAGAAAAAATCAATTTAATTAAGTTGGACTTAATTATAAAGTTTGAGAAACTTTGGGGATCAAATATGAGATATTTGATTTTATTAAAATTAAATTAATTAAAATTAAAATTTGATTTAATTATAATTAAAGAGATTTAATTGTAATAAAAAACTCTTATGATTTTTTCTATAAATACGGAAAAGCTTTTAGAAGCTAGCACTAATGTCTTTTTCTTCTCAAAGCAGTTGGGAATTGCTCTGTGGATACCATCAGAAGCTAGAGGCTTGAACAGCTCGTGATTGATCACTCGGAAAAGGTTTCGAAGATTTTTTTCATAGGATAGCGAATAATGTACAATTTTTAAATCGTTTATATTTTATTCAAGTTTATACAATTATCGAGATTTGCTTGGAATTCATAAAAAATTTTATTTTCTACTGCGCCTATTGCTTGGACTCCAACAACCTTTACTTTCTGCTCTCAAAATCTGGCGATAATATTCTTCTGATTGAAGAATTTCTATAGAGAAATGTTTGTTCAATTTCAAATGGTGAAAACCGAGTGAAATATTTCAGTGGCTGACATTTCTGGACTGTCCAACAGTCATTTTGGTTTAGGATTTCCATGTAGAGTATTTTATCCAGATTGCAGAAGGTAACATGCATTAAATTGATTGTGAAGTTTTGATCAACCTGGATTAACTTTTGCTTCTTGACAACGATTGCTAGTTTATTAATAAAAACTTGTCCATTTATTAAAGAATTGCTTTTAACCATTTTAGTATTATATATAAATTGTGAATGACGTATGCCATACCTGTTGGAGTAATACAAAAATGTAACTTTAATTGACTATTTATCTCTCGGTCAATGTCAAAGCATACTTGTGCTTCTAAATAGTAATTGACTTTAACGAGGCTTCATAGCAATGTTTTCTATGGTAATATTAGATGTCTAATCTTTGTACATGGTAGATTGGCACATATGCATCCTGTTATTCTTTCTTTGATTGATTTATCCAGTGAAAGATATGTATTTGGTAGATTGGCACATTTGCATCCTGTCATTCTTTCTTTGATTACTTAATCCACTGAAAGAGATATATTTCCCAGAGTCTGTTATCCTTCAATCTGGAGTAAAGATGCCCATTTTCATTCAAACAAGTGCCCATGGAGACATTTAGTGATAGTTGTACTGATTTAAGAACCTTTTTCTTGTAGTTGTGTGTCAAGAGGAAGCTTGGTTTGATTCAGTTAGTATTCTGGAATCAGACTCGGACGAGGAATTCAGCTGTGTCCTTGGAGGTAGGGAACATCTACTTTCCTCAACCAACTCTTTCATCGGATACATGTGTACAAATTATTCACTTGGGAAAAATAACGGTTGCACTGGCAAGAATATAAATGGGATAATGTGGGCCGGTATCATGTGGTTGGCTGTATAATTATTGATCAAGTTTACTGCTTCCAAACTATCATGCTAGGGCCAACCAAATCTCCCTGTTAAGTTTTATGATTATTGCTTCATATTGAGAGTTATTGGAACTTTATCCTGCTTTGACCAATAAAAGCTAAGTATGAAGTTTTTTTTAAAATGTCTGATGTGTGCTTACTTTAATTTATTTACAGACCGATTTTCATCAGTGACCGCTGCTATTGGGATTTGGGAACATATCAAGTGGACAAGTGGTTCAGTACGAAAGTTCTTCAAGTTTCATTGATAGCGGGTGTAAATATGAAGAATATTATGGAAGTTATTGTTGGGAATTTAGACTTCTCAAACTCATACTTAAGGATATTTTATAATAAAAAATAACAAAAAATAGAGAAATAATAACTACACAAGAAATTTATGTGGAAACTCCTAAACCGGAGAAAAAACCACGAGCACTGAGAAGAAAATCTATTATGTGAAATTTTTTTACAATCACACAATTTTTCCTCTCACCCAATATCCCAATACACTAATACACTCACAAAGAAATACCCAAAACAAATCCTCCAACTCTCACCTCAAAAGAAGAATTTAACTAGAGTCAAATTTGTCATATAAATCTTTGACTTTAAATTGGTGCACTAACTAAGGAAGTAGCATCCTTCTTATCTAGTCAAGAGCCTTGTCCCAATTATTTTTCCCAACTAATATGAGACAACTAAAGGAGCCAAATTTAACAATCTCCACCTTGGCGACTTTGGTTGATCCCACACAACCACACTCTACCTCATTAAAGATCTCCTAAAAATAACATAACTCTCAATGTAGAGAATTATCATGCTTCACAGCATCATGTTCCACCATAAAAGCATACCCACTCAAAATAAACCAATTCCAAGCCTTCCAATTTGACACATGTCGAAAATAAATTTGCTGAAAAAAATTATGATGCAACTCCTATATTTGGCTTTCCTGGAAGTTCATCAGTCATTGACATAAATTTCACCACACACCTTGCATCAATACCAAACCAATGCCAGTGTGCAAACTTGTGGACCCGCTAACAGTAATACATTCTCTATAATGACAACTTTGAGATTAGCGGCATGCTATGAGGATGTACATGCCCCTTTTAGAGAATAAAATCATCCATGGAGACAATGTTAGCGACATTGTCAGTCTCTTCATTAACTGACCTAGAGCCTCTTGCCGAACTCACTCAGCCTCTCGGACAATTTTTTTTCACGTGCCTAGATTGTCCACACGTCCAGCATACTATATTTTTCTTCATGGAGTTCTTCTTCCTATATCCAGCTACCACTAGAGCTGAGTCTTCAGGAGAAACATTTCTTCCACCACCCAGTCTTCTCTCTTCTGAAAAGAGTTCCGATAACTTCAGAAAGAACTATCTTTTCCTTCCCATGAATCAAAATAGGTTTCATGTGTTCATAGAAACGTGGAAGAGACCAGATGAGTCTCAAAGCTTGATCCTCATCATCTATATGAACTCCAATTGCCTCCAGTCCAGAGACGATCCCATTGAGAACATTTAAATGATCTGAAATTGTAGTACTTTCCCTCATCTGCAGTGTATGAAACTGCTCCTTCAGGTACATTCGATTTGAGACACCCTTTGTTTGATACAACTCCTCGAGTTTTTCTCAAAGCTCCTTTGCCGTAGATATTCCATACACATTCGTAAGGATATTCTTGGCCAAACACAGTCGTATTCCACTTGCCGCTCTCAAATCCAGATCCTCCCAATCTTCATCGCTCATACTAGATTTGTCCGTACTAGCCGTTGTGCCAGTATCACTAATAATAGTGCTAATATTAGGGATTTGTCTGCCTTTCAATGCCTTGTGTAACCCTAAGTAAATCAAAATGTCCCTAACTTGTACTTGCCACAAGCCAAAATTAATTCTCCCGTCGAATTTCTCCACCTCAAACCTGTTAGGATTCGAAACCCTATTTCTTGATATTTTTTTTGTGCTCTTCTGCTTTGAGGAATTTTAGTGTACAAATGAACATTACACCAGATAAGTTTTCAGAAAAAAGAGGTGGGTCACAATGTACACTCTTAAATATTAAGTCTTTCTTTAGTCAGAACTTTCCTAGACATGTACTCGCACACTACCTCATCAAATTACTCTTATCATGATGTAATGTGCTAAATTTTTATGTGCCTTTTGGCATTTGCCTACTTACCCTGGTGCAGTGTTTCTTGGTGATAATGACGGTGAAGGGATAAGTCTGGTTCTTTACTTCAAGATTTCTGACAATTATGAAAAAGGAATCTCTCCCCATTTTCTGGATAGTATTCAGGTAAAGTTCAGCCAATTCCAGGATAGCTTTCAGGTGTCATGCACTTCCACTTACTTCAGCATCATATATAGCCCTTTTCTAGTTCTTTCTGGGGTTTTGGTGCAACAGTATAACTTGAAGCTTGTGTCTATTTTTCTAGTTCAACGGGCTGTTGGTTCAATAGATTGTTCCATCAAAGGTGCAGAGTCGCTTTCTCTCGCAATCATGACCTCATGAGTTGGTACCTGTAGACTTGATTAAAATCCTTCGGATATTAGATGAATCAATTCAGATCGTCTAGTGCTTAACTTAGGTTTATGTAGTCATCACTGTACAAAATGAATGCTTGGATGTATTGGCATTAAATCTCCAGGATTTTATATGGAACTTTATATTCTCATGTCAGAGTCGTAGTCAGTTATTTGGTCTGCTATCTGTTGTGCAACAGAAATTGATGGATGATGAGATGGAAAAAGTTAAGGGTTTGCAAAAGAGTCGATTGTTCCATTTAGAGAGAGGCTAAAGATCATGACTGGGTTAGTTAATCCTGAGGATCTCAACTTGAGTTCTACTGAGAGGAAGCTTGTAAGTGCATATAATGAAAAACCAGTCCTTTCCCGCCCACAGCATGAGTTTTACCAGGTGAAGTATAATATATTATCTTCTTTAACACTGAATAATGATCCAATTTAGTAATATATATGTAAATATGTTGTACTCTCAGCCTCTTATACATAAATCTGCATGCTGACAATTTTTGCAGAGACTCTTAAATGGTAGTGTATCCAATCCAATCCTATTTTGGTTATGATTTGCTGATGCAGGGGGCAAATTACCTGGAGATTGATCTGGATATTCATCGCTTCAGCTACATAGCTAGGAAGGGACTGGAGTCATTTAGAGACCGGTTGAAGAATGGGATACTTGACTTGGGATTAACGATCCAGGTAAATCTTGACTTGGTTTATTATTAAGCCGTAAATGTGATGCATAGCATTTATCTTATTGACAGGCACAAAAACCAGAAGAGCTTCCAGAGCAAGTGTTGTGCTGTCTGAGACTAAACAAGATCGATTTCGTGGACAACGGGCAGATACCCACACTTATGACCTCAAAGACGACTGACTCATAATCATATCACTCACTTGAAGGAAATGTCTATTCTCTTCTGTATCCCATTTCTCCCTCTCTGCTTATATAACAATGATAATGATAAAGAAAATTATATTACATGTCACATATAAGACCTACTTGGGAGTTTAAAGCAAGGTTCAAATAACTCGAAACCTGATTAATAATGGGGATTCTATGGTCGCTTTCCTGTTCTTAGTATTCACAGTTTGAGCTGTAGGATTTTTTTTTTTTTGAGTAAATTGAGTAATAAAAATATAAAATTAAATTAAAAAAGAGAGTGATGCGATTTTGCCTTAAATTTATTTAAAATTTTTCTCCTTTTTTCTTCCCTCAAAAACAAAAATGGGACTTGGTTATTTCATTCCTGTTTTAATTTTCGGCCTTGTATCTACTTTTACAATTTTTGAGGATTTTTCGGGGATTGTTTTTGATTGGATCGAATCAAGGAGCAGGAAATGCAGATTGTGGGATACTCATTTCAACTTGTTGAGTTCAAAGTTGGTTTCTTTATAACTCTTTAGCCCTAATTATTGAAGCTTTAGTCAAATGATTCGATTCAAGCACCCCAAAATTTGGCATTTAGGGTTTAGATTAGAACCCAATTGCCATTGGTATTGTCACTATCACTTCATTTTAATCATGGTAATGCAGTTTTATTATAATTTTTAACAGTTTGCATTTGAGGAGAATGAAGATAAATAGTGGATTCACCAAGAAAGAAAAAGTTTCAAAAGTTAAAGATGCAGAACATTGAAAGAAAATGCTTTCTGCAATGCGTCTCGAGGACCCTAGTGCTGTAAAAGTTTGAAGACGTATACTATATACTGTGATTTTTGTTATTTCTTGAGTTAACACATGATCAAAATCAGAATTTCCGGTCCTGTTTTTGGGTATACAAATGGGCACCACTCTCCTACATCTAATTCTCGAATTCCTATGCAATTAGTCCATTCACTCTCTTGAATTCATCAGCTTTTGTTTCAGGTACAATTAGGGGTTGCATAAGAAAAAAGTAGAATCAGGGGGAGATCAAAGATTAATCGCAGCCTTACGTCAGCTACAAGCTGTGTTTCCACTCCTTCAATCCTGTGATCCTGTGGTCAAGTTAGTTGGATGTCTGCCCCAGCAATAATTGGTTTTCCACTCCTTTGAGTCCTTGCACTAGACATCTGCAAAACCAAGATGCAACTGTTGAATATACCAACTTCTGACATGTTCTCTTTTGCAGAATCATTAGACTCCAGATTGTTCAAGTTCAATCGAATAGGAGAAATCTGGGATAATATGAATGCAATATGACTTTACAAGATTTAAAATCAGTTAGCATGGAAGTAGTTCAAGTGCCTTCATCCACCCTTGATGTGCGGGCAGTGTGAGTTATATCTTGTTCTCATTCTTTTGCAGAAGTGCATCAATCGTGGTTTGATTGATGAATCTCATTCGACTGTGACAGTATAGGTCCTTGAAATGTATTGGCATGCCCCTAAAAATTTAAGACCAGCCCTTAAGTCTCAACTGATATATGGAATTCCAGCAACTCTGCTTATCAAATTTGAAAGTCAGGCTATGGCATACCCTAATCAGACCACTTCTTACATGGATTGGTAAATCAGTTGCTGGATCATATGAGTGACATAAACTAGGCGCATTGAATGCATCAGGTAGATCGTGCTGTTCTTCGGGCTCCTGCATTGCATCAGAGTTGCATGCTGCTCCTTTCTGTAAGCCAAAGGAACTGTTGTTCGCAAAGTTGAATTTGGATAAGTCTAACTCACTAAGTTGGCTTTCTGATACTGATTGAGTATAGGATAATGTAGATCTTGCATCCTCTGCTCTCCATTTTGCCCATGCAAAGCCAGTTGATGCTGTGAGTTCTGGGCCAGTGAAATTAAGGTGGCTTTTTGCCACCTGGGAAGGTTCTTCAATTTTGTCAACTGAGGAACTTGGTTCTCTATGCACACCTTTTCCATTGTTCATATGTGCATCACTGTAACCAGTCCTATTTTGGTGCTGACGATTGTCTTTAGTTTCCTGCATAAACAAGATCAATCTATTGGAAACTAGTTCCCCTTCATAGCACTACGCAGGAGAAAAGAGATAAAGAAAGCCCACTATAGAGTGTGTTAGAGAGAGAGGGAGACCACCAATGAATTCCTATTGAAACTGGTATGCTGTTGCATAGTCCTATAGACCCTTTTGGGCTTCCTTGATACACCTGTTTCCCGCAATCTATGATCAGCCTTTCTCCTGCAGAGGTACTAAGAGACTGTCAGAAATGGATAATCAGAGGACCGAACCACTCTCAATTTTGAAACATATAGAATAAAAAGCCTACCTTAGTGCTTCTTCTCGATATTTAACATCCATTTCCTTATTAGGTGGATACTGGGGCAAAGTTGAAGGATCACAAGCATATGGTGTCGTGCTGAAGTACTGAAAATGACAAAAGAGAATAATAGAATCAAGTGAACAGATGAAAAAAGGACAAAGTAAACGGATGACAACAATTGCTATGATGACAAAGAAATATGCACAAACATCCAAAATTTGAAATTTCGTTAATATCATGATCCAAGAAAAACCGGGAAGGAGTGCATCATTGAAACCGTGGAGAAAAAGAAGGTGAACATATTAACAGATATCTTTAAAAATGGTAGTATCTATTTTCAACTTGAGGGAAACAGTAGTGGATTAAATTGTGTTACCTTAGACATAAGTGCAGAGGAGGCAGTCCCACGATTTTCCGGCTCTATGGAAAGTAAAGTTTCTATCAAATCTACAGCAGTTATGGGTAAATCTTTACACCTCTCTCGAAGGGATGTCTCATAACAGTGTTGGGGTCTAAACATAGTTGCATTTGGAAGCTCAGACTGATTCCAGTACCCATCAGGAGGAGAACCACAAAGCTTGAAGATTTTGTGCAGTTGTTCAACCTTAAGAAAAATGTGAACACCAAGTAAATGAGAGGCTTGAAGCAAACAAAATGAAGAAACTCTGCCTTGGATATTAAAGAGTGGAATCAAAGAACTTCAGAAATGTGCTTGTGCCTTCATTCAACTTTCACCCCCTCTTTGTATCCAGTAACAGGTGAATAACATACAGCTACACTAACGGAATTACTATGTTGGATCCTATGTGTCATTTTATATCTAAGTCTGCATTATTGACATTGCAATGGTCTTGAAGCATAAATCAAGGAATGCTCAAAAGATCTAATTCCTATGTATTTGTAATAGAGATACTGAAGCCTTTAGTACAGGTAATTGCAGAAGACAACATTTGTATTTCTTTTCTATTTCCTTATTCTATCACCTTCCATGAGCAATCCAAGACACAAATACTACGTGTGCTTAGCTCAAGGTAATGCGGTATCTCTATGGGCGCAATTACCTCAGTTCTCCCTTTGAGGAGAGGCTTTCCCAAGTAAATTTCTGCGAGTACACAGCCTACACTCCATAGATCCACTGCTACACCATAACTTGTAGAGCCCATCAAGAGTTCAGGAGGACGATACCACAATGTCACCACACGACTGGTTAGTTGTTTATTCCTCAAGTTAAGAACGTTTGCCAACCCAAAGTCTCCTATTTTCAGAATTCCTTCATTGTTTATCAAAACATTGGCTGCTTTTATGTCCCGATGTATCACACCTCGTATGTGGCAGTGCTCAATTCCACATAACAGTTGCTTCATGTAACACTTGACCTACACAAGAAATCAACCTAAAGTTTGGAACTTCTACAGTTGGAATAGCAGAGAAGGAAAGAAACAGAGAACACGTGCACAAGTTGAATTCATGGAATTACTGACCTGCGACTCACTAAAACTAATTTCTGGAGAAGAGGATAGCCCAGCAAGATCATGCTCCATGTATTCAAATACAAGGTATATAGAACCTGACAGGCGAGAAGTAATTATTCCCTCCAAACTCATTATGTTTGGGTGGTCAAGCCTGCGAAGAATCATTATTTCACGGGCCATAAATCTAATGCTCTCTGCTTGAAGGTTGTCAAAGCGGACCTTCTTCAAGGCAAACATCTTCCCAGTTTCAACTTCACGAGCTCGGAACACACTGCTATATGTGCCTTGACCGATCTAAATGAAATGGAGCAGATCAATATATATATGGACAGAAAGGAAAACAGATTTTGTAATCAACTAAAACTTCTGGAGGGACTTAAAAGTTGTGCAATTTGTAAGCAATTTATCCTGAGTCCTGTTACCAACATTTCATCATGCATGCCTTCATGCTCACATGGGTAAGAGTCACACAAAGGAGAAGATCGAGATTACTGCCCCTGTGAACTCGAGAGTGCCATTCTCCAATGATGGTACATGATATAATTTCAATAAGAAGATCGCCAATCGAATCATAATTACCAACTACATCTGAATTCCTTGATCACCCTAGTCCTTTTCAGAAGTACAAGATCACTGCCCCCTCATCGAAGATTCAATCATGAAACACAACTACCTCTTTTTTGGCTAATTCCAGCTGATTTTGTGATTTTTGGAATATAACCACTCGATAAAAGATCATTTCGAATTACCTGCACGCTGCAGTTTGCACATGATTTAGAATGACTAACAAACACATCTACGACAACCAACATTCACTCGACAACCTTGGATTGTTCCGCAAGATACGCATCTCCTCCTCTGAAACATCTCCGTTTATAACACGAAGATGACAACTTGGAGATACTTATGCGCGCAATTACGACAATCTCAATCCCACCAAAAACACTCTTGAATTCCATTTTAAACCCATCCACAAATATAAAAGCAATCCATCAAACAATGGAATTTTTGGTACTACAACCAATAAAACTGAAGTAACTAATAAAAATGCTAATTACCTTTTCTAATTTCTCATAAGCATCGGCACGGAGAGGCACCCAACCCTGAATGGCTTCACCGGCGGCGGTGGTGAACCAAGAAGGCCACCCTGCAGCAACGTACTCAGCCTCAACATTCCTCCTTGAAATACCTAATTTGAAGCTAAGAGACCCGCTCCGTCCACTAAAGCTCCCTTTCCTTGACCGTTTGCAATTCTGAGACGTGCCATGTTCATGACCATAGCTTTTCTGTCCACTATTTTCATGATCGTTACTATAATCATCCCTTTTATCGTGCTTACACCAATCTGTTCTATCCTTCCTTTGTCTGCTTTCAACATCTATAGACCCAAATGGTTTTTTCAACGAAAAGGCCGAGAACTGACGATCAATGATGGCCAATGTTGATTGTAGTGGCGATGGTCCACGTGACTGCTCCGAAACAGGGGAGGCAGCGGCCACCGAGACGGTCCGCTTGGAGTTGACGCAACCCATTAACCCGAATCTAGGATCCGACCCAGATTGGGAAAATGGGTATAGGTTGGATTGGATTACTCTGTCACATTACCTCAAGATTCGGTTTTGTCATAGTTGGTCACTTGAAAAACAGCAAAAATTTGGAGAAAAAAGAAAATTTGAGTATTTTTGGGGTGCTTTGTAGAGAGTTTGGGGCCTATGGTGTAATGCGCGACTTGCGGAGGATCTTTCTCTATGTTCAATGCTGTGGAAAATGTGGTCCGAGATCAAAGGGTGAGAAGAGAGGAGGTTGGTCATGGTCGTGGGTCCGAGAATTTGGTTCATCTTCTTTCTAGGAGACGAAGTGAAAGAGAAGAATGCACGTCTTGTCTGTATGGTATTGGGTTCCTTAATCCTTATCTCTGGCGTTTCTTTTTTTTGCAAAAAGCAGAGAGACGATGCAAAGGCAAAGGAGGTGACATGTACAAGTTAAGGGGTGTTCTGTTATTACGGCTTCTATTTCTCTGTCAATTGAAAAACTTATGATTGAGAGAGAGAGTGTGTGTGTCCTTATGATGGTTGCAGGCCAACTGCCAACAACAGCCGCATTGCACCCTCTCCAGAAAGCTTCTTGATTGTGTAAATAGCTGACGTCTCTTTCAGTTAATAGAGATTGATGATGAGATCGTGAATGATAAATTATAATTACAGCAAATTCTACCATTCATATCCAAACCGTTTATCCAAAAACAATTAAATATTTTATCTGCTTTTCTTTTGCTTATTTTTCCTTGGGGACAGAGCAAGTCTGGATAAGTTTAGATTCGGCAGAATTTTGATGAATAGTTTGTAGTTGGTTGGGATACCACGACCAAACAATGACATACTATCCTTCTCAGGTTGATAGGAACTTTAAGATAGGAAGTTTATTTCTTAAACAATACCCTAACTGTTGATTGGCCTACATCCGAGGTAAATTTGCATCAAGCATGGTTCTCTTCAGGACAATTGTTTAATGTTTAAGAGCTTATGTTGCTTCTGTTCCGTCACCTTACTTGTTCCACAAGAAAACGAGAACAAGGCCCTAAACTGCATAAGTAAGCTTCTTAGTTTGAATAAGAAAAGTGTTGCAACTTCACATGGGATCTGTCGTCATGTATTTTATGTTTGCAATCTGTGGGTTCTTAAGTTCTCCGCCATACCAGTAGAAACCTGCCAAATTGGATCTTTTATTACCATGAATAGATATCTGCCTCAGAAATCGTTGTTTTTCTCAGGTTTTACTATAAATAGATGCAGTTGTAATTGTTGTTCAAAGACATTCACTTCCTGAATCTGACACATAATGCTGCCTGTGAAAAGCGATACGGACTGAAGAACATGTGAAGTTTGGCAATGGAGATTTTCTGGAGTTTGTGCTAAAATAAACTTTTAATTATTTTCAGATTAATTAAAGGATAACAATAACTTTTTAATTAAGACTGTTATGATATGAGACCTTTCCATTTGGAAGTAGGTTTATTTTGAGATTTTCCTCAAAAAACTAAAGCCTCATTTAAATGATAAAGCTTTTACATATAATCGTAAATTTCAATTTGGAGAGAATAAAACGAGTACCCAAAAGCACTTTCATTCTAAGAAGTGTAATACTTTCTTCTTAAATGTGATTTTTACACGATTCACAAACACTAGAAATACTGCAACATGCAGAGCAAAGCACTATTTATGTGTTAATAATACTTTGCTTGTCTTAAGTTACTAGGTCAATCTTTTATTACTTGTTTTAAATTCTGACAACCTTGTCTGCAATCTGTTTGTTGCTATCAAGAACTGACTCCCTTAATACATCATACACAATCACCAAAGAAAACTAGAAGCAAAGCCAACCCAAAGCAAAATTTTGCCAGCCAAACATAGCAGTATCTTGATTAGCCGAGCTTAAACTATATTCTTTTTTCTGGAGTTTAAGCATAAAACAAAAGGATAAAATAAAAGAACTTGAATCAAAAGCCACACATTAGTACATGTCATTGCACATAATTGTGAGCAGTCATATACATCACACTAAGAGATCTATGTGACACGGGGAGAGAATCTATAAATACACACCCTCTATCAAAATGCTAACAAATACAGGTTAACTATTCACTAAAGTCTATGTTTTCAAAGATTAAGATATATAAGAAGAAGAAAAATATGAATATTATTCTTGCAACTTCAAAATAACCCTTTTCCTTTATCCGAGTTTCACACACTGTACCTTTGTTAGTTGGCTGGAAGCATCATCGTGGCAGCCTGCGAGCTTATCAGTAAAGCGATTTATACTGTGATTTCCTCTTCTTTGAGCCGTAGAAGTATTGGTCTCTGGTCATTATTTCCAAAGTCCATACCTTTAAGCATGGAATGCTTTGCAGCAACCACCTTCTGAGGATTAGACTGCAGTGCACTATTACTCGCCATGGTGTGGCTACTATTTCTTGCAGCTGGGACGTCGTGATTGTGCTTCCCCTCATATGTAGTTATGACAGCTTTGGGGTCTCCCGCAGCCCTTTCAACATGCTTACGTACATTGCAGCCAGCACTAGTGCACTTGTAATAGCTCCTGCATATGATCAGTGCATCAAAATAGTCCTCAGTGAAACTAAGCAAGTTCAATTTTCAAAATTTTTGAAGCAGTCCATCATATATACTTCAAAAGGAAGATAAATAACGTAGACAGAAAAAAGATTATCTTGAGACTGCCGACTTTTTTACAACTAAATCATGGGAAACTGCTTTGAGCATCTTTGTAAGTTAACTGCAGTTATAGGTCTAAGGTAATAGCATTCAGAATTAACTGCAGTTATAGGTATAAGGTAATAGCATTCAGAAAATTAGTTGCAGAAGAAAGCCCTATGCCGTATCGAAAGAAGATCTGAAGTTGAAAATGTACAAGCCTACGAAAGGTAAGTTATTCTGTTAGGGAGCAATAAGAACCTAAGGTCTCACCTTTTTCACCTTAGTATTGCAAGACACAAGTCAAACACTGGAGTTGCTATGTTCAATTGGACAAATGAATACTGAAGGTCACGTGAAAAAGAAAAAATAAAACAATTAAAAGCCCAAATGCTAGCTAGGAGACTCGATCCAAATGAATGCCAATATTTACTCTTTGATGACTCGAAGCCATGGTTGAGCTTCATTGTTCCCAAACATATATAACCAAGAGTGGTAGGTTTCTACTTTGATCTGACAGTCACCTGACTTTGAATGAAGACTAATTCAGAATTAACTATTAATGAGGTCAATTATCTAGAGCATACATATCATGAGTGTAAATCTTTTATCCCAATTTCAAACCAGAAAATTAATAGGTAGAAAGTTGATTTCTGCCTCCCAAGACTTACGTAGAGCAGGAGCAAACACGATTTATATAGTCGTTATTTACTCTAATCTAATATTAGCTACAACGTCTAGGATCTCAGCCCCCACCTCAAAAATCAAGATTTGAGAAGAATACAACCAAAAAGATGAGTACGGATTAGCTACCTTGGATGAGGATTCCCTTTGACCACCTTTTGGCCATATTTGCGCCACCTATAGCCATCATCCAACAGATCAACTTCACTTCTTGTTTGGACTATGATCTTTGGTTCAGTCACAGTCTTATGTGGTAAAGCTACATCAGGGACCCCAATATCCATGTGCCTGCACCTAGAAAGATAGTTCTCAAGATCACGAGAAACAAAGAAAGAAATGATCATGAAAAAACGAAGGTTTTTAAATTGCCTTCTCTTTGGGTTTGGCTCATCGTCATCCCCTTCATCTTCTCTTGTTGCTGCATCACCTGCTTCTTCACTGTCACTTGATCCAGGTACTTCTGTTGGATCAGCCTGGATTGATTCCTGATCCCTTCCAACCACTGCATGAGTGGGTCCCTCACTCAAGTTATTAAAACTAACAGCTTGCGTATGTGAACCAAGGTCAGTCTTAGACTGAGAATTTAAACCCCCATTTTGGTCACTGTTGTCTTTTCCGCGCTTAGTAGGCTGAGGTAGCTCATGGTTGTGTTGCCCTTTGTAGATAATCTCTGTTATCTGGCCATCACTAGAACGCTCAACCTTCTTTTTCACAGGGCAATTTGGATATGTACATTTGTAGTAGCTTCGAGGATATTCATTACCCTTAATTGGTTTCTGCCCATATTTGCGCCAGTTGTAGCCATCATCACTAGGCTTGTCAACAACAAGAGGAGGCTGGTATTTCTTATCAGACTGTGAGAACTCTGATGATTCAACCACAGTATTTTCATGCTGAGAGGTAGATGGAGGCATTTGTTGCTGTACAGCTTCCATCGGCAAATAAGATGTATGTTGTGTCAATGACTCGTTTGGCGCAGCCACTGATGATGGTTCATATTGTGCTTGCATATGCATATGTGATTGGGAAGATAGTGCAGCTTGAGCTGTAACCTGTGCCAAGGCCTGCTGGTGGGACATCCCAAAGGGACTCTGCGCAAAGGCACAGGAAAAATTTTATAACTATCCAGTATAACTTAATTATAGACTACAATGGTGTTAAGGACCAACTTGCCACTCACTGAATTATTTGTAAGAAACATAAAGATTGTCAAGGACAATAGGCCTTTGGATATCATATTATGCATTGTATATACAAGCATTATATCTTTCCACCAGAGCTGGGTAAAAAAATTTGTTTCAGCTTAGTATTATATTGACGGTGTAAAACATAAATCATAAGCAAAGTTTAGTTTCCCACCAAATTGGAAACCCAAGTGAATTGTTCTCTTAAAACCTTACCCCAACTCTTCCTAATCTAAGCATAAACCAAAGTGCCCTGCAGGAGGAGATTTAACTGAAAACAATATTCATGCCAAATATTAAAGCCACACTATCTGCAAATCTGAGACAACTATAATAATAGAAAGAAAAAATTAAGTTCCATCAAAAGTTGGATGTTTAGGGCATAATGTTCCCTACAAGGGCAACTGGGGATAATCAGCCGACCTCACATTTGAGGTATGGGGCAAGTGAAATATATAAGACTTGGAAGTCCAGTTTCTGCATGCAGAAATGCCTAACAAATTTTTTTTTTTCCCAATAGGTTAAAACCATTCAAAATGAAAGCGGGTCTAGCACCATTCAGACGTATGTATATTACAAAAGACCTACTGTATCCTTCCTAAGTCAAGCATAGAACTGATCAACTACATTCAAGCTATTCTACAAGTTAACACAAACTAAACTTTTTATCCAAAAACTGAAGGAACAATCACCCAAATCTTATTTCTCACTTTGAACCAAAAGCAAGCACCTCCAGGTTGTAAAGAATTCTGTATATAATAGCAAGTTCCGAAAATTTTGACCATAGAAAGTATATACACAGGCAAAAGTCCTCATATACATTTACCACAATAGAGCACGAAAACATCATGGCAAAAGAACAAACAAAGGGAAACCATACAATTCGTATCCAGATCGAGCAGTAGATTCACCTGAGGAGAAAAGAAACCGGGCGAGTTAAGTAAACCAGAAGGGCTCAACCCAGGAGGGACAGTAAAGAGTGGAGACCGAGCTACAAGCAAATTCATTGGCCTACTATGCTTAAACCCGAAATTACTTTTATTCTCTGATCCATATCCATCGTCTTTCGCCGATGAACCACCGACGTTACTTGGCATCGAGTTTTCAACTAAAAAACTTGGTCTCGGAATTGGAGACATAGCACCAGCGAGTAGTTGAGAGAAAGAGCCATCAGGGTAGTTGTCAGAAAAGAAACTGGAGACCAAAGTCATGGGACCAGGACTGAGACCGCCGGTAAAAAGAGCATCGATGGAAGGCCTTGGCGGCAAAGTTAAGCTTGGACGTGGTGGTGCCGCAACTTTAGTATTCGCTGTAGTTGCTGTGGACCCATGTTTCTCTGCCATTTCGAAACTGTAAAAAAGAGCAAAGAACAAACAGACCAATCTGTTTCAAATATCAGTTCTGTGCTCTGCGTCTGAAAAGATTCAATCTTTACACCGAATTCAACTCTGGGCAGAGCTATGCTTGAGAAAGGAGAGACCTTTTTGGTGTCGTATAACTTTATTGGGTTTATCTTTTAACTGGGTTCTCTCTCTATCAAAGTGTCGTGGGTAGTTTCGTGCTGTCTTGAAGTTGTGGAAAGTCCACGCATCAAAATGGACAATCATAATTTTCTCTCCTAAACAACCTCTGTCAGGCCTCCATTATTTATTGTTTTTTATAAATAATTTAAGTATTAATTTCAAAATATTTTTATTAAATTTAAGTCTTTTGCAAGTGTCTCGTAATAGCTTCTAAATTAAGGTTAATTAAAAAATTCTTTAAAAACTCTTAATTTTATATTTATAATCTAAATTTTAAAAAATAATTTTTCAATTTTAATTCGATGTCCAGATTACGTGTGGCTTGTAACTTGTACAAATTTAATTTGCATAGCTTGCTTGTATAAAGGCATAGAATAACATCAAAAATCATGTCAAATGACAAATGGGTCTAAAAGTTAAATCTTTTTTGTTGGCATTTCTATCCTATCTGACTCCTGCCCCGAAAAAACGGCCGGCACCAAATATACCCGACCCGACCGTTGACTATTTGATTTCTCAAATTCATGTGCATAAAAAGCTCCTTTAGTCTTCAAGATAATGCATCAACCTTGTCCCTACGGTGCCGATTAGGTGATAAATTAAAATCGATTAGCCGACTAAATAGGTTCAACTGGAATTATCACATAATTATTTATTAGAATTTGATAAAAGGGACCCACGTAGACAGAAAAAGATCGCAATCGACGGTGCTGTACGTCCTTAATGCTGCGACGATGATGTCATGTGAGAAGGAGGACGGTTGCTATCCATTCTTGATTGGTTTATGATTCAGTTCTCCATGGGTCCACCACCAATTTCCCATTTATATATATCCAACCCCACAAGTACCAAAGCTAAGACTTTGGCATTATCACATTTGCCGGTCCTGTAATCCTACGACTTTGATTTCGTGACGGACTGTTGCCCTTTTCCTCCTTTGAAAATTCTGAATTTTAATTTTATTCAATAAAACATACACAAGAGTTGATAATCTAATTTACCTTCTTTTATGCAATCCCTTCCTTCACCTATGTATGTTTTGTAAGGATATGAACAATGTTGTACAGACTATCTACGTTAGCTGTGGTGGTCGTTGTCTTAATTAGCATTAGCAGGTAGAACGTGTGTCCGAGTACTATTCAACCTCAGTTTGTCAACAACGGTGGTTGACACAAAAGAAGAAGAGTGGAGGCCACCAGCAAAGCAAAGCAAGTTGATGATATTAAAATCCATATTAAATTGGGAAAGGACTTGTAGGCGAAAAGGACGAGGATTGCCTTTTTCCGTGTTTCAGAATTTACCGTTCTCTGTATATGCAGAACAATCAACTAGAACGCAAATTCACGTAAAGCATAGAACATAGAAGCAACAGAAAAGCCTATCCGCTCAACCTAATGCCATAGTCAGCAACAAGACGATTACATTACGGTTGCAGTAAATTATGGCAACGTACGGTTGGAACCGTATTACAGTGACATTGCAGTTAGCTTCCTCTACGGTACCTTTCTTGTGATTTGTGAGTGCAGCAGACACGGAAGTAAATGCGGACACAAGCACCCCATGCGTATATCAGTTCCTGACACATGTTTACGGCAGTGCAGCGGGTAAGGTTTGAGCTTTTATTATATGAGGTAAAAGCTACCTTAGTAAGGATGGCCATTTCTGCGTTTCAGGTATGGATGGACCGTAAACTCAGTATAGGGTTTTCCTTGAAGAATTACTGAAATTCCCTGAAAGGGGTTTCTGGAGGATTGTAACGTAATCAGTTTATCTGCAAAAACTTATGCATTGTGCCTCTATCCTTGAAAATGAGCCTATGTTTAAGGACTATTATATATATCTTCGTCATCATCACCCAGTCTGAAATCTCACATTAAAGCAAAATTTGGAGAAATCTGATAGTACGCATCCTTACTCCTACAGAGTAAAGAGGCTATTTCCAGTAAACCTACATGCTAACGTGATAACAAAAAAGTGATACAGGTTAAAAAATAGAAATGCAAATAATAAGCTAAAAGATTAGAAAAATAAAAATAAATAAATAAATACATAAATTAGATAAAAGAACCAAAGAAGATACCCAAGATGAAGCTCAGATCAGCTAATACTTGAAACGTTGCACAATACGACTCTTCATGTATCTAGTTGTGTTAGGTTTCTTTGTTCCGCAGCTCTGAGAGTGTGACACTTCTTCGCGGGACCTGCCCCATATATTCGAGTTGAGATGCCAAGTAGTATGACAGAAAGACTTGTCTGTGACTCGCAATGATGGAAATACTTGTCCATGACTGTCAACTAGAACAGACAGATTGGACACTATGGTCGGATTACGACAAGTCCGTGCGAGCTTCACAGAAAACGACTCCCGATAACTTACTCGACTGTTTTGGAGTAACTTTAAAGGATATCCTTTACCCATATCTTAGCACACCAAAATTTTCTATTTCTGGCCAATTCCTCAGTAAGGGCCAACTCTGACATATCTCTCTTGATCACTTCCCTCCAGTTTTTATATGGCCTCCCTTTTCTTCTCTTGTATTCACTAAAGGTTATAAACTCACAACGTCGCACCGGAGCATCCTGCTCATATACCCAAATCACCTAAATCTGGTCTCTCTCAACTTGTCAACAATACTAGCCACCTGTAGTCTGTCTCTCATTACACGATTTTTGACCTTATCTCTCCTAGAAATATCACACATCTACCGTAGCATACGCATCTCTACTACCAGCAACTGTCTCGTATGTCGACATTTGGTAGGCCAACATTCCGCCCTATATAACATAGTAGGTCGAATCACCATTCTATAAAATTTTCCTCTAAGCTTTAAGGGAATCTTTTTATGACATAAGACTCCTAATGTGCTTCGCCATCTGACCCATTCGGATCTGATGCAATGGACTATATCGGCATCTATATTAACATCACTCTGAATGATGGATTTGAGGTATTTAAAACTCGATTTTTGTAGTATTATGTCAATACCAATTGCTACCGCCACCTCATGGGCCATCTGGCTTCTTGAAAAGTTACATTTTAAATACTCCGTCTTAGTCTTTCTCATTTTAAAACCTTTCGACTCTAACGTTTCTCTCTAACATTCTAACTTGGAATTGACCCCCTCTCTGGTCTCATCCACGAGGACAATATCGTCAGCAAATAACATATACCAAGGTACCTCTCCTTGGATATATTTGGTAAGCTCATCTAATACTAATGCGAATAGGAAAGGGCTTAAGACTGAGCCTTAGTGTGGACTAATGCCAATATAAAACATTTTCGTGTTGCCTCCTATCGTCCTTACGTTGGTCATTGCTCCTTCATACATATCTTTAATTACTCAGATATATGTCATAGGGATTCCTTTTGCCTCCAAACACCTAGATTTCTCTAGGAACCCTATCGTAAGCCTTCTCCAAATCAATAAAAACTATATGTAAATTCCTTTGTCATTCCTTGTAGCATTCCATTAGCCTACGGAGAAGATGTATCGCTTCTGTCGTAGACCTACCAGAGATAAATCCAAATTGGTTGGCCGATATAAATGCCGCTCTCCGAACTCTCTTTTCAATTATCTTCTCCTACAGCTTCATGGTGTGACTTATTAATTTGATGCCTTTATAATTATGACAATCTTATATGTCCCCTTTTGCCTTGTATAAAGGGATCAACCTACTTAATCTCCATCATCCGGCATTCTGGCTGACTCTAAGGTCACATTAAAAAGCTGCACTAACCACTCTATTCTGACAACTCCTATTCTCTTCCACACCTCTATTGGGATCTCATCCAACCCTACTGCCCTTCTGCACCCCATCTCCCTCAAAACTTTTGTAATTTCTCCCCTTGTGACCCTTTCACATTGGGACCAGTTATGAAATTGTTTCAACACGGGGTTCACCTAACTCTATGTTGTCCGAGATGCCTTCATTATAAAGGCAAAAAAAATATCTTTGCGATCTACTCTTGATGGCATGAGCTTCCGTGAGTACCTGTCGTGTTTCATCTCGTATACAGAAGACTTGGTCGAAATCTCTGGTCTTACGTGTCCTATCTCGTCCCAACTTGAAATTTTTTGTGCTCCCCTGTACGTATCCAGATTCCTGTACATAGTCTCGTATGCTTCTCCTTTTGTCATTGAAATTATCTTCTTTGCCGTCCTCTTTGCCAATTTATACCTTACTTTATTAGTATCCCGCTTTGCCTCTGTTGTACTAGATAAAAAGTCTCTGTATGCTCTCTTTTTCTCCTTCACCATCCTCTGAACCTCTTCTAACCACCACCAAGATTCCATCCACCCACCCCTCTGCCCTTTAGAGACTCCTAGGAGTTTTATGGCGGTTTCTTTCACTACGGGAGCTACTCTCTCTCACATCCTAGCATCTCCTCTGACAAACCATGTGGCTTCATACCGGATTCGATTTATAAATTGTCCAGCCATTTCCCATTTTAGATCCCACCATCTAATTTTACGACCTCATTGAGCATATTGATATGATCTCCATCCCTTAATTTCAAGATCCAAAACTAACAATTTATGTTGGGTTGCTAAGCAAGCAGCCGGAAGCATTTTGAAATCCTTACACTATGCTCTGGTTCTCTTCCTAACAAGGAAATAATCAATTTGCATCTTGGTCGTGCTACTCTGAAACGTCACCAAGTGCGCCTCGTTTTTCTTAAAAAAGGAATTAACAATCACTAACTCAAACGCTACAGCCATGTCCAAAACGGCCTTTCCAATTTCATTTCTGTTACGGTACCCGAAGCCTCTATGAGTCCCTAAATATCAGTCTGAAACAAACCCTATATGCCCATTAAAATCACCTTCTAAGATAACCTGCTCGATAATAGGGATATACTGAATTACTCCATCTAGCTCTACCCAGAATAGACGCTTTAGTTGTTCGTTTTGACCAGCTTGCGGAGCATATGCACAAACTAAATTAAGAACACCATTGCTAATAGTTATCTTTGCCACTATAATTCTATCACTGATCCTTGTGATTACCACCACTTGGTTAATAAGTTCCTTGACTATTAGGATACCTACCCCATTACGCCTCCGTGGACCATCCAAGTATCATAATTTGAATCCCCTTATCTCCTTTGCTTTAACTCCTGGCCACTTAGTCTCCTGAATGCAGGCTATTTATATTTGGTACTTATTTAGAATCTTTACTAATTCTAAATACTTCCTTGTGAAGGTCCCGACGTTTCAAGAACAGTCTAAGTCTGTCATCACCTTTTTTATTCTTGCATGTTGCATGCATCGAGAAGCCAGCTTGTGTCCCATTTGAACGATTAAAAATCATCCCTCTTGACTCGCGACCCCCACACTATCCGTTGTTACTATCCTAAAAAACACTTGAGTTTAAATAAATAAATAAATAATAATAATAATAATAATAATAATAATAATAATAATAATAATAATAATAATAATAATAAT
>JANZXR010000008.1:13499886-13531097 GCA_027575705.1 Erythroxylum echinodendron
ATAATAATAATAATAATAATAATAATAATAATAATAATAATAATAATAATAATAATAATAATAATAATAATAATTCAATCTAAAATTGAACAACTATTCTCTTTTAATAATTCATGTATTCCCGTATATTAAGATTCTTACGTTTTCAAACGTATATGAATAGGTAAAAGTGATAAAATTGGAGCAAAAGAATAAAAACTATTTTTTCATAGAAAAAGTTAAAAGTTAATTAAAAAACTTTTAAATAAAAACTAAACTTTATTATAGTGCACAAAAATTCGTTGATTTACAAAAATAGGTCAATTTTTAATTCTTATATTATTAACATAAATCAAATTGAAAAGTTAGTCACTTTAAAATTTTTACAATTAATTTATTCGAATCAGTTTGAGTTTTTAGTCAAATATTCTAAATCTTTCTATTGTGATACCTATTATAGTCATACAATCTCTCAAAAGGAGATCTACCCAAAGGTCCCATTTAGTTAGCGGGAAAGTAAAGTGAATTTGGAATCTGATTCTTGGAAAAATAAATTGTAGAGTTGAGAGAAAAGGAATGGTTAAATTGGCTAGTCTATTTTTTAGATTAAATTCTTAAGGACAGTAATCTAAATATCAAGAAAATGGTGGGATTTAGAATCTAAGGAAAGTGCTACTACTTTTCCTATATTAGGAAAATTTTTACTGTCCTAACTACTCAAAAAATGAACCAAACATAATAATATAAATTTTAAGAAAAAATTACTTTTCCAAGCAAAAATCTATGCTAACCAAACAAGGCCAAAGAGTAAAGACTAAAGAGTGTGCTTATACGAGAGCATGTTGACAAAATATGGGTTGTTCGATCTATGACCATGAAGGGTCAATATTAATGTTAATGATGCATACGTCTGATCTAGCTCTCGGATGTTTAGAAAACGTGTATCATCTGCAAACTTACTATTACTTTCAAGTATCACAGACCCTTCTTCTAAGAGAAATGCATAAATTGCGTTACGTTAAGAGTTAGATAGATGAAAACACGTATATGTTAAGGCAATGTAGACATCCACCAAATTTTAAGACAAAACATAAGATAGTTAAATTTTCATTTTTAGAACCTTATTAGATTAGAGAAACAAATTTAGCTAACAAGATTTACTTCATTGACAGCAGTGATATGAGAAATAGATAGAATTTCCTAAGTTCTAATGATTAGCGCATTTTTGTTTCAGGCATGTCGATATGTTCAGTAATTCAATTCTGTCGTACCATTCGTAAGAGAAAAAAATTCATTGTTAATACCGTAGCACATAACTCGTACCATGTCTGCAAAACTGACAATAAAAAGGAGTTAATGTAATTCTTCAGATCTCATCTTACATTATGTAAGACCCTTGAGGTCGTAAAGAACCTCGTCTTCTACCCTAATGACTTTTGCCATTCTTGATAATTAAATTTAAGGTTTTCTGCTTTAGGTTATTGCCAAAAGATTATGCAAGATGCGATCCTACGGAATAATTTTAGGAAAGCAAATTAAATTTAATTTAAAAGAAAATTGAGAACAGAAGAAGGTCATTTATTTAGATCATTAACTCGCATGAAAAGAATTCATAAATGATCATTGTCCCTTTAGTAGAGAACTTGAATACAGTCATAATACAAAAAACTAAATGAGATCAAAAGAAAGTGCAAATACGAGATATGACTTAAGGTATAGCATAAAATGTCTACTCAAGAACACATAAATCCTAAAATCAATTTGTTAATCGAGATCTCATATACTCTTAACATATATATATAACAATGTGTTATTGTCGTATGCTAGTTAAACAGGTTATTGAATAGGTATGAGTACCGCATAATTTTTTTATTTATTAAATCTCATCATATGTGAGTAGGAGATAATAGATCATATACACTTATGAGGGGACTTATGAGGGGTCTAATAGCCATTGTTCTTTCAGTAACTACCAAAGGTAGTTAAGTTTTTAAACATAAAAACGAAAGTATGAAAAGGACAAAAGTCTGTGTGTTTCTACTTTCTCGGCATTGTTTGTTTTTCACACAAAAGAACAAGAAGAGTAAAAGAGCCACAGAACAGTGCGCTTTAATCGGTGGAAATTAAACATAATCTAATTATGTGATTTTGTTTTGTATGCAAATGTAACAATCCTATCTTTTTAACACGATTTATGTGATTATGTCTTTGCGTATTTATTCTAATATTAGTATCAGAGCATTGGTTTGTTTTTATATATGCATGCTTACGATTTTAGAAAAACTCGTCGCATGCTCCACTTTGGTTGAAATTAGATCTGGAATACTTGATTTTGTAAACACCTGTATGTATATTTCTGGAATGGGTGTATGCTGTTTCTGGTTTGTGTATGTGCGATTGTGTAGGCGCATGAGTAATTTGTGTATAACACGTTAAGTTATGATCTATTTTGCACTTCTGTTTTACTCGTTCTGTTTCCAAGCATGTTAAACGCCCGTCCCGTAAACTCCATAGAAGCCTAGAGATGTCGTTTTTTTTCTTTCTTCTGGGTGTACTTGGCTGTGAAACCTATCAGAACAAAACTAAGTTTTTTTCGTTTTTTTATGAATGGTCTTCAAAGGAAAACGTTTTGTTTCCTCTTTTTGTTTTTTCTTTTCTTCTCTCTCTAGAAGATGTTTTTTTTTATTTTCTACAATACCAAGATAGCAAAACTCGATCGAATAAGGTTTGAGTTGTCCTTTAGGAGATAAACGGTTTCACTACCATGAGAAACTAGAAGAGAATAGATAGAAAAAAAACAAGCAACAAAATGCAGAGAAGAGGAAGAAGACAACTCTTCTTTAAACCACAACAAGGCACGTGGCCTGTTTGAAACGTTATATGTTTAGTTAAAGAATGATTTGAATAAATGGGCCGTTTGTTTTTTAAATAAGATTAAGGCTTTGTAGTTTTGGATATATGTGTCATAATATCCAAGAAATAAGATTAAGGCTTTGTAGAGACAGGGTTAAAGCTTTTCTTGTGATCAAAAGTGATAATAACCTTTTTTTTTTTGGGCCAACAAATAATGAATGGGTTATATCTATGTGATACCTTATAGGCAATGCCTTGGAATAACAATATATGATTTTCTTTCATTAGGATTGAAAGCTTAAGCCTTAATAACCATATTGAGGTTAGGCTAGACCTTAATATCTATACTGATGTTTTAAATTAAACGTAACATAAAGAATTAGAAATAAGTTTTTTAATTTACACAAACTAATTAATTTAGTTAAATTAGTTTCTAATTATAATAAATTAGTTTAATTTTAAACTAATTTTTTAGTTAAAATAAACTTAGAAATGAGTTTATTTTCGTTGAATTAAAATTAGACATATATTTTTTAATTATATCAATACTACTTTGTTTAGTTGAAATTAGATAGAAGTTTAATTAGAAATTAGTTTCTAATTAAACTAAGATAAATTGATTAGTTCAATTATAATTTAAATTGGAAATAAGTTTTTAATTCAATTTGACTTTTTCATATTTGAATATGATTAGATTAGAAATAAGTTTCTAAAGATATTAGCATAATTTGATTAGAGCATTAAATTATTTCCATTCTATGAGCGTGAGTTAGCTATGTGTTGGACAAAATAATTTGTTTATTTTGTGTACTCTTTTGATTCCTGAAAATTTGTTTTTCAAGAAGATGCCTATTATTAATGTAACACTCTATTCCAAACTGATATATGCACGTGTGTCCATTGGATACACGTGTACATGCCTGTCAGAAATGACATGTTAACTATCTCACCTTCACTGTACTTGACATGATATCATACACTAAACCATCAATCACACATTTTTTAAACCTAAAATGTTATCATATTATATCAAAACCATAATGAACATTGTTTCATATAGTACAATATCATCCATGTTTATACAACATTGTCCTATGAACATAAACAACTCAGTACACACTGAATACTATAAACTCGAAAGAAACAAGTCCTAAATCCCAGCTGACCGACCTTTGGGCTAAATCTGACTGCAACATTTGCACAAAATATGCTTCTACAAAGTCTTAGAAGCTAGGTCGTCTCACTCTCGAACCTGAAAAGTAATGCTTCAATTTTGATTAGTTTTGCGAACTCAGCAGGGTAACCATCCTCGATGGTTCACTCGTGTCATAAAACAAGATCAATTATAATATGTAATCATACAGTTCAAACCCACTTGACAAGTATTAAATAGTATCACAGATAAATCATTTCTCAGTTAAACAGTTCAATCATGTAACAACATTTACACAGCTTTGCAAATCATTCAATGAATTCAAATTATATGCGGATGCGATATGTTTGAGACTCATATTCATTTTTATATTGTTGTGACTGTGTGCTTTTACAGTATCCCGAATTATTGGGCTCAGTTAGTCAATCTGTGACTCATTGGTCACAGTGAGCCATAGGCTCGAACCACATATGCTGGAGCTTAAAGCTCTTATCAGTAACAGTATCAGTAGCAACACCAGTCACAACTCCTTTACATTATATGCATTGGAATGAAGTGCATGCCACAATTTAGTCATCAAATTCAATCACTTTCATTTGCATGTAATATAATAGTATATTAGTCCCAATATCAATTACAGTAATAGTCACAGAAGCAGTGGTCATCAGACTAGGTCTGACATTTAACTTTTCAGTTGAGAATCAGAAAATCATTTAGGCAGACGCATTGACATTCAATCAGCAATTTCAACATCATTCTCATGTATCAAAACTCCTCAGACAAATATTGTCCAGAATCCAGTACACAATTAGCACAATTCAGTACAGTTTAATAAAACAGCAATAGTCATAAAACAAGACCAATTAAAATATTTAATCACAGTTCAAAGCCACTTGACAAGTATCAAATACTATCACAGATAAATCATTTCTCAGTTAAACAGTTCAATCATATAACGACATTCACACAGCTTTGCAAATCATTCAATGAATTCAAATTATATGCGGATGCGATATGTGTGAGACTCATATTCATTTTTATATTGTCGTGACTGTGTGCTTTTACAGTATCCCGAATTATCGGGCTCAGTCAGTCAATTTGTGACTCATTGGTCACAGTGAGCCATAGGCTCGAACCAAATATGCAGGAGCTTAAAGCTCTTATCAGTAACAGTATTAGTAGAAATACCAGTCACAATTCCTTTATATTATCTGCATCGGAATGAAGTGCATGCCACAATTTAGTCATCAAATTCAATCACTTTCATTTGCATGTAATATAACAGTATATCAGTCCCAGTATCAATTACAGTAACAGTCACAGTAGCAGTGGTCATCAGACTAGGTCTGGCATTCAACTTTTCAGTTGAGAATCAGAAAATTATTTAGGCAGACGCATTTACATTCAATCAGCACTTTCAACATCATTCTCATGTATTAAAACTCCTTAGACAAATATTTTCCGGAATCCGGTACACAATTAGCACAATTCAGTACAGTTCAATAAGATAGCAATACATTTCAATAATCTACAAAACAATAAGGTGAGACCATCTTAGGTTACTTACAGCATGCTCCAAACAGTTATTGCCTTGAAGTATCGGCAATGTCTGGATGCTGTCGTTCAATGCGTTCCTCTATACAGACAATACGTTCACATATCATAATATTGCACAATTATGTATTCATTTATGGACATTCATGTATATTGAATATGTACAATGCATGTTCATGACAATTTTGAATTTCTTATCATCAATCTAGTTATAGTAATCATTCGGATATCCACATTCGATTTATTACCTCATATTTGTTTTAAGGCAGACTTTCGAGTCCATTTTGCACAATTAGTTTCATTAGGAAAGGGAAAGAATTTGGTAACACTTCCTTCTAACAAATTATTCTACTATGTCTCAAGTCTCTATTGATACCAAGATTATTCAGTTGGGTTCATTATTCTTTGAGTTATGCTCAAAATACCACATACTGTGCACATTTGAAATTTTGGCTAATGTATGATTATGCATTCAAGTTGTACAACCCATATCTCTCAATTACCATATCCAAAAATTACAAAATTTATACCAATTTAAATTTAAGAGAATAAGCTACAAATTGGTGTAGAAATCTTAGCCTAATTCGGTCTATAGTAATACAGTTTATTTAACAACCACAGGACATGTTTTCTGTCCCTGGTAGTGCTACAACCTAGGTCAGGGCTCAATTTCATGCCAATTTTGACAGTCTTAGAGACAAGATTAAAATTTGACTTCTTCAAGAAAGTTGTAGAAATATATCTATAGTTTAATATGAATTAAGAATCAACATATTTAGAAATCTACAGATCAAGTTATAATCAGAATACCGAAGCATATTCATGAAAATTCTCTGATTCGTAACATTCCAACAGACTTCCACACTTTCATCCTATCAATGACTTTCAAATCAACTCAAATAGCTCTAAATTTTTATGGAGAGAATGAAAAATTTCTTAGGAATCCACTTATCTAAGTTTCATGTAATTTTGAGTTTGGATGAAAAAGTTATAGCCAAATGACTTAGAGCTGTTAACCAAAATACTGTAGTTCATAATTCATACATGCAACCACTACCCTTTTCTTTCTCTAAAACTCAAACCTTCATCTTCTTCACTGAACTGCACTTCTCCTCTCCTCCTTTCATTTTCTTCCATTTCCAATTTTACAAACTTCTAACACTTCCAGTATGCATTTCTATATCTAGTAAAACCTTTAAACAAGTTAGACTCAAAGTTACACTTCAAACATTAAAATCTGAAGTTTTATTTATTCCTTCTCTCTCTTTACTGCATATTTTTCAACTTTTTGTATTTTTTTCCATTTCTTTTTCTTTCCCTCCTCAGTCCACGTTTTCTATCCTCTTACTCCTTAAAATACAACACCTCATTATACTCTATGTTTTCTTTAACTTTAACCTCACATAAATCCATCCCTAACATTTTCCAAACATTTATGCATACATCACAGAAACAGGGCATGTTCATCAACTACGCTTTTCATTTTTTTCTGCATCTGTCATGTTTTTCAACAACTTTATTTCATCATAAAATTTGCCTTTTAATGTTTTCCCTTGGCACTACATCACTTAAAATTTTTTTTCACTCAAATTCATCTCTGTTAACACTTTATATATTTTTAGGCATGAACAATATATCAACTAACAACCATATATGTATTTCTTAAAACCAGAACAAGGGACATATATTTCTTCATCAACTTACTTAAATTTTCATATATCTCAACCTAGAATCTATTTCATACAGTTTTTGAACAATTCCCAATTCTCAAATCCATCATCTAGTTCATATATCACCGTAACTTCACTTCTCAAACCCATGCATGCAAGTTTATATTTTAAACTCATCAGAGCTACTTACTTGGTTCAACTACACTTCCCAACGGTAAGGAAGTGGTAAGGATAATTCAATCACACACAAGAATTCAATATTTGTAAATGAAGAACATGGAAGAAAATTTCGGTGGTGGGTGATCTTCACAGTGAAAAATAAACAGAAGTTTCAGTAAATCTTTCTTCACTCAAAACATCAAAATACGTATATGCTTTGTATGTCTTTCACTTGTCATTGTTCATGTGTTCCATTTATCACTAACTTATACAATCTACGTGTCATAATATAAATGGTCCATTATTTCTAGTCCAAAAATACACCGAATTTCAAAAATTTTCCTAAAATTCACCAAAAATCTGAAATAATCTAAATGTTCTTCAAATAAATTTTTAGCTCAAATAATTCACAATTCACATGTTAATTGCATTTTTAACAATTAATAATGCTCGTAAAATGTCAATGAATGCATGTACAAATAATTGTAATATACAAGATCAATAATATCGTGTATGTGTATGCCTCATTACGTATAAAAATGAGTTATGCTTCCTAATTTCTCATTAATCTCTAATAATCATAATTTTAACCCTAATTCAAGTGACAGGATGTTATAATTAAGCAGACGCCTAAGGTTATTTGATATGAGGCACAGAAGAGATGTATTGGCAGTATGTATGTACAATTAGTTAATATGCGTTTAATGCCTAGAGATGATCTAACACAATATGATATTTCAGTTAATAACATAACGCAAGAGTTATACTTTGGAGGTTGTCTAGCTTATGCAGATGTTGAAGTAAAGTATATGACTTTACTTGTGACATTACCTCAACCTCAAGGCAAGTTTTTATGAATGCTCTGGAATAATATGCCTAACAAGAAGACTTATAATTTGTTAGTGATGACATTTATTAAAGAGATTAGTAGAAGGAAGTTGATTAGGACTTTGTATCCTATAGGTCTTCCATTGTAAATAGTAAGAGCTATTATACATTGAGCTTCGCGAACTGTGTCACACGAACTCGTGAACTCATTTCTGAACAGGGTTCATTGCTTATAGACTGTTCGTAGGTTGTAGTACATTTACATACAATATGTAGTTTTATAAGAACAAAGTGTTGATATTTATGTAATAAGTTTACATATATTTTATATAGGAATTCTCCTAGAGTAAGGTAATTAGGATTCGATTATTGTATGAATGATGATTGAACACATTAGTGGACTTTTGATTTCATAAGCAATTGTGATCGAATTATTTACTCTATGAACGATTAATATGACATAAACGTGTATATATATTTCTTTCTTATTATAGAAACTTAGTGTTTCAAAATGGCTACTGCTTCAAAGAATATTGTTGCTGAACTCAACAGCGGTGAAAAACTCAATGGTGATAATTATGAAATCTGGAGTATGAAAATCCAATATATGATGGAGGAGCAAGAGGCTCTTGAACCATTAAACCTAACCATAGACGTTCCTGAGGAGGGCACTACGGCCCAGCATAGGAGAGACCGTGATGAGTATGAATTGTGGAAAAAGAAGAACTCTTTAGCTCGCACCATGTTGCTGAGCAGCATGGATAATGATATCATACGAGAGTTCTGTAAATTCAAAACAGCAAAGGACATGTGATCCACATTAGCTACTCGTTTTAGAGGTGCTTTAGTGACCAAAGTGAGGTCATTTACAATTAAGTTTGATACTTATAAGAAACACCCAGATGATACAATGCAAAAGCATCTGAGGCAAATGTCCAATATGGTAAGTGAGTTATATGATATTGGTCATGAGCTTTCTGATAAGCAATAAGTACAAGTTATGATCGTTCACTACCTCAGAGTTGGCAGCATATGAAGATGCACCTAGCTCATAATGAGAACATCAAGACAATGGAAGATGCTACGAGGCATCTCATCTTGGAGGAAGAGCGTTTTGAAGCCTCAAAGATCTCTTTTGAGGCATATGCAGGTAGTTCTAGCTCATATGGAGCTTCTGAGGCATATGCAGTTAGTTCTAGCTCATATGGAGCTATGAACAGGAAATGCAAGCATCATGGTGGACACAAGTAGAAGAAAAATAAGAAATTTAACCATGCCCCTCAGGAATCTAAGAAGAAAAAATGGAAGCAATGTGAAAAGGGAAAATGCCCCTTCAAGAAGAAAAACATGAAACATATGAAGCGCTATAATTGTGGTAATAATGGTAGTCGGTGGCTTTATATAGGTGACAATTCCAAAGTTGTTGTACAAGGAATTGGTGCATGTAAATTGGATATGCGTGGAGGGTGACCCTTTATCCTACATAAAGTATTATATGCTCCACAGATTTGTAGGAATCTTTTATCTGTATTGATATTAGTTAGACTTGGTTTCAATATAAATTTCCACGGCGGTGGAATGGATTTGTATTTTGGATCTATTTATTATGGTCATGATTTTTTATGTGATGGTTTTATAGTATTGGATGTGTTTAAGGAAAATAATAATACTAGTTATTCATTATTTACATCTAGTAATTCCAACAATGATGCAACTTTGTGGCATGCTACACTATATCATATTGGTCAAAATCGAATTATTCGATTAGCTAAAGAAGGACTTTTAGGTAATCTAAGTCAAGTAAATCTACCCACGTGTGAGCATTATTTAGCTGGTAAAATGGTGAGAAAGTCATTTGGAAAGGGAACTCGATCTTTATATACATTGCAATTAATTCATTCTAACATCTGTGGTCCAATGAATGTAAGGGCTAGACATGGGGCAGCTTATTTCATCACCTTCATAGATGACTATACTTAGTATGGTCATGTCTATTTGATTTCTCATAAATTGGAAGCATCCAGTTGTTTCATAAAATATATAAACTTGATTGAGAATCAATTACATAAGAAAATAAAAGCATTACGAACTGATAGTGGATAAGAATACTTATCAGACAAGTTCAAGGATTTATGTGATGAGAAAGAAATAGCAAGGCAGTTAACAATTCTTAGAACCCCACAATAAAATGGCATTGCTGAAAGACAAAATAGGACGTTGTTAGAAATGATTAGGTCCATAATGGCCCAAGCAAATTTACCAATCACCTTTTGAGGTGATGCGTTGCTAACGGCCACCTATATACTTAATCGTGTTCCCACGAAATTAGTTATTAGCACACCATATGAGTTGTGGATTGGTAGGAGACCTGACATGTCAAGTCTCAAACCTTGAGGGTGTGCAGCCTATGTTTATGACCTCTCTCACAAACATGGGAAATTAGGCCCAAGAAGAAGAAAAAATATTTTTATTAGATACTCAGGACACTCAAAAGGATACATGTTCATTGGTGAATAAGGTAATGAAGGTGTAAATGAATTTGAATCACGAGATGTAACATTCTTGAAGAATGATTTTCCTAAGCAGCGAAATAGGTAAAGACCTATTGTTATATAAGACGCTTAATCATAATGATTCTATTATGAAGAATCAAGATGAAGAAATTCAACCAAGTGGGAGCAATTTCACAGAAAAGTTCTCTATAATGACTGATCTGAATGGGAGCAATCAAATCAATCATGAATTTGTTTATGATGAACCTCGTTTAAGATGAAGTAATCAAGGAATAATTTCCCGACATCATTTTAAAGATTGAAGGAGAAATTAATATGATTGTTCCGTAAGAGGAAGAAGAGCCAAGGAATGTAAATGAGGTTCTTACTGGCCCTGCTAAAGAAGAATGGATGAAAGCAATGAAAGAAGAAATGACTTCTTTAAGCCCCAATCAAGTATGAGACTTGGTTGACCTCCCTGAAGGGCGCAAAGCAATTAGGAACAAATGGATTCTTAAAATAAAGCGAAAAGCTGATGACAGTATCGAAAGATACAAAGCACGCCTTATAGAAAAAGGATATACACAACAGGAGGGAATTGATTATGAGGAAACTTTTTCACCTGTTGTGAAGTTTGCTTCGATTCGTCTTATTCTGGCTATAATAGCCAGTATAGATCTTGAATTACATCAAATGGATGTAAAAACTACTTTTCTCAATGGAGAATTAGAAGAAGAAATCTATATGGAATAACCTGAAGGTTTTATCCCAGCAGGTCAAGAAAAAAAGGTATGTTTGTTATTAAAATCGATTTATGGCCTGAAGCAGTCTTTAAAACAATGATACATTCGTTTTCATAATGTAATCAATTTGTATGATTTTCAAATGATTGATGAAGACTATTATGTGTATATTAAGAGATCCAAAGATAATTTCATGATTTTATCTTTATACGAGGATGATATATTGATCGCTTGTAATGACTGTGTGTTCTTACGCAAATCAAAAATTGGTTATCATTTAAATTTGAAATGAAAAATATGGGTGAAACGGAATACATTCTTGGAGTTAAGATTTTAAGAGATCGTTCGAAGAGATTGTTATTGCTTTCACAAGCGATGTGCATTCAAAGAATTTTTGAACGATTTTGTGTGCAAGATTCTAAACCAATTGATAATCCTATTGCTAAAGGTGAACGCCTTAGTAAGAGAAATTGCCCGTCAATGCCACAATAACGGGAGTAAATGAAGAATGTTCCCTATACTAGTGCAGTTGGAAGTCTTATGTATGCAATGATGTGTACAAGACCAGATATTTGTTACACTGTTGGAATAGTGAGTAGATATCAATCAAATCCAGGCCAAGCATATTGAAAAGCAATAAAGAGGATATTAAGATATCTAAAGGGAACTGTGGACTATGCATTATGTTATCAAGGCAATGATCTACGTATACAAAGGTATACCGATGCAGATTAGGGAGGAGATTTAGATGAAAAATCTACCTCAGGATTTTTATTCTTACTAAACCATAAAGCAATATCATAGAAAAGTAAGAAACAATCTTACATAGCATTATCCACAATGAAAGCTGAATATATAACATTCTCAACTACAGTACAAGAGGCTGTGTGGCTTCATCGATTCTTAGTGCATTTGGGAGTCATTAAAAGAGAAATTGATCTAGTGACTATTAATTATGATAGTCAAGATGCAATCACTTATACTAAAGACTCCAAATTTCATTGTAAGACAAAGCACATAAATACCAAGTATAATTATGTAAAAGATATAGTTGCACGAAGAGAAGTAAATATGAAATATATATCTACACGAGATATGATCGCAGATCCAATAACAAAACCAATTTCCAAAGATGTATTCATTGGGCATGCAAACTCACTAGGACTATGTAGATGTTGACATGTACTGATAACATTTCTCTATGTATGTTCACTCATAATAATGTCATATTTTGGATATAATGTACGATGAAGATTATACATTTTGGGATGAATTACAAGTATATGAGATAGATTAGAGATTGGCCCACTCACACGAGAAATCATCTCTAGTTTTTATGCTCACTAGAGATGAGACATGTTTAAATTTTATTATCTAGGTGATAATTGAGAGCGAGAAACTTAAACCATAAATGTCACAAGGAAATTGGCTCAAAGTGAATTAATGATCACTATATCTGTCTTACGTTGCCAGATGTGAGTTCTAAATAAGTTTTGAGTAGATAAGTGAACTCAAGTTAAACATTAAGTATGTTTGAACTATTATCTGTACCATATTTCTTGGAATGAAAGATGTTCAAGTTAAATGAAGTGGGTAAACACCATAGCACATGACTCGTACTATGTATGCAAAACTGACCACAAAAAGGGATTAATGTAAGTCTTCAAATCTCATCTTACATTATGTGAGACCCTTGAGGTTGAAAAGAACCTCGTCTTATACCCTCATGACTCTTGTCTCATTCTTGAGAATTGAATTTAAGTTTTGTTGCTTTAGGTTATTGTCAAAAGATCATGCAGGATGCGATCCTATAAAATAATTCTAGGAAAGAAAATTAAATTTAATTCAAAAGAGAATTGAGAACAGAGGAAGGTCATTTATTTAGATCATTAACTCACATGAAAAGTATTCATAAATGGCCATTGTCTCTTTAGTAGAGAACTTGAATACAGTCATGAAAAAAGAAACTAAATGAGATCAAAGGAAACTGCAAATGCGAGATAGGACCTAGGGTATAGCATAAAATGTCTACTCAAGAATACATAAGTCCTAGGGTCAATTTGTTAATCGAGATGTCATATACTCCTTATAGATCTATGGCAATATGCTCTTGTCATATACTGGTCACCCCAGTTATTGAACAAGTATGAGCACTGCAGAGTTTTTTTTAATTAAAACCCATCATGTGTGAGTGGGAGATAATGGATCATATACACCCATCAGGGGTCTAATTGTCATTTTTCTTTTAATAACTACCAAAGGTAGATAAGTTTTTAAACGTTAAAACGAAAGTATGAAAAGGACAGAAGTCTCTACGTGTTTTTACTTCCTCTACATTGTTTTTTTCATAGAAGAACAAAAAGAGTAAAAGACCTGCAGAATAATATGCTTTAATCGGTGGAAATTCAACATAATCCAAGTATGTAATGTTTTTTTTTTGTATGCATATGCAAAGATCCTATTTTTTTAACATGATCTATATGATTATGTTCTTGCTTATTTATTCTAACAGTAATAAATGCTAATGAAAAATTGAACCTATTTCAATGAAATTTAACTTTATTTAGTTGCTTCAACTCAGCTAACATAATCATCTCTGATGGTTTTGGCATAAGTTCTTGTACTCCTTTATGTTTGCATTGATTCTAAACTAAGTTGTATAACTTTTTATATGCCTTTCAAGGCTTTGCTTTTTTGAGTGTCTAATATATTATTTTTCAAGTTAAGAAAACTTGAACATAGAGAGAGGCAACAATGTGAAAGCCACAAAAATAATTGTAACTAATATCTAAAGGAGAGAGAACCAAAAAATAGGGGATAGATAATAACCTAGAGAAAACATATTAGAAAGAGAAAATAACAAAGAAGTTAAATATAAGGGAGAGAGAAAAAATGAAAGAGAAGTGAGAGAGAACCATGAAAAAATAGAGAAAGAATAAAGAACATAGAGCAGTAGTAAGAAAGGAGAACATCAGCAAAAGATAAAAGAAGAAAATACTGAATGGATATTTCAATTGAGTTTTTAAACTTTGGAAGAAAAGTTCACACTCTATGATGCATTTTGCTTGCTCTTTAACCTTCCCTTACCCATTATATTTTGCTTCTTACTTTCTATTCGAATGCATTTCCGACATCAACTTACTACTTTCAATTTCTGCCTTTAATCTTTTCCTTTCTTCGTAATTGCGCTTTCCTTATTTCCTTTGTCAAAGCTACTTCCCCTTTATAGCATGGAAAAATAATAATAATGCCAACACGAATCTAGAGAAACTTGATGAGATGATATGTCCACCCTTACTGTAGGCTCCTTAAACATCTCAGCTCAGGGAAAACCCCCAACTTCAAAAATTACAACCATGAACTAGAAAAGAGTAATATGAGAAGAGGTTGAAAATACACTCCAACACTTCCCTTAAGCTCTCACAAAGCAACATCATCGTATCTCTAGATATAGAGACTTTGAGAGGAGTTAAGGGCTGGAATACCACAGTTGTGGATTCTTCATAGATCAAAGGCCTTCTTTTTAGGTGATTCAAAACTTGGCATTGAGTTCATGTAGAGGAAGGGACTTGCAAGAGGTAATGATTTCATAATACAATAATATATTGTTCAAATTTTAAAGTGAAAATGAAGCTAAAAGTATTGTGGAATATGGACCTTGACACATTTATGATATACCTTTGTTTTTACAAGTCTGAAGACCTGGTATTAACTTAAAAAGAATCAAACATGGAAGCATACCTTTATGGGTCAACTTCCACAACATTCTTTATGAATACTGGTCAACCAAAGGATTAAATTCTCTGGCTAACTTTATTGGTACACCATTTTGCATAGATGAAACTACTACAAAGTGGAAAAGAATATGCTATAGAGGAATTTGTATTAGTTTGGAAATCATTAAACTAACAAAAATAGTCTCAATAATGAAGCTCAATAAAAATAGTGAACTTATTGAAGATTTAATCCATGTTTCCTATAACTGGGGGCCAACATTAAAACACCAAAGGAAAATGTGAAAACCTACAAAGAGAACTTTTATAAAAGGGGATTTTGAAGAACTTATGTCATTAGGTGGAAAAGTGCAAGGGGAAAGATCTATTTAAGCTTAAAATAACCAAACAAACTAGAGTAAAGGAATTATTGCCATGGATGTTTCTTATTCCTTCTTAAAGATAGGGAAAAATGATGAGATTAAATGTTTGAAAAAATAAAATTCAGAACCACTCGTTGAAGAAAATATCATCTCCACTAAGCAATCAATAAAGGAAGGAGAAAACAAAGGTGCATTCCTATAAGAATGATGAAACAAAAGCTTATACAAAGCAGCAGGAAGAAGAAAAAGAGGAACAGAAGCAAATTAAAGTGTGGCACACCACTCTCATAGGGCATATTCCCAAACACTCTGATGGAATTCGAGAACATACTCTACTAGGGTGGCATGCTAGAACAGTTAAACAATCAAACTCATTGAAATTTTTTTTCTTTTCAAACATCACACGCATATTACCGAAAACCATTAATCAAATTTGGGCCGATTTTTCATAAACATCAAAGTCACAATTATTATTACACTCATTGAGCAACCTCATTTGCAAACATTTCTAATTTGGAAAGTCATTACAAAATAGAATTATTCAGATACACATAGTAAAATATTTGCGGAATATATTCTTTCAAAAAATCTATGTAGATGCGTACTGATCTTGACCTCTACCTTTTACTCAAATGCAGTGGCTAGACTCCAATTTGTCTAACTGGAGATCTTGTCTAAGCTTGAAAAATGTTACAAATATTGGGTTGAGTTTTGCGAACTCAGTGAGTGGACCATCCTCGTTGGCTCACTCAATCACATAACATATCAATTCATGTCCTCATAAAATTCACATCACTTCATCAATTCAACATGTTAAGTCACATAAATTTCATATTCACCTAAATCATATTTCACATTTAGGAATCATTCAAACTATTCATTTCAACCATTTAAATCATATATATTATATATATATGAAATGCTCATGAGACTCATTTTCAATTATTATTGTTGTGACTGAATGCATGTAACTATCCCGTATCTATTGTAGATACTGAGCTCATTAATAACTGTCCCTTATCCGTTGGGGATATAGGACTCATTTTACATAATGAGTCTTCGGCTCTTAATCACTTTTTGAGCTTTAAGCTCTTTTTTCAGTTTTTGAGCCTTAAACTTTTTTTTTAGTAGCTACTCCGGTTGCAACAGTCTTTATTTGTTCATGTATTTATGTAATAAAATGCATCAAATTCACAAATATTCAATTAGTCACTTGATTTCTGTTTCACATTCACATTCACATTTATTATCAGACCTTGATCCAAAATTTAATAATAATGTTGAGTATTACTTATTCATTCAAATTCACATTTAAGGAGAACTTACAATGATTTTTACATTTATTAAACTCCTAAAACTATTTATGCCCGGTATTGTCTCAATCACATTCACATTTATTAGTAATTCAATACATAAATTTAAAACAGAACAAACAATAAAAATGAGACCATTTAGGTCGACTCATAGTACGCTTTAGATTAGCATTAGCTTCCATAATCTGGAAACGTCTAGATGCGGATGTTCTAACCTGTATATTAACATCATGCAATACATATATTGCACACACATTATTAATTGCACAATATTATGAATTCTCAATCACAAACATATGTATATGTGTTGTGTATAATGCATGCTCAATGAAAATCCCAGGTATATTACCTAAATGCACATCTTATGTTCATTATCATTTCATGAATCGTATACATCTACTTGAACTTAGGTTTACACTTCAAGAACACTTGGTTATTCTAATATCATAAATCAATTTCTCGTCATTTCTTTTCTAACATTATATGCTCTCATAATACCCAATTTTCATTCACATTTACTTACTACATATTACTCAATTTCTTTGAATCATAACTACAATCATATGAACATCTTCATTCCCATTATAATCATGCCTTTGGTACTTTGATATCAAAAATTCATTCACTAAGTTATAACCTCAATTATCACTTCATACATATCACACATTTAATCACTTAATCCAAGCATCATTCTAGGTTCGATTCAAGCTCAATTCAAGCCTAAATTAAGTCCAAAGCAATAAATGTCTGTTGGATGGACTTAATGTCCAATGGGTGAACTTTCTCAGGTTTTCAGCCTTCCAGCCATGCTCATGTGCGTTTGAAGGGACATTATGTCCACTGCGCCAACATTCACGGGATACCTATAGAAATATGAAATTTTGACTGTTTAGATAATAAAATCTTTCCTCGGAGTCTTTACAGAAGTTGTAGAACTCGAAGTCCTCTTCAAAAGCATACTTAAATGACCTCAATTATACATCCACATCAAAAGTTATGCCT
The DNA here is from genome assembly GCA_027575705.1 of Erythroxylum echinodendron. Classification (NCBI taxonomy): domain Eukaryota; kingdom Viridiplantae; phylum Streptophyta; class Magnoliopsida; order Malpighiales; family Erythroxylaceae; genus Erythroxylum; species Erythroxylum echinodendron. Next base: position 13,517,729 of record JANZXR010000008.1, read on the forward strand.
CTTACTCCAAAATCATCCAATTGCATCCATATTTTCCTTATTTCTAACTCTTTACTTACTTCATTCAACACCTTATGCTTGGTCTATCATTTCTAGTTTAACTACTTATCATTTCCCCATCATTCTTAACTCCATTTTAGCTCAATATCATCTATAAACAAATCATAATCCATGATTGATTATGATCACTAAAAATAGAACATATATATATAAGTGTGTGAGTGTGTGTGAAATGGAAGTGGAAATGAAGTTAAACATGTGTATATATATATATATATATATATATCACACACACACACACACACACACACTCACGCACACAGATATATACACATTCATCATCAACTTTCTGCATATGTTCAACTTCATTTCCTCTTTCATTTCACTTCTAACTATCACCTTAATTCTTCCCATTTCAAGGAACCACATTACTCCCTTTCTTTAGCTCTAGACTCAATTTAATTCATCTCTAAAACATCCAAATAAATCTACGTTAATGTATATTAAAAATAGAACATGAAAACTCCATTTATCTGTCAAATTTTTTGCACAATTTCTACATCATTTTGATGATCTTTTTATCTCTAAATCATCAATATGAATATCAATCATCATATATGTAAAAGCAAGAAAATTATATGCTCATTTCTTCATTCACACTTCAACGTATGTTCATCACCCATTTATCTACATTTTTGCACACTCTCATACACCATTTACCTTATCAATCCAATATTATAACATCCCATAATTTATTACTTATCTTAAATGCAAAAGTAAGACATGGGTATGTCTATTATTCATCGACGTTACACACATATATTCAACACCCTTCTCATGGTCATTAAATCTCAAAATAATCACCGTATTTAATTCATTTCAAACAACCCATGAAGATCAAGGTGTAAGTTACTAGTTCATCAAAAACTTCTTCAAAAATTATCATGAAACCCTAACCTCCCACATCATATGATCATCTCATTTTAAGAAGGAAAAGGTGGGGTTTTCTTATGGTATGATGAAGACAATAAAATGGTATTAATAAATGATAGATAAAAGCAAGGTGTAACGTTAATGAAGTTTAGTGAAGCAAAAGTCGTGAAGGAGAAGAAGAAGAAGAAGAAAAGAAAGGATTTGGCCAGCGAAAATGAAAGAAGAGACAGACATTTAGCATAACATCGTGGGTTAATATAAGTGGTGTGGCAAGTGACACATGTCACTTGCCACATATCACTTTCTTATGGTCTCTCCTTGGTCTTTTACTTAACTAGTCAATTTGTCTCCAATTCCTAATCCAATTGACTCCCAATTTTCAATGATATATGTCATTAAATCCTAATGTCATTCATAAAAATTCCTACTGCCACCTGACACTTATTTCTGCTACTATTCATTAATTGTACTGTCACTTGGTATTTTTCCTAGTCTAAAAATTACCCAAGATTTAAGAAAATTTCTTAAATTTCACCAAAAATTCTAAACCACTAATTATACAAAATAACTCAATTTTTAAGATGCATAATCCACAATTCACATTATAACCATATTAAATATCAATTATACTCAGAAAATGTCAATTGAGTGCATGTACAGTCATTAAAATATGTGCAAAACACTCAAATTCACATATATGCATACTAACATTATGCATGAGTATGAAATGCATTTTTCTAATCTCTCATTGTTATTTTTCATTTACAGAAATTTAGGGATCTAACCTTTAATATGGAAACGGGATGTTACATAAAGGGTGCAAAACCCTCTAACTTTGAATAATGTCAATTATAGATTAGAATGTAAGGGTTTTAAATAACCCTAATAAGCTTGATGTAGTTAGAGATTTTCTCTTAGAAACTAAGCCTATTTTGATTGGAAGTTTGGAAAACAAAATTAGGCAGAATAATATCCTAAAGATGCAAACCCCAGGCAACTCTTGATCTTTTGCAGCAAACTATAAACACCATCATTATGGACACATCATTGTAGCGTATGACTCAAGCAAAGTAAAATTTATACTAATTAATTCTAGTGACCAAATGATGCACATGGTTGTATCTATTTTACAAAATAACTATAGCATACCAATGACTATTTTGTATGGTTCCAAATATAACTTCCACAAAAGAGCACTATGGAATAATTTGGAATCCATTTATAGTACAATTCAAGGCCTATGGATTAAACTTGGTGATTTTAACAGCATGTTACACTAGAATAAAGCAGAAGGTGATGTAGATTAACATTATTTCATCAGTGATTTCAAAGATTTTACTCAAAAAATAGACGCACCTTATATGAAGATGGAAGGCAGGTTCTGTACTTAGTGTAACAAACATAACTCCAAATGGATGTTAAGAAAGAAGCCTAATTATACCCTAATGAAAGAGACTGATTAGAGAATTTCCCTGAAAATAAAGCAATATTCGATATCCCTACAGTTTAATATCACTCCCTAATAATAATACAAAGTATGGATTGCAATTGGAAGACGAAGAGTCTTTTTCGTTTTAATAACTTTTTGGCATAGGAAGAAAGCTTTATAGATGTATGCAAAATGAGATTCCAGGTAGCAAACAATTATAATGTGTAAAGAAATTGGCACTAATCAAGATGAAAATGAAGCAGCTAAATGATAGAAGATTTATGCATAAAACAAATTAAGTTAAATATATAAGATCAAGATTGATCCAATTTCAAAATGCCATATACCAAAACCTAAGTGATCCTATTCAAAATAAAGAAGAAAGAAATGCAATTTATGAATAAATAAAGGATGTCTCAATACGCTACTCTCTTGAAAGACAAAGTGCTAGATTGAAATGGGCTTATAAAGGGGACAAAAACACTAAATTATTTCATAATATAGTCAAATCCAAAAGCATATACAGGAAAATCAATGTCTTGAAGAAACCAAACAGGGAATGCATCTCTTCTTTAAAAGAGTTAAAAAAGGAAGCTCTCGGGTATTTCAAAGAACTCATCAAATCTTAAAATACTAATGCTTCTTTTGTTCCCCTCTTTAGAGCCTTCATCAATAGCAAGCTATTGGAGGATCTACAGGACTCTATCTGTAGAATGACTAGTTCTAGTCATTTTGAAAATGATTGACCCAAACCTAATTATTGTTAGTGGAGTCTACACTCTGCCCATATTAAAAATTCTAATATGGTATTAGAGTAGGTTTGATCTGAATTATTAATTTCTAGGTTGTCCGTCTGGATGTCCAGTCTTAGCGGCCCGGTCCGATTACCACGCATTTATTTCAAGTAACAATTGGATGTCTAGTCCCAGTTGCACTTGAGGGGGAGTATTAAAGTATCCCATATTGACTAAACATGAAAATTTTAAAGGGTTTATAAGCAGTAAGGGTCAACTATCCAAATGACTAGTTCTAGTCATTTTGGCAATAATTGACCCAAGCTCAATTCTATTGATAACTTTGTGTATAAAGTCATTTTCAAAGTCCTTGTAACTAGACTAAAACAAACTCTTCTATCAATAATTGGAGACTCACAAGGATCTTTCTTTAAGGTCAAAAACATTGACGATAGTATCTTATTAGTACAAGAACTATTCAGAAACTATGCAAGGAAGAAAGCTTCTAATAACTATGCTATAAAGGTCAATTTTAATAAAGCTTTCGATATTATTAGATATAGCTTCATTAAGAATTTATTCTAGGCTTTTGGATTCCTGGAAAAATTCAAAAATTGGGTGTTGGAATGTATATCCACTACCTTATTCAACATTTTAGTTAATGGAGAACTAACTAGACTTTTTAAAGGTGGTAAATGGTTAAAGGTCCCCTTATATTTCATTCTCTATATGGAAGTCCTGAGTAGACTTGTAAAGTTTAATATCTCTCTGAATCCAAACTTTGGAACCATAGTAAATGCAACGGAGTTGGATTGGTAGATTTATCCTTTACAGATGATTTGTTAATCTTCTTTAAAGTTAATGATCAATTTATATATACAATATCTAACACTCTAAAGATATTCAAGGAGTTATCTAGTTTGAGTTTCAGCTATAGTAAAAGAAAATTAATCTTATCTCTAAGTGATATAAATAATGTAGATTGGTTGACTAAAATCATAACTTTTCAAAGTGCAGACCACCTTTTAACTATCTTAGGTTGCCAGTTTCTACAAAAAGGTTGAGTTCTGATGAAAGCGCATAATTATTAGATAAGATCTACAAGAGACTAAACAACTGATGTAATAGGGATTTGTCTTATGGGAGAATGTTAGTCTTTTTAAAATAGTGCTAAACTCACTTCATATTTATCGGATAGCCCATATATCATTACCCAAAGGTGTAACAAAGTCAATTGAAAAAATTCTTAGAGATTCCTATGGGGAGGAAGAAGGGAAGGTAGAATAATGGCTAAGGTCAAGCGGAAGGATGTTTGCAAACCACTTGGGGAAGGAGTTTTGGGAATTAAGTCAATCTCCCTTAGTAAAAAAATCCTTATTAAAAAAAGGCTTTGGAGATTGCTCATCGAGAGGGAATCACTCTAGTCAAAGTGGGCGCACCTTTACATAATCAGATAGAGGATTCTTTGGGAATTAAAAAAACTAGTAATTGTTCTTACTTTATGTATCAACTAATTAAGTTCAGAGCTGACTTATCTATAGTCATCAAATGCAGGATTGGAAATGGAAGAACCACTTCCTTCTATTTTGAAAACTAGTTAAGGGTTGGGCCCCCTACATGCTTCTAATCTTAGAAATAATTGTTTAAACCAATTTCAGGAAAATGTTAGAGTCTAGGAATTAATCTTTGGGAAAAGTTAGGCAAACTATCCAATTGCAATAGCACAAATGCTGCCAGATTATAACCCTTAAGAAAATATAGAAGACACATATGCCTGAACCCTCACTGTTTAGATAAATTCACCAATAACTTATACAAAGAATTTCTCAGGAGGAAAGGTGAAATAGTTGATATAAGACTATATGAAGCAATCATTTGCCCTCAAAGATTTCCTTTATATCATAGTTGACCACTAAAAATATTTTACCCATCAAAAATAGATTAAATTTCTTAAATACACAAAACACGTGTATTCTACAAAACAGAGAAGGAATCATCAAAATATATTTTTTTGGTTGTGCTCACAAAAGACGGATATGGAATATAACACAAGAAACTTTATCAATCCACAACAAATTGTTTGATTACAAAACAATACTATGTTGGGTTGTAACAGATGGGAATTAAAGCAGTAATGAGAAACCTTAATCTCAATCCATTTAGGTTTTGCATGTAATTGATTTAGCGAGAGAGGAATCAGAGGTGCTTCAAAGGAGATGAGGAAACTAAGGAGAATTTGCAAGGAGTTATCCTTCAACAATCTACAGAGCATGCAATAATCTTCAATCTAGCCTGATGAAGTTATTTTAATAATATAGTTGCACTATATAATTAGGACAAGGCAGGGTTGGTTTATTTGGGTAGTTGTTTTTAAGTCTTTGTTTTAATGTGTCTGGGTTATATTCTAAACACCCTTTTAGCGTATAAGGCTATACTTAAAACAATACATTTAATTTTTCCAAACCCTTTTTTTTTATTGGATCCTATATTTAGGTCATCATGTGAAGATCCATATTTTCATATATGTAGCTAAAGACTTAGTTTTTAATTCTAGTTAAGCTATTTAGTGAACTTAGATATGCTCTTTTAGTTATATGTAATGTGTTGCATCATAAATTGTAATTCATATTTTGATGATAAATAATATAAGTATTATTAACAAGTTCATTTTTTATAAAAGTAGTATGAAAGTAATAATGGTCATGCAAAAATCAAGATACATCTCATAAAGACACTAGAGCACAGTTGAAGTCAAGCTGATTTAAGTGAAGAGAATATTAAGACCAAGGAAGAACAAGGTTATAAATGGACATATAATATTTATTTTACTTCTTACTTAGTTACTTTGATATTTTAGAGGATCATCATGCATGGATGCATTATCATTTAACCTATTGCATAAGTCTTTTTAATTATCAAAATGAATTAGAGTTTTAATTTCAAAGAAAACCTTATTGGTCCTTAAAATATTTTCAGGAACATATTGAGAAGTGTTTAAGTCAATTTTGTTTTAAGAAAATTAAATTTGAGGATCTGAAAATTTTGAAATTATGATTTTAGTTATATTGGTCAATCAATTTATATTAGTAGTCGACTAATACAGATTTAAGTTATAAAAAAAGATGTATCAAGACTTTGCAGTTAACACATTGGTCAATTATTGTATTGATGTGGTCAACCAATATCCCAACACAATACACTTTGGTTGACTAATAGGCAACAATAGTGACCAACGTTCAAATGACTAGAAAATATATATAATTAACGCATGTTAGTTGACCAATATGCAATGCATAATTAGTCATTGGCAACAATTAGTTCTAGTTTTAATAGCTAGTTTAAGCCTAAAGCCTATAATTTTATAGTTTTTCATTATTTTGATATGAAAAAAATATTTAGATGTTCTATAAACAAATTTCAAATATTTTTTTCGAAGACTTTGTAAGTACTCATTATTGCATTTTAAATTGAGTGAGCCTTTATATTATTAAAGTAATCAAGAAAGTCCTTTTGTGTTACAAATTCATTTGTAAATACGGTTACACTTTGCCTTAGAGAAAGATTGTAAGAAGAGTTACTCTTTACTTATAGAAAAACAAGATTATTCTATTAAGATTCCTCTTTTCTTGTTGGAAGAAGAGACTTAATGACTTTTAGAAAGTGTTTTACATAGTGTATGTATATAAGGGTTATTTGTTAAATCACTATAAATTACTTTATCTTTCTTCTTCCTTATATTCTTCAAATAATTATTTGATTGTGTAATTTATTCACATTAAGTTATTTCTTTATTTCATTATATATTGATCCTTATTTAATTAAATTCATTAAGTAAAAAAATAATTTTCTAAATTTACTAACACCCAATTCTCCCTTCTTTTGGATGTCATTAAGGATCAATAAGTGATATCAAAGTAGGTTTCTTAAGTTCAGTTAGGTTCATCATCATCTTCATATAGCCAAAAGGAATAAAAATACTAGTAGAATCCCTTTCTTTGATAGTAATGACTATATCTTTTGGAAAACTGTGATAAACTTTTATTAATGGCTGATACTGTTTATTTATGGGAAATAGTTTTAAAAAAAACCTTTTACTCCTAAACTAAATGAAGAATGGATCCACAAGATAAGAAACTTATTTATTTTAATAACAAAGCCATTCATATTTATTTTATGGACTAGGTAAGAAGTATCAATATGTGAAAGTATTTGGAAAATTTGGCACATACTTGAAGTCACAAATAAGGATAATAATCAAATTAAATAAATTAAAGTAAGTATGCTAACTCATTGATATGAATTATTCAAATGTAACATGGTGAAAGTATATTAACCATATGTATAAGATTAATTGATATTGTTGATGGACTCATAGTTCTTAGAAGGATCTAAATTAATATTGAAATAGTAAGAAAGTTACTTAGGTCACTTCCAAAGACTTAGGAAGTCAAGCAATAGAAGAAATTAAGGACTTAACAACACTACTATTGGAAGAGATTATTAAGTCTCTCCTCACCTATAAGATGAGGCTTAAGGAGACATAAAAAAGATAATAGAACCAAAGAGGAAAATCCTAACATTCAAATTCCTTAAAGAGGAATCAAGTGAGGAGGACGAGACATCCTTAAGTGGAAATGAAGACAAAAACATTGCGATTATAACTAGAAAATTAAAAAAAATGAAGAAAAGAAAAAATGTTCAAGGAAAGGTAATGGTAATTCAAAATACAAATCTCCAACATTTTTTAATATAAGAAATCAAACCACATGAAGTCATTATGTCTTCTATCAAAGAAAATGAAAGAAAAGACAAATGGAGATGAGGGATAACAACAAGAGGAAGGATTTTAAATCATGAACTTGGGATGATATAAGTGATTCTAAAAGTGAATATTTAGAAGAAAAATAGCTCATATGTGCTTCATAGTTAAAGATGAAGATGAGACTTTCTAACTCTAAATCTTATGATAGTAACAGTGATGTTAAATTGCCATATGATAAACTAAATGAAGGCATTAAAATTATAAGCATGAAAAGGAAGAAGTTATCTTTCAAACTCAAAATAGCTCAAAAGAATTTATATGCATGAATGAGTAAAAATGAAAAAAATAAAAGTGAACCACATAGTATCCAAAAGAATGCTCCTCACTATAGAAAATGAAAATCTAGATATAACAAAATCTGAGGATAAGAAATTGGAAAGGAAATCAACGTTCTCAAAGACTCCTTATCCAAATTTATTAAGGGAAGTAAAAAAAATTATGAAGTATGCTAGGAGCTCAAAAGAATTCTAACAATAAGTATGAGATTAGATACACTTATGAGAGTGCATGAAACATCATAGCTATTTTTGTTAAGGAAAAATACATACACATTATATTGAGCCTGATAACGAGTCTCTCATTATAAAAAATGCTTACTACTTTCTAGAATCGCAATTGCTCGTGAGCCTGATAATGAGTTTCTTATTGACTTGACAATAAGATCCAAAGTGTCAATAGACAAATAATTCATTGAACTCATATGAAATGTGGCATCTCCCTTCACCAAACTCTAGAGCAAATATACTTTGGGGGTGAAGATATATGGCAATAATTTGGCCGAAGTATCTGTTTGAATAAAAAAGAATGGATTATTACAATATTACAATATTCGATAGTGAATCCCTGACTTTGGAGAAGAATTCGAGACTACTTAGTTGTGTGTATAGATCGTGAGTCATGATATAAAATGGAATATTTACAACATTTTTCCCTTTTGCAATTAAGGTTATCTTCAGTAATGGAACACTAAAATATCAACTTTGCCAAAGGAGAGAGTATACTTTTGGTTTATGCCTTACAACTAATCAATTGGTTATAATTTAGTGACAAAATAACTTAAAGACATTCTTTATCTTATACATATTAGATGTATATGATAAAGTTTATGAGATAATTATAAATTGCAAATGAAATTATAATGAGACTACAATTATGATATTCATGTTGCATTTATGTATTATATATGAATTGTTGTCAGTTATTGTTCTATTAAGACTAGACAATAATAGAATGTAAAAAGACTAGCACACTTTATGTTTGCCCTTATGAAGGAAATAGTTGATCTTATAGGCTAAAGTATAAAAATACTTAAATAAATGTGTGGGTACTTGTTAGAGAATAAATTCATTGAGCTGACTTGATATGAAAATTCCATTTGAAACATTGCTTATATGTCTGTGAAAATTCTTATTGTGATGATTTTATAAGTGATCATTTGACTTGAAATCTCCAAAGTTATCTTATATAGGAATTGTTATGTTTTGATACTATTTATGACCTATTTAATTATAGATCATTTAGTCAGTATTCATTAGATATAACATGAACTATATAAAGGTAGTTGTGTGATCAAAATAGGATTCACATCCTAAAGTAACTAAAGAGAATGTTTCGTTGTTCTCGATTAATATTAATTCGCGAAATCCTTGACTAAGAAGAAATGAAACTTTGTAAATGGTTTACAAATGTCATTAATTAAATCGATAGCTAATGGCAAATAACTAATATGATTGGACTCAAAAATAGTAAACATTAATTCCATGCTCTATCTAATTGGAACATTGTATGATGAAATGATTAAATTATATGGAAAATCATGAACGGAAAGGTTAGTCAAAACTACTTCAATGTTTCTAGATATTTAGATGATCATGATGCGTTACTAGACATCAATCTTTATCTATGATTATAAATTGTTTAATTGGAGAATTAAAGATAATTTTAATTATAAATTAGAATTATAATTTATAATCATTATCAACATATTTAAGAACCTAATAGGTCTCAGATAAAGAACATGTTGAAGAGAGTAAAGATATTTTAATCAAGTTGGACTTAATTGTAAAATTTGAGAAACTTTATAATTAAATATGAGATATTTAATAAATAAGGATCAATATAAGATATTAGATCTTATTTGAGCATATTTGGTATTTAATTAGAATTATTTATAATTTTAATTAAAGTTTAATTAAAATTAGAATTTAATTTCAATTAAATTACCAAAATATTCAAAACTTACTGTAAATAGGCTTAAGCTTTATGGAGTTAGCACTTCTTGGTTAACCCTCTCTGTAAGAATTAGAGAATTTTTTCAACTTGTTATGTAGATATAGCTACAATATTATAGGCTAGACACTGATATAGCTACAATGGTTAAGATGGATCAATTTCACAAACTGTTCTTGAGATTCAACAAGAAAATGATCAAGTATTGGAATAAAATACTAATTAAGATTTATGCTTTAATTTATATTTTAATCATTTTATAGAATTAAAGTAAGTTTCATAATTATTCCGCTAAGGTTAGGAATGGATTTCGTCCCAAATTCGCAACATATACACCAACTCAGTAATAAAAGAATAATAATATTTAATAATCCAATAGGATCTATCCGGAAAAGAGTTGTGCATACAGCAACAGAAATGACATATTTGGGTGCTGTTGTTAAACCATCATCTGATGAATGCCATGTACTATCCCAGTTAGGCTCCAGTGACTAATCATCATCTGATCCAGCAGTTGCGAGTAACCATTTCAAACTTCTATACCCGGGTTACCTTCAGGGAATCAACTAACCAATCGACTTCGGAGCTCTCACAAGCAATGGCTTAAAAGAAACTAATAGACAAAAAGAATTAAAAAAGCAGAAACTTGAGATAATGCCTGCTCACCTAATTGATTATTTGACAAAGAAAAACATTGCACATAGTATCAAACTGTAAATTCCTATCATACTAAGCCAAATATGTTCGCAGCTTGCTGATGTTATTTGTAAGGCTAAAATTAGAAAGCAAAACAAACTTCCATTGCGAAAGATGGTGAGTTTATGAAACCCTTTAGGATCTGATATTTTCTTTTCACTGGCACTGTATTAATCTTCTCAAGTACTAAATTAACTTGAGCAAAGTGGAGAAAGCTAAAGCTGCATAAATTGCAAATGACAGAAACATATGTCTGCCAATATTTGATGGAGAGCTACTTTTGGTGGGCGAAGGTGCTGGGGTGACTGGAACTTCTTCAACATTTAAAGCCACTTTCATTCCGTTCCAGCAGTAGCCTCCACTGCTCAGGAAATAATATGGCCTTGCCTCTGTGAGCTGAGTCACATCCCGGCCACCACGGGTTATGTTGGCTATGAAGCCTTGATCATTGCAGTTTGTATAGCTAGTCTCATTGACCTCCAGAGCATTGTACATATGCTTGTCAAACACAAAAACTGCTAAAATAACAAAAGTCTTTAGGAGCCAAATAAAAATTTGATGTTAAAATATGTTGCAGATAGTGACTAATAGAAAAGCACAACAGGAATTACAGAAACCAGAATTGTTCCATTGAGTCTGTGATGTAGATTTGGAGGTAGCAGTTTGGCACTTCTCTTTCACACTCTAGGCCAAAAAGAAGAATAAAGAGCCGGTTTTAACTTTTTCATTTACAAATTTGCATATATCATTTGAAGGCAAACCATCTACTTTCTAAGCATTAAGGTAACCTCGCTAAATGTCCAAATTCTAATCAGGTGCTGTGCCTGCCAAAATGCTAAACAACGAGTTATTGCATTAATGAATTCACTAAGTTAACGTAATCAACCTACTCCTAGTCCATAATTCTGGATTTCATATCATCTACGATTCTGGATTTCATATCCTCTAACCAATCCATTAGATCCCTAGAAATTCTTAGCTATCTTCGGAAGAGATCACACAAGCAAATGACACTCTTCTTCCCTTTATACTTCAATTCCAAAGAGCAAGTTGATGTTTAGAAACGGCCATCAAAATCTCATCCAAACGCCGTATATCACAATCCAAAACTCAAATCAAACGGGATCATTTTTTTTATCTAAAAAAAAAACAGACTTGCCCTTACTAGGGATCCATGAACACAACTCAGATGTACGAATCCCTAGAAACGACTATATATAATGCGTATATATATATAGAGAGAGAGAGAGAGGGAGATTTACATACGCAGCCAATCACCAACATAGAAATGCTCTTGACTAGACCATTCACTATAGTTAAAGCCAGGTATCCATCCACGAGCTGATCCTACCTTATGCAGGGTACTCTCTGAAACATCCACCATCGCCATGATCACAGCTATCACCATCACCAACCCCACAACTCCTTTCCTTCTTGAACCCTCCATATCTGTTTCTGTTCTGTCTCTCACTCTCTGGATATTGTCGAGAGGCTAAGATAATAAAAAACCTAGTGGTACTTGGAACTTCTTGACTAGCTCATTTACCTCCATGGTCTGGGTTGCTTTATAGTCGAAAACCATTGCCATCTTTGGCAAGCTGAGTTGGCAGATGGGTGTATGATAGATGCCAGTTTTCGGAGTGTATTATTGGCCGTCCTTCATTGTGACACATAGTAGGATGAAACCAATCGACTCTAACTCTGAACATAACAAAACCAGAAGAGTTATAGGGGAAAAAAAAAATAGAAGAAAAAACGTTATTAGATAGGCCATGGTACTGGAGTCCACCGAAAAGACGTGAAACTGATTGCTGATATAGGAAAGTACTTTAAGTTTGGACAAAAGTGGGAGTTTCTGTGACAAAATGTGAACTGGGATTTGTTTGCATATTAGCAGCCGCTGTCATGGCACGATCTTACAAATATGCCTTTTCTGCTCTAGTGGCCAACCTTGCGAATAGTGTATTGAATTTAGTATTAGATGGACTCTGATATGGTAATGTATTAATATCGCTTAATATTAGCGACTATTTTGAGTAATTTTTTAAATTTATAAAATAGTGTATGAAATTTTTTAAAATTTGCAAAATAGTTCATTTATATATATTGTACAGTTGCATACTATATATTTTACCAGTTTACATTAACTTTATATCAAAAAATTATAATAATAAATAATAATCACAATTAATAATTTAATATGAAATAATAATAATTTTTAAATATTTTACATATAAATAATAACCACAATTAATATGAAAGAAAATAATCATCATAAAACAAATATAAAAATAAGAATAATATAAAATATTTAAAATATTACAATAATACAATTTCATCATTTTAATAAATAATAATTATATCAAAACATCCAATAAAAAACTATAAACATCCTTAACTACTACAATTTTATCACGACGAGGAAACAATCAAGTTGAAGTTAAACCTAAAACAAAAACATTTACAATTACATCACATATATAGAATTTAACATAAACTGATAAACATCAAATATAAGTAAAATTA
>JANZXR010000008.1:13544588-13577781 GCA_027575705.1 Erythroxylum echinodendron
ATTAAAATATTATTATTAATTAAACTATAACTAATTAAAATCTAACTATTCATTAATTAAAAATTGTGATTAATTAATTAATTAAAATAACATTATTATTTATTTTATTACATTATATTTAATTAAAATATATAAGAGAGATGCGAAAATTTGAGAGTGAATTAGGTTTCGGAGTAAGTATGGGAGGGTATTTTGGACATTTCCTTGTGTATTTTGTTTTTGTCCGTAGGACAAGAATTTTTGTACCACAAAATTGAGAGATACAAAAAATATGTGTCTTTGTCCATCAATAACGGAATGAAAATCGGTGAGGACAGCAAACAAATGGTACAAAAGGCAGGATTTTTATGTTCTTGTCCACTGTTCTCACCCACAAGAACACTAACCAAACACTGAGATAGTGCTCGTTCGTGGAACAATATCTTTCTTGCGTAACACAAGTGTCATTTGGCTAACCTCAGCAGATTTCTCATGCTGAAAAGCCAATGATCACGTAAGCTTTTGCCGGTTGTTCATGATGACTAAAATCCTGGCACCATTATAGCAAACACACAATTTGTAATTCTCGCAATCAAGTTCGCATGTTTATTTCTCATCTTTTTTTTGGCCAATTTCATCATGGGAAGCTTATGGACCCCAAAACATTTCATATGGTAGAGGCCAAAATCTTGCAATCCTGTGTAAGGTTGAGCTGGAAACTCCAGCACGGCCTGTTCCAACACATCAAGTACCAGCTGTGTGCTAAATGTCTTGAGATGCCAGTTGGGAAACTTAAATACTTAAAGTGGGAAAATATGTTAATATGTTTAATTTATAGTTCAAATTCTAACCAACATCTAAAATGGGAAAACATTGTCTCACCCAAAATATTAATTCTTTAACAGATTAGAATGATCTTTGTCATTCACGGTCATAAGAAGTTAAGGAACATATATGGAACTGGTTGTTGGTCTTTCTTGAAGGAGACTGCCTAAGCGTTGCACTATAATTGTGCATCTATGAAACCTTAGAGATATATCCAGAGTTTAAAATCACAAGCTTGAAACAAGTACCCACAAAACAGACAGGCTCCACATAACTATAAACATATATCGCCAAGTTCAATCCAGCCTTCTCAATAAGTATGCAACTTGTACTTCTTTTGTCAATGGCATGATCCACTCACCATACAAGTCCTCGACCAAGCTTGGTCGGATTTTGTATGCAGGGGCAACCCCACCTCCCTCAACAGCTAGCGTCACCTCCATGCCAAAAGTTTTAGTTTTGATTTCAACCCTCTTCTTGATTGCATCTTCAACATTTGGATGTGTAAGCATATCCATCAATCTATCACTGTCCTGCAAAACTCAGAGCCTGCCAGGGTGAGCACATACCACCAATACCCCGCTTTATGAAGAGAAAAATAAAGGAATTTATCATGGGCATGCCTGTGCTCTAATTGCAGCTTCGTAGTCATCTGGAGAGGCTCGAAATTTAGCCTCAGCCACAAATTTACCATAGTGGATTCTTTTTGAGAGAGCCTGCAATTAAGAGAACATGTCATAATAACAGAGAGGCTGCAATTAACGCAAATTTTCAGCTCCTTTAGGAATGCGAAGAAAAATTATTCACAGAAAAAGATAGCCTTCCTTGTGATGCTTCATCAATTGCGAAATAGGATCTTAGGTGAAGAAAATCCAATTTAATAACTAAATCTTCAGGAAAAGATAACCAATCATGGGGATCCCGAAGATTTCTTCATTTCCGTAGAGCTAACGTGTCTGGAACTTTTCAAGAACAATGCAAGTTGAATAGGATGAATCCATAAGGCAATCCATTTTGCAGCTCCAAAAAAAACATAAGTGGCTATGGTAGAAATGAGGGCATTACAAGTATGACTTGGGAAATATAATTTGAACTCATGCAAGTGCATGCATCCATATATGAATCCACCAACATCTGTCGAAGAACCATATAATACATGTTTCAGTAGTATATATATATCATGGCATTAGGCCACCAAGAAGAGAAATCGCAAGTTGCAATTACAAACTTAACCCAGTTTCAAGCAATAAGGCAAAATCCCAACTAAAATGAGTTCTTCGGATACAATCTTGTTCGCATGGAAGTCTAACCATTCATGATTCCCCAAGGACACAAGGACATATAGCACAGTTTTTGTTATCTCAGACTCAAAGGGAAGTAACAACACGATTTAAAAATAATTTGCAACTGCACATCATTTTGATACCAAATTGGTTTTAAACCATCAGCAAGTGGATACATTTCAGTTAAAAGCACACCTGAAGGCAGATTGTATCACAGACAGCAGCAGATCCAGAATTTCCATCATTTCCTTCCTTGACCAACCTAGGTATAAGTTCTCTGAAGTACACATCCCAAACTTTCTTATTTATGTTAATTGAATCAGCAATCGGATGCAGTACCTATTTGGTAAGAAAAAAATTATGATAGAAGAAGAAGAACAGACAACCTCAAATGAGTTGTGACCAGGATATCCCACACAAACATATATAGAAAAAGAGAGAGCATATGATCTACCTTATGTTGGGACGCAGTTATCATATTTGAGATCTTACCTTTGGATACTGCAACGGTGGCAAAAGTGGCTCAGGTAAGTCCTCAGGGAAGAAAGGATGCTCATCAGGGCTCTTAAATCTACCAGCCTGATGTACAGAGTAATTGTGAAAACATGCATAATATAGGTCTTGTTTGCAAATTGAGAAGCTCAAGTGCAGAATACCTGAGCATGAAGCTTTTCAGATTCCTTGAGTATAAATTCCACCAAAGATCCATGGAAACCATCCATGGTGAAAGCGTCAGGGTCATATGTATCATAATTATAACAATATTGGGATCTTTCAAGGAGGCTATATATAATACTGTCCTCTTGTCGAATCAGGGAATGCCTTACATTTTCTAGTTTCAAGTTCTCACTTTCGTCCAATCTACATATGGTAGGCATATTGTAAAAAAATTAATGACATTGATAAGTTGGCTGAATATGCTCAGAACCTTCCAATTAAATGACTGTATGCAGAAACAATTTGAGTATCATAAAAGCATTCACAGAAAGAAGCAATGGTTGCAATTGAACAGAGAAAAAGATGAAATTATCACTAAAAATTTGCAATGTACGAAAATGTATGAATTCATAATGAAGGTCAATCATGTGCAGGAATTCTCTAGAAGTTCCAAGTTTCCTTGAAGCATGAAGATGATATAACCAATTAGTTCCATGTCTACCCTTGATTTTAACCAGTCGGATTAAATCCACCAGTATCATATATTCCACAGAGAAGATGATTACTTTAGTTCATGCATATAAGCATGATAAAGTAGGTTTAATTACCATAATCTTGACATATCAGCATAATAAAGTTAAGATTCAAGTGCCTATCTGACAGGTTTCACATGTTTTGACACACTTTCTTTTAAAATATGCAACCCAATTTCATGTAACTTCTCTTTGATGGAAACACTATTCTCATAACCTGTCAGCAAAATAATCGAGAAATATCACACACACACACAACAGAGAGAAGATAACACAAGAATTTTATGTGGCTCGGCGAGTGAGTCCACCAAAACAATCATGTTCTTTCCATACTTGGCAAAGAGATAACAGCCCTCTATATCTAGGAATTTTTTTTTTCCCTTTTAAAACATCAAGAAGGAAAAACTCAAAGCACAGATATGCCCTCCTCCAACAAAGAAAACTTTTAGAATGCCTTTCATCGTGAAACCCCCTTCCTTACTGGGAGGTTCAGTGGTATAATAATCTCTACAAACAATATGAGGCACAATCAAAATTCAAAACCTAGCTCCCTACAACAAAAAGAGAGAGAAAAGGAAAGAGACCACCAATCACAAAATACGAACTAATTGAAGCCAAAAGTTCACAACTTTTGAGATGCAAAATTTTCGTTAATGTTAGAAACTCCGACGGCATTCAATTGTCCAAATCAAACAGGGTGGAGTGAATATATGTATTGACGGTTTCCATTAAAAGGTTGAATACAAAGGTGTTATTTTTTCTCGTTGTCTATACTGAAGTTTGACATGGAAGGGGCTCTTATCTCTGCCTTTTGGAAGTGACTCATTACAAACTAGGACAAATTCAAACTATTTCACTTGGCTGCATTCAAACTCTAGGAATTGGAAGTATAAAGAAAGTGATGAAGGTCCATTATATACGCGACTTCCCTGGAAGCACTAAGTTTGTGAAGCTCATTTTGGCTTGATAGTTCTGTGTTAACCCGTCCTTTTAACCATTATGCATTGCACGAGAAATTGCACAGCAAAGATGATTATGATAATTCACGCATAGAAGCATGATAAAGTATAATTGAAGCACCTATCTAATAGGTTTCAGGTACCAGAGCACTCGATTTACACTTTCTAGTAACAGAAATCCAATTTCATGGAACTTGTCCCTGGTGGAAATAGTCTTCTCATATTAATGTGACATATAAGGAAACGAAACAGCATTGTACCGCATTATCAGTCTGTAGAATATTCCTTTATCTGTATTTGTATTGTATTTATTGTATAGTGTAGAATACTGTTGTTGTATAGTTTTTTGCTATTGTGTGTCTGATGTATTAGTTGTTTTCGTTTTGTAATACAGACAATGATAGTATATACACCATCTAGTTTTTTTTCCTTCGTGAATAAGTGAATAACGATTCAGTTTGGTAAAGAAAACTTTACCAAACATAAAATCCCTACAGTATCTACAAATTCTTGATGGTATCAGAGCATTGGGTAGACCCACACATCTACGAAGCTGAATCATGGTAGACGGTAGCAATAGTTCGAGATCATCATTTGCAAGTATGAAAGATGACAAGAATCTGATATTGCTACAGAACTCAAATCATCTAGGTATGGTTCTCGTTACGACTCCATTAAGTGGGAATAAGTACTTATCTTGGAGTCGTGCGATGCGGATAGCTTGAGGCGCAAAGCTGAAGCTTAATTTCATCAATGGAAGATGTGAAAGGTCGGAAGAAAGTTTGCCAGAATACGATCGATGGTGTCGGGTTGATTTTATGGTAACGTTGTGGATACTTAACGCCATCTCCAAAGACATCGTAGAGTCGTTTTTATACACAAGCTCAGCTAGGGATCTTTGGAAAGACCTAGAGCAGCAATATGGAGAATGTAATGGGCAGCTGTTGTATCAGCTCAAGAGAGAGATTAGTTCGATTTCACAAGGAGATTTATCTGTTTTCAGGTATTTCACTAAACTCAAAAAGTTGTGGGATAAACTCAATTGTTTGGCTCCTATACGTTCATGTGGAGCCCTTAAACAATGTTCACGTGGATCCCTTAAACAGTTTGTTGAATTTGGGGATAATGATAGATTGGTACAATTTCTTATGGGATTAAAAGAAGAATATGATGCAATTAGGAGTTAGATACTTGTGATGGAGCCTTTACCTCATGTGGATAGGGCTTATTCGATGGTTGTTAAAAATAACGGAAGGTTAATATTTCTTTTGCTAATAACACCACTAGTACTATGATGGTGCGTAGTTCTAGTCAGTATGACAAAAGGGGTTGGTAAAGGTGTTTCCAAGAAACAGATGAATAAGGATGACATGTTTTGTGATTTTTGTAAGGTGAAGAGACATACAAAAGATACCCGTTTTAAGATTCATGGGTATCCAGATTGGTATAAGGGTTCTAAACATAAAAAAGGAGAGGATATAAATAAGGAGTTTGTAAATATGAGTGATTCACCTTTGGATTACTAAGTAGAGACCTTGCACACAGGAACCAATTTGGGAACAAGATATGGCAGCAATGATTCAACAAGGAATTAGGAGTTTTATGCAAAGTCAAGGGAAACAGATTCAGATGAAGGACAAGGGAGGAGATGTCATCAACTTTGCACACTGCAACGACTTTGCAGGTAGCATTCTCAACCATTCTTTTAGTTCAATTAGTTCAATTGAATGTGGTTCTTAGATAATAGATACAGGTGCTTCGAATCATATGTGCCATGATCTTAATTTGTTTGATAAACCTAAACCTATTGCTAAATATTCACCTACTAGATGGTACAATTAAGACAGTAGATTTCACAAGGGATATCATTCTTTGTGATAATCTTATTCTATCTTCCTCTTTGCACATACCTTCGTTCACATATAACCTACTTTCTATGAACAAACTAGCTTGTCAATATTCAACCAAATTTACTTTTTATGCCACCTTTTGTGTTCTACAGGACCTTGTGATTGATTAGGTCTTAGCAATTGGAAAGGTAATTGCAGGACTCTATATTCATGACAAGTATTCTTTTCATAAAAATACCATTTTGTCTTACACCACACATTTAGATAAAAGTATCAATAAGCCAATACAACATCATAGTACTGTTGTTGATGGTTTTTGGCACCAAAGATTGGGCCATCCATCCTTCACTGTAATGAAACAGTTGCAAGATGCCTTCAATAATATGAATTTTTTTGACCAACCGTGTGATGTATGCCATCTTTTAAAACAAACTAGACTTCCTTTTCCTAAGAGCGGTATTAGTACATGTGCATGCTTTGAACTGTTGCATATGGACCTTTGGGGTCCTTATAAATAAGGTTCAATTAGTAGAGCCCACTACATTTTCACCATTGTCGATGATTTTTCTAAAACAACCTAGACCTATTTACTCAAACACAAAAGTCAGACTTCTGCCTTCTTAGAGAAATTCCTTAAACATGTTAGAAATCAATTTCATACTACAACCAAAGTTGTTGGAACAGACAATGGGACAGAATTCTTGAGCCACAGTTGTCAGGAAATTTTTGTCAACTATGACATTATACACCAGAAAACCTCTCCTTACACTCCACAGCAAAATGGAGTTGTTGAACGAAAATATAAGCATTGTTGCAAACTGCTAGAGCTCTTATGTTTCAGTCCCATTTACCAAAGCAGTTTTGGGGAGATTCCATTTTAACAGCTACATATATCATAAATAGGCTTCTAACTTAAGTTCTTAATTGGAAATCTCCTTATTTTGTTCTTTTTCAGGTGGAACCTGATTACCATTTTTTGAGAACTTTTGGTTGTCTTTGTTATGCCTCTAAGACCTTTCCTCATAAAGATAAATTTGCTCCTAGGGCTTTCAAATCTGTTTTCCTTGGTTATTCTTCAAGACCAAAGGCTTACAAACTCTATGATTTGCACAGTTATCATATTTTCATTTCTAGGGATGTTGTTTTCTATGAAAATATATTTCCTTTTCAGTCTATTTCTTCAGATCCAGAATTAGTTCTTTTGCCTAATCTGGATGTTTTAACACTTGTTATGTCCCGAGAATCATTGTCCACTAAAATTCTTAATGTTGGTTCTTCTAGTTCTTCAGTTCCATCTTCTTCTAATACTCCTCGCTTCACTGATCTTGCACAGAGTCTAGCTCCTATTTGTAGGAGTACTCGTGTGACCCAACGACTTAGTTGATTGAATGATTTTGTTTCACATGCATTTGTTACTGATATTGCTCATTTTGCTTTCCCTAATATGATTGATTCTTCTCATACACCTCACACGTATCCATTTATCCTCTCCTCACACTTCACCTCAGCATATCATTCTTTTTTAGCAAATGTGTCTAATATTGAAGAACCTAGTTCTTTTGAGCAAGCTCAAACTAATTCGAATTGGTTGGCTACGATAGAGGCTGAGTTGTCAGCCCTCGATAATAATCACACTTGAGACCTTACTGTTTTACCGAAGGGTAAGAAACCTATAGGTTCTAAATGGGTTTATAAGGTCAAACTCAAACCTGATGGGACTGTTGATAGATATAAGGCTAGATTAGTAGTGAAAGGCTATAATCAAATTGAAGGGGTTGATTACACTGACTGTTTTTCTCCAGTTGCTATGATGGTTACTGTGAGACTTTTTATAGCCATTGCTGCTGCAAAAGGGTGACCTTTACATCAATTAGACATCAATAATGCTTTTTTGAATGGGTATATCGATGAGGAGTTATACATGTTACTCCCTCAAGGATATACCGAGGCTTGTCCTAATCAAGTGTGTCACTTGAGGAGGTCTTTATATGGTCTTAAGCAAGCCTCACGACAATAGAATCATAAGCTTATTGTTTCTCTTTGCAAGTAGAATTTTGTGCAATCTGCTCATGATCCATGTCTCTTTATTAAATCCGAAGAAAATGGTTATATTGCTATTGTTGTGTATGTTGATGATGTGTTGATCATGGGTCCGATGGAGACTTGTATTCAACAATTTAAACTGTTTTTACATGACCAGTTTACTATTAGGGACATGGGATCTGCCAAATATTTTATTGGTTTGGAGCTTGCTTGGTCAGATAGTGACTTGTATGTGAATTAGAGAAAATATGTGTTAAATATTCTTAAGGATGCAGGATTGACTTGTTCAAAAACGGCAACTACTCGTTTATCTTCTATCTGTCGTTTTGATGATGCTATTTCTCCTTTATTGGTGAATCCAGATCGATATCAGAGGTTGGCTGGGTGCCTCCTTTATCTTGGGTTTACCCAGCCTGACATCACCCATGCGACTCAGCAGTTGAGTCAGTTTGCTCAGGCTCCTACTGAACAGCATTAGATGACTGCTATTCATGTGCTCAAGTATTTAAAGCAGTCTCCATCTACAGATTTATTCTTTCCTTAGGCGGGTTGAGCTGCATATCCTTTTAGTAGATGATCCTTAACAAGATTTTGTGTATTTTTGGGCGACAATATGATTTCTTGGAAAACTAAGAAACAATCCACTATTTCTCGGTCTTTCGTGGTGGCTAAATATCGTAATCTTTCCACTATGGTTTGTGAATTACAATGGATTTTCTTATTTGTCGGCTGATTTTCGGGTGTCCATTTCCTTTCCTATTCTTTTATGGTGTGACAATTTGACTGCTGTTCATATTAGTGCTAATCCTATTTTTCATGAAAGGACTAAGCATTTGAAGATTAATTGTCATCTAGTTCGTGATAAGTATAAAGAAGGTTCCATTCTACCTCAATATATTCCTTCAAATTTTCAATTGACCGAAATGTTTACGAAGGCCTTGCCAGTTTCGGTTTTTTCTTTTTTGCTGTCCAAGTTGGGCTTGTGTGATTGGGGGGGGGGGGGTTCTATAGAATATTCCTGTGTCTGTATTTATATAGTATTTATTGTATAGTGTAAAATACTACTACTATATAGTTTTTAGCTATTATGTATTTTATGTATTAGTTGTTGTCGTTTTGTAACACAGACAATGATGGTATATATAACATCTGTTTTTTCCCTTCGTGAATAAGTGAGTAACGATTCAGTTTGGTAAAGAAAACGTTACCAAACATAAAATCCCTAGAGTTTCTATAGGTTCTTCACAATCCTTACCCGTCCTCTTCTTCCAAAGGCAAAAAGAGAAAAAAAGGAAAGAGAACATCAATCATAATATAAGAAAAAACAAATAAATTTGGCTTTACGAATAATATCAATTTATATCAGACAGCAGTTCATATTTATGCTGCAGATAGCTAACAATTTCAATCTCTATTGTGTTCGAGGACTTCTGATTATAATTATAAATTTAGTAATTCGCGTGCACAAAGAGGCATACCATATAAGCCAAATTCAAGAGTAAGGACCTAAATACGAAAAGTAATTCACAAGCTCAAATATTGAAAAACAAAATGAATCAGGATATCACCTTACGGAAACAACACAAGCAAACAAATGATCAGAGAAGAAATCAGAAATGAGTTTGACCTAGCAAACAACAAAAGTAAAACAGGATGCCTGACAAGCGTAGGAGCAATTACTGATTCAATCACATTTGAGACTTTCGCAGCCACTATCACTCTAAGAACGCATATTCATTCCAATCAAGAATTACGAGCTGAAGTTGTGTAACTAACAAGTATTGACAAAAAGCTTGCTATTTCCGTACCCAACGGATAAAGAAAACGCCTGTACAGAAAGAATGCGCCTTTTCTCGGAGCTTGAAAGGGAAGGTGACAATGTCAACGAATTCTTCCTGGCTAGGTGAGCAAAATAACAAGTAGACGTTGAAGATGCAACAGAACCTGTAATTGCAGGAAAAGAAGCTTTCAACAGCTTTGACTCCATTATTACAAGGCAGAGAGAGCTCAAGCTCAAGAAAGAACACTGAGAGACACAAAGCTTGACGATTAATACCCACTTCCCAACATCAGCCAAAGACCAAAGAGCACACGAAAGAGAGAATTTTGGAGCTTGGTGGGTCCGGTATCTGGGGGTTGTTGAAGAAAACGGTAGGTGGTGCCAACTGCCAACAATGGGATAGGCACGAAAGGACTAAACAACAGTGAACGTCACATTGAAGCCAAGTTGGCATCTTTCCAAGAGCAAAGTGGCAAGTTTTTTGCTTTGGATCCGAATCGAATTGAAGTGTTTGACCTTTTTGATGAAATAGATTCAATATGTAGTCATAATAGAAGTTGGAGTTTTCTTTTTCGTCTTTCTCTTTTTGTATTCACAACTTTACGTGCGACGCATTCCTCGTACAAGTTGGTGCATCTTCGGTATTCAGGAGGAACCAAACTATTCTTTGTCGTGAAGAAGATTCTTTTTCTTAGAAACTTTCACAATTCAAACTCTACTCATTGAAAGTGGGGAAAATGTTTTATTTATATAGTTTTAGGATGTGATAGGAACAGTTTAACAAAGGCGACACTATAGAGTATAGATGATTTGTAGTCAATCTATAGTTGGCTTTCAGCAATGTATTACCGGCTAATAGTAATCCTGTCACAAACGCTTTTAACCTATTTGATATCAGCAAAATTTATAGAATTTAGTTTAAATGAATTATTTTAATAATTCTGGTAATGGGGACTCTTCAAGCAGCAATGTGGACTCCCAATAAGAAGCAACATCCTCTCCAGATGATGGTACTGAGAGTGAGCACCGACCTATCACACAGAACACTCCAACAACAAGCCTTAATTTGGAAGTGGTTTTTGAACCGATGCTGAAACGGTGAAAAAGTAGATAGAAGAAAGCTCCCAGTGGGGACTCTCACGCATGAAGATTATTGTTTGGAATGTTCGAGGCGTTACTGCCCCTCATAAAAAACCTTTTGTTACGCAATCTAGTAGACCAGAATAAAGCTTCTATTGTGGGTTTCCTAGAGACACGTATAAAAGTCCACAGCTGCAACCTTCTGCATTTTTGGCCTCGCCATTGGAATCTGATAGCCAACTACACCCACCACCCAAATGGCAAGATTTTGATCTTTTACAATGCCCTGGAAGTCACTGCTAACGCCATTTTTATCTCTGACCAATTGATTCACATTGAAGTGGTTTAGAAGGATACAGGTAAGACTCTCCACATCTCTTTAATCTACGCGCCCAACAGTGCGTACCAAAGATCAGCACTTTGGTCTCAGCTGAAAGCTCTATCAACAATTATTCATCAACCTTAATGTTTAATGGGTGACTTTAATTCCATCCTAAATCCTGAGGAATCACGAGGGATCAGGACTGTGGGCCTCCTTGTACTGATATGAGACAATGCATCTTGCACATTCAAGCTTCGGATCTGTCGAGGGGGTAATTTTTACACCTGGTGCAACAAGCAAGATGGAGTAGATTTCACTCAGAAAAAAGTTTGATCGCAGCATGGCAAATCTTTACTGGTTCATGCCCCTTTCCAAATAGCTACACAACATTCATTTCTCCTAGCCTTTCAGACCATTCAGCCTTACTCACTCACCTGGACACCGAGAGAACATTCCCACCTTTCAGATTTAATAATTTTCTCGCTGACCTTGCTGAATTTGAGCCCTGCATCCTCAAAGCTCTCAATCTTCCTATTCCAGGATACAAACAATTCATATTTGCAATGAGACTCGTAGTCATTAAACGAGCTATGAAACAACTCTTTCAGTCGAATGTGGGTAATACGCACCATCTTCTGAACACAGTCACTTGTGCTCTTGACAAGGTTCAGGAAGACCTCCAAGCTAATCCCCATTCTCCTAGCTTGCGGGAACTTGAACGAATTGCCATGCGTCATTTCACCAGTGCTCTCATCTTTGATTACTTGTTGATGAAACAAAGGTCAAGGTTGGAATGAATGAAGGACGGTGACTGTAAAACAACTTACTTTTACAGAGTTGCAATTTCCAGAAGAAGCAAAAACAGGATTCTCTCATTGATGCAGAACAATCAAGAACCTAATTTCCAACAATCTTCGCTTCAAGGGGCCTATGATTATTTCTCCCACCTGATGCAGGAACCATCCAATGTTGTCTCCTCTCAAGAGTTTTTAAGAGAACTCATGCCATTTCTCCTCCCTTCTCAAGAAGCGGAGCACCTGATTAAACCACTCACCAGTTAAGAAATTGAGGAGGTATTAAAGTCCTCCATCCCAACCAAGGCACCTGGCCCTAATGGGTTCAATATAGAGTTTTACAACAAATCTTGGCATTTGATTAAACCTACGGAAGTTAATGCAATAAAGGAGTTCTTTAGCTGTGGGAAATTGTTGACGGAATTTAATAGCACCTTCGTAACACTTATTCCCAAAGAAGAGGAACAAGCTTCTTTCAATACAATTTATAAACTCATTTCCAAGGTGCTAGCTAATCGACTGAAGACTGTTTTACACCACTACGTATACTTCACCCAGGGAGCTTTCATACCAAGCCGTATTATGGGAGATAACATTCTACTATTGTTGGAGCTTATTAGATCTTACAAGACTAAACAAGGTAGGCAAATCAATATGCTGAAGGCGGATCTGAAAAAAGCATTCGATACTGTATTGGAGATTCATTCTTAACACCCTTCAAGCCTTGGGTTTTCCTCGAATCTGTATTCAATGGATTTCTAAATTGCCACGCCTATGCTCAAAATCTTGGTGAATGGACAACCTAGCCATAATTTTAAAAACTCCAAGGGGATCCGACAGGGGACCTTATTTTCCCTTACTTATTCGCCCTCGTTATGGAGTTATTCAACCGAACCCTTCAAAATGTTGTGGCATATACACGAGCCTTCAAATTCCATACAAAATGCAAAAGGCTGAGGATCACTAGCCTTTACTTTGCATATGACCTCGTACACTTATCTAAAACTAACCCACTTTCGATCTCCCCACTAATGAAACCGTTGAAGGTTTTCAAGCAAGTTATCTGGCTTACATGTGAATTGAGCGAAACATGGTTTCATTTTGTCTAAATCTGCTCCCTAGAAGGAAGCTAGTATTAAAGCTATTATGGGTTTCAACTGCCAAACTTTCCTATTCTACTTCTAATCCTACTTCTACCAACTTCTCTCCGCTTATCGAAAGAATTAAAGCCAAAATGACTTCTTGGAGCTCAGGACTGTTATCTATCGTGGGACATATTCAACTTATTTCTTCTGTAATAAACTTGATCATTGGGTTTTGGGCTGCCTCTATGGCTATCCCCAAGAGAACCATTAAGCATAATGAGATATTATGCAATATGTTTCTATGGAATGGGAATGAGGTACAAGCTAAGTGGGTGAGAATGCAATGGAAGGAGGTATGCCTTCTTAAGAACAAAGGTGGACTAGGGCTCATTTCTTTGAAATGGATGGATTTTGTCATGTTGGCCAAAAGATTATGGCGACTGCTAACAAACAAAAAGCTCTTTGATGTTGATGGATTCATAGTTTCTTTGTCAAGGACAGGAGTATATGGGCAGTTCCAATTCCATCTAATCCAACAGCCACTTAGAAGGCTATACTAAAAACATGGGATCCTTTGAGGAATGCAGTTGCAAATTTAATCGGCAATGGGCAGCAAACCAACTTCTGGTTTGATAACTGGTTACCTTGTGGACCTTTATTCAATTTACCAGAGAAGGACAACCTTAAACCATTTTTCCACCGTAAGACGACAATTGCAGAGGCTTTGGTAGATAACTCTTTATTCACCCTGGTTACCATTCGTACTCGACTTTCTTCTGTAATTCCACAAATTAATTTGCTTAGTGGGGACAACACTATTATCTGGAAGCATACCAGCACGGAGCCTTCACTAATCACTCTTGTAGACAATTCCTATAAAGGAACCTATCCACCACTTCATGGTCTAAGGTAGTCTGGTTTAAAAGACACCACGCCCGAGCAGCTTTTTTCCTTTGGACAGATATGAAAGAACGATTGCCAACGATGGATAAGTTGAAGCATTTTCTTTACATGCCAAACCAGTGCATCCTCGTCAGAAAGATTAAGAAAGTCATGATCACTTGTTCTTTAAACGTTGTTAGGATATATGTTATATATCTTTTAATTAGTTTTGGTATTATTTATTAATTAGACATATAAGATATTATTTAGATAATGATTTGAATTCAAAAGCTATATGGATAATCTTGTACTTGTGATAGAATCCTACATAATATTGAAGTCTATTATCATATTGGTAATTGAATTGTGGACTGTGGGATTTTGGTATCAGAGCAAGGTCATTGATTCAGAACTTGGTAGCATGTTAATGCAGACCCTAGTTTCTCAAACATGGCTACTATAGAGGGTGCATCGATTACCAGACTACCACTATTAGATGGTTCCAATTATCCTATATGGAAATCACAGATAAGGGTCTTTATTCAGGCACAGGGAACAAGAACATGAAACTCGATGTTCCACGGCTGGACGCATCCGATGATTACTGACGATAAAGGAGAGACAGTTCTAAAAGATCCATCTAAATGGATAAGAGTCGAAGAAGAGAGGACATTTGGAAACTCACAAACAATGCACGCAATTTTTAGTGTTGTTGATGAAGGATGCTTCTTAATGATATCAGCCTGTGAGTCGGCTAAAGAAGCTTGGGATATGTTGTAGATTATTCATGACGGGTCCAAATCTGTGATAGCGTCAAGACTACAGATGTTAGTCATGAGGTTTGAAGAACTGAAGATGGATGAAATATTCCGATTAGAAATTTTTCAAGAAGATGTTAAGATCACTACCTCCAAGATTTATTCCAAAAATTGCAACAATAGAGGAAGCTCACGATGTTAATGAACTATTATTGGAGAAGGTAATCGGAATTCTTATAAATTTTGAAATGAATCTTTTAAGGGGTAAGCAAAAAAGAAGCAAACAATTGGCATTACAGGTTAAAACTCAAAAAGGTGAAAGAAAGGAGAAGAGAATCAAATGTCATAAGTGTCAAGGTTTGGCATGTTCAAGCCGAATGTACTAATACTTTGAAGAAGACAAAAGGAAAATCCTTTATTGACACTTGGAGTAAGAATGAATCCGAGAGTGAATATGGTAGTGAAGAAGAAATCACTAATGATGCTGCGTTAGTTGCTTTACATAGCAAAAGTCCAGTTACTTGTTTAACAGTAACTGAGAAGGAAGTAACTGAAGATGAAAAATTGAGAAAATAAAAAAATTTCAGGAAAAATGCAAATGATTCAACTCAAAGCTCAATTTCAGATTATGACAGTGACGAAAGTGGTTCAAGTGAGAAAAAGGAGAACATTTATGAGACTTACGAATTAATGTACAAAAATGGGTGAAAATATGTAGAAAGAATAAAAGGTTGAAGGAAGAGAATCTCTCCATGAAGAGCACCATCCACAAGTTAGAAAAGAAATTGACGTTAACTCCAGATGAGCTTGGTGAAGCTAGAATGAAATTGGTAAGTACTGAAAAGGGATTGAGAATGT
This sequence comes from Erythroxylum echinodendron, assembly GCA_027575705.1. Taxonomy (NCBI): domain Eukaryota; kingdom Viridiplantae; phylum Streptophyta; class Magnoliopsida; order Malpighiales; family Erythroxylaceae; genus Erythroxylum; species Erythroxylum echinodendron. The sequence goes on from JANZXR010000008.1 coordinate 13,560,277, forward strand.
TGAATGGAGGCATAGAAAAACTAGAAAAGTTAATGAAAATCAGTAAGATTAAAGGGGATCTTCAAGGCATTGGTTACAAAGGTGAGTGCTCTAAAATAAATGAGAAGAAAGATAACATATCCAAATCTGTCCAAGAAGAAACTTTGAGGAAGAATCGAAGATTTGTACCTACGTGCCATTTTTGCAGAGTCATCGGGCACATAAGGCCGAGATGCTCTAAGATGTACAAATGTTGTTTTAAAGAAGCCAAAATCGAAGTACCCTATATCCGTTATATAAATTTCAAAATCAACCTTTAGTACCGAAATCCACTTCGATTAAAAAGGGTCAAGAACAAGCAAAAAGATAGAGTGAAGGAAAAACAAGACAGTGTCCAGATTCACAGTTAGTTACTACTTTTGAAGCAACTGTTCAAACTGAGGATAAGTCAGTTACTTCAGATAAAGAAATCAATGAGGCAGTTGATGACTGAGATAATGTGATGAGAAATAATCCTAGATTTGAATTTCTTCAAAGAGTATCGGGACTGTGTCCTTTACATTTTTTAAGTATAGTTTGTTGTTATTTAAACAAAAACAAAAAAAAGGAAAAGAAAAGTAAAAAAATTTGTTTTCTTTAATTCTTCTTTAGTTTTTTTTTTCCATTGTCGTCTCATCTTTTTAGTATTTTGCATTGTGACTTCTATTTGGCTCCACCGAAGATTCTTCATCTCTCTCATTAATGTGAGTCTCTCTCTTAGGTATCTCTCTCTCTCACCACACTGGCAACATTCTTCTTTATTTTCTTGGGTTTATGAATTTGATTAGTCTTATGAAGATGGAATTGAAGTAAGTAATGATATGTTGGCATGTGTATTGACTGATGGTGAATTGTCATCTTGGCATGCTTATGATTCTTCCACTACACCTATTGTTGAATATTATGATTATATGTTGATATTGTTTTGTCCTAAGAGGGAGACATCAGATTGTTTATGGTGAATGGTCCATTCAGGGGAAAATTTTAAGGTACATGCATGTATATTGATCTTGCTTTTTGGCATCTTTTTGTCCCAAGGGGGAGAAATTTGGATGATTGAATAAACAGGATGTTCTTTGGAGCTTGTTGTTGAATTAAGGGGGAGTATTTGTCATATGAATTGTGAATTTGATACTTATATGTCCAATTATGTTATTTAGGGAGAGTTTCATATTTGTGACAAACAAGGCCAAAAAGGGGGAGATTATTAGGATATATGTTATATATCTTTTAATTAGTTTTGACATTATTTATTAATTGGACATATAAGATATTATTTGGATAATGACTTGGATTCAAAAGCTATATGGATAATCTTGTACTTTTGATAGAATCCTACACAATATTGAAGTCTATTATCATGTTGGTATGAATTGTGGAATGCGGGATTTTGATGCATAGCAAAAATTGGGACGTTATTGTTGCATAGTTGAAGTGGGATTCTTCTTGCTTGAATGTATCGTGCACATCTCAAAACATAGCTGAAGTTAATCTCATACAAGGGTGGTATAACGACGGTAGAGCATATGTGCGTTATTTAAAGACTAAAAAGAAATATAGCTAAAGCGGTGTGGCAGAGATGGCTTCGGTGTTGGCTTAATGAAGATTGTGTGAGTATGATTAAGAGTGCAGTGGTTTTTAATTAAATACTTGAAAAAAACGCAGCTTACATGGTGTGTGTTGTTGCTTGAGTGTTGGTATCGTACATGTCTCAAACTAATAGCTGAAGTGAATCTCTTGCGCGGTGAAATAGTGATCGCAGTGTTATGCGTTAAGTGTTAAAAAAAATGCGGTGTTTGGAACAGGTTATGCAGATAGCTAAAAAATGTGTCTTTTGAGTGTTATATGCTACAGTGTAGTGAGATGGTGATGAGGTATTAACGCTGCCAACGTTCCTTTTATTTTAGAAAATTGAATTGAGTGGAATTAATTGTTCAATGCTAGAGTGAGTGCGGCAGTGTATATCTTGGAACATAGCTGAATAACGTTGCGTGTGAATGGAGCCACGGTGAAATTAATTTGTGAGCAAGGGTTGGTGTTACAAATGTTTTGATTATTATTGAATGTATTGAAGTGAATCGTGGGTGTTCAAAAGAATCGTGGCTGAGAGTGTGAGTTGATGAAGTAGTGAAGTCATCTACGTAAAGTGGGCACTAGTGATAAATTGACGAAACACTGTGACATGTTTTTGTGAAGAAAGAATCAACTATAGTGAAGAGTTTCAGCTAGATTATTTTAAGAAGATAAAACTCATCGGGAAGTTGTTCTTTTTTAATCTCAAGTGTATTCGTCTTTGTTTCTAGTTATTTTAATTCCTTGAGTTGTTTGTTTAATTATCTTTATTATTAAACAATGAGTGTAAAAATTCTCTGTTGAGGTTAGTACGAGTGGTCATATTATTGGGTGTAAAATTCTTTCATGGGAAGTGAGGGTGAGAGATAGTGTCAATGGATGAGTAGTGTAGGCTCAGTAAAGCCTTGGCTAAATCTATTGTATTTTGGTGAAAGAATTAATCTGGGTGAGGGGCCTGTAGACGTAGGCAAGGAATGTCGAACTGCGTTATCAAATTTTTTGTGTTGATTTATTTTTGGTTCTTTTAATTTTTCTGATTTTATTTGTTTGCTAGGAACAAATTGGAAAGTTTGCGAAACTACTACCCCCTACAATTTTTCAAATGTGATTTTGTTCACTCTATCTAGTTTTCCCTTCTATGTCGATGTTTCATCAGTCATTCTCCTAATGGCTGGAGCTGGATTAAGTTGTGGAGCTGGATTAAGTTGCTGGTGTGTCTGATCATGATATCAGCTGGTGCTTTTGTTTAACTTTCTCCTTCCTTGTCTAGGCCATTTGGGATGAAAGAAACTCTCATATATTTCAGAATTAGCGATCCACCAAAGAGTTGTTCCAACAAAACCTGATCCAACAACTCTGTACCTACATCAGCTTACATAAACACAGATTACATAACCATGACTATTCGGTGCGAATGTGGCATATGTAGCTAACTTATTGTCTACGAAGGTTGTTTTCTTTTTATGCTATTCTGGTTCCTAACTATGTATATTAATTAGCTTCACAATCATGTATACTCTTTGTAGCCTGTAAACATTGGTTTGCCTTTAATGGCTGAATTCTTTAAATTTTCTAAAAACTTATTTTAATAATTCAATTGAAATGCAATGTTTATAAAACACGTTAGATGGACTTAGTAATATTATCATGAAAGAGACAAGTTTTGTTGAGAAGTGGTTCAATTTAAAAAAATTGTTCAAAAAAATATCTTTTTTATTTTATCTTAATCTTTAAATTTATTTTGACTTTTCTTTAATTGATGTTGATTACTCTTTTTATATACATATTTTCTCCTGCAAATGAGTTTTACATTCTTTACGTTGAAGTTTTTTAGTCAAAATGACTCCGACTTCAAATTTTAAAGTGTAATTTACTTCATTACTATATTGCATACTTAAAAACATCTTATTCCTATTAGATTAACAACAACAATGTCTCAGTAGAAATATTGTTGAGATGAGATATTTGAAAAGGTCCAATCACACATAGTCTTACCTCTAACTAGTGGAGAGATTATTTTCGATAAAATCATAAAAAAATAAAAAAATTTCGAAAACAAAGAGAAAAAACATTAAGTAAATAAATAAACAAATAGATGCATAAATAAATAAAAGTAAATCTTTGCTCATTTTCTCACTAGGACATCAAGATATTTCCTTTTAATATGTCTGAACCACTTAAGTCTTATCTCCCTTAACTTACCATCAATATTAGTCACCCTCAACTTATCTTTTACCACTACATTATTGACCTTATCTCTTCTTGTAAGGTTGCACATCCAATGGAACATCCTCATATCTGCCAACATTAACTTATGAATATGTAACTGTTTGAGGCCAACACTCCGCTCCATAGAGCATGGTTGACCTAATTGCTAAATGATAGAATTTACCTTTCTTTATCTTTTGAACTAATTTTTATTTCCACATTGAGTGCAACCTTGTGATCTTAAAAGTTTCACTCTAGGGGCTCAGTCTTAATCTTGCTTAACTTAAAACCATTTGAGTCTAGCATATCCCTCCAAAGTTTTAGCTTGAAATTAATACCCTCTTTTGTTTCATCCACTAAAACAATGTCACCAGTAAACAAAATACACCAAGGCACATCCTCTTCGATATTCTTGGTGAGTTCATCCATAGCTATTGTAAACAAGAAGGGGCTTAACGAGGATAGTTAGTGTAGTTCAATATTGATAGAAAAATGCTCTGTATTTACTCCTGTTGTCCTAACTATAGTCTTAACACCCTCATATATATCCCTAATAGCCCTTATATAATTGATAGGAACTCATTTAACTTCTAAACACCTCCATATATGTCTTCCCTAAGTACCCTATCATAAGCCTTCTCTAAGTCAATAAAAACCATGTATAGATTCCTTTGTTTGTCCCTATAATATTCTATTAATCATCTAAGGATGTGTAAAGCTTATGTCGTTAACCTCTCTAGCATGAAACCAAATTTGTTTTCTGAGATAGGTGTATCCTTTCTCACTCTTTTCTTAATTACCTTTTCGCACTCTTATTCCTATCAGTTTATACCCTACAATTAATCAGCTGGTTGTATTTTATGACATAATTATTTTAAGACATTATTTATTTTATATATATTTAGATGTATATGATAAGGTCTATGCTATAAATGTAAAATAAAAATAAAATTATGATGAGATCATAATTATAAGATTCACGGTGTATTCATGTATTATCCCCAAATTATTCTTTGTCATTTTCTATTAAGATTAGACATTAATAGCAAGTAAAAAACCTATCACACGTTATGTTTCTTTCTTATAAAGGAAGTAGTCTATTTTATAGGCTAAAGCTTGTAAATACTTAAACAAACATATAAGTACTTGTTAGAGAATAAGTTCATTGGAATGACCCCATTTAAGAATTCCATTTAGAACATTACTTGTATTTCTATGAAAATTCTCATTGTGCTAATTGTATAAGTAATCATTTGACTTGAAATCTCCAAAGTATCTTATATATGGATTGTTATGTTTTGATGCTACTTATGATATATTCTAATCAATGATAGATTGGTCATTAGTCATTGGATACAACAAGAACTATATGAAGGTATTTATATAATCAATATAAGATTTATCACCATAAAGTAATTAAGAAAAGTATTTCGATGTTCTCAATTAGTGTTGATTTTGGAAATCTTTGAGCAAAGTAGAATGATAATTTGAAAATAGTTTTCAAATGTTATTAATAAAATCAAATGCTAATGATAGAGAATTAATATGATTGGATTCGAATATAGAAGACATTGATTTAATGATATATGTATAAGCAAAACATTGTGTGACGATATTATTGAATTATATACAAAAATCATACATTGAATGGTTAGTTAAAACAATTTTTATATTCTTAGATATCTGGGTGGTCATGATGCGTTGCTACATATAGGTTATGATTTATGGATATAAATTATTTAATCAGATAATTGAAGATAAAGTAAAGGAGTTTAATTTATCTAGTATAAATGGTTTAATTAAAGAATTAAAGATAAATTAAAGGAGTCTAATTATCCAATCCTAAATATGGTTTAGGATTAATTGATCTATAAAAGATTGGGTTAAAGAGAGGAAAATGTATTTTAATCAAGTTGATATTGATCGTAAAATTTGAAAAACTTTATATTTAAATATAAGATATTTAATAAATAAGGATTAATATGAGATATTAAATCTTATTTAAGTATAAATGGTATTTAATTAGAATTAAATGTAATTCTAATTAAATTTAATTGAAATGAAATTTTTGTTTCAATTAAATTATTAGAAGCTGTAAAGGAGCTAACACTTATTGTCTAACCTGCTATATAATATAGTTCTCTCAACATATTTTATAGATACCGTTAGAGATCGCATACTTGTACAACTATGGTGATTGAGATGAGCAAATTTTATGAATAGTTCAAGGAAAATAGCAAGAAAAAGATCAAGTTTCACAACAAGGTATGAATTATGATTCATGCTTTATATGTTTTATTTGTTAATTATGTTATAGAATTTTAAGTGATATTGACTTTTGCAAAATCATACAAAATAGGTTTCGTAATTATTCCTTTGCGTACAGGATCAAATTTTGCCCCGATTATTTAACAATCCATCCCACCTTGCTTTCTTATTTAATTCTCTCTTGTGATTTTAATGGAATAAAATAACAACTATTTGAGTTTAAAAAATATTTCAGATGTATATATTATTTTCAAAATTTTAACTTTACATTTCTTAAAATATTCATTCTTTAATATTTTGTTAACTGATTAAAAAAAGCTATGAAGCCTAAAATATTATCACTAGAAATTAATAGTCTATAGCATTTTGCATAGGTTTTCTAAGAAAAAAATATGAAACTAGTATGCTAAATAGAAGTTTGTTGTAAAATTGGACTCAGTTCCACAATATCAAATGCATTATTCTAGAGTAGAAATTTGGATTTAAAATGGTTTTAGATTTTAACTCTACAGTAATTGATAAGGCTAAATACCCAATTTTGGGCCAAAAGTTTTTTAGTTTCATCAATTTAGGGTCAAACATTATAATTTGCTTAATTAAGGTCTAAACGTTATCGAGTCTACTCAATATTAGACTATTTTGGATGAAAATTTCTCAGTGTCGTACACGCGCCATTACTATATATAAAAAGTATGTTTAAAGAGGCCAAGTGAATTTTAAATTCTACCTTAAAAATACTCAAAACTACCTGGATTTTTAAAAAAGAAAAAAATATAATATCATTTAAATTTTTACAGAAACCTAATTTTACTTTAATCTCCAAATATTCACCCTCTCTTTCTCATAAAATTAACAAAAGGGGTTGTCTCCTTTACGTATCATTATTGTTTGAAAAACTATAAGGGTGGTAGTTTTGCAAACTGTCCGATTTTATGTGATTATCTCTAGCACAAATAAAATCAGAAAAATTAAAAGAACCAAAAATAAATCAACACCGAAAATTTAGTAACGCAGTTCGGTACTCCTTGCCTACGTCTACGGAGCCCTCACCCAGTTTAATAACTTTCAACAAAGTACAATATATTTACCCAAGACTTTACTGAGCCGACACCACTCAACCCTTGACACTATCATGCAACCTCACTTCCCGTGAAAGAAATTCACACCCAATAATACGACAACCTCGTACTAACCTTGACAGAGGATTTTCTCAATCAATCTTTTAACAAAAGAATAATGAACAAATAACTCAAGTGATTAAAATAATAAAGAACGAAAGCTAGATACACTTGAGATAGAAAAGAACAACTTCCCGATGAATTCTGCTCCACTGAAATAGATCTGGAAGTTGTTGCAATACTAATAGGCTGACTCACATAAACACCAACACAAAGTATATGCAGCACAAGAAATCAATTAATAATCGCTGAGTTAACGAAGAATGATGCAACCAAAAAATCATGCACAATTCCAGAATATCGAATCTAGAAAATTAGAAACTATCCCACGGTGTTTTTCAATCATAGCAAATGCACAACCTCGAATATCAACAAGTCTGAAAAATGAACACCTTAACCCACAGTATACTACAATCCCTGAAGTCATGCACAATACACACCCACTGCAAAAGACCAATTTTGCATAAGATGCTTCTCTATAGGTTGACGTGATCAGGAAATAAGAATGCATTTATTGCTCCATTAAATTTTGCGTAAAACACTTATGCGTATAGGTCTTTAGCTATTCCAGAGAAGATTTTCTATTCAATATAAATTTACACCTTCATTATGCTCCCAAGCTATAATACTCACGTCCACCTAGTTTTATCTCTCACACACATGTGGCTTTAACTTTTTCACCCACATATATACCAAAAGCCCTCACTCTACTATCCACCAAAATTCATGTAAAACAAATTTGCCTTATCTTTTATCCACACCATCCAATAGTACACAATGAATCTCATCAACGTAATATACCACCAACGTGATAATAATGGACTTTCATTTTGTGTAGAATTCTTTCACAACCATAAGTGTAGCAACCAAATCAATTTGAATCCAAGTTATAGCAACCAAATCAATTTGAATCCAAGTCAAATAAAAATACACGATTAGCTATCATCATCCAATTAATATCTTATAGGTCCAATTAATAATAAATATGCCAAAACAAAATAAATAGATATATACATCATATATCTAACAATCTCCCCCTTTTTGGCATATTTGACAAAAGCACTAAGCTCCCCCTAAATCACATAATTGGACATATAGATAGATATCAAATTCACAATTCATATGAACTCCCCCTCAATCTAACATCAAGTTTCAAAGAACATCCATAGTAACAATAATCTAAGCATCCAAATTTTTACCCCTTGGGACAAAAGATGTCAAAAAGTAAGACAAATAGTCATGAAGGTACCTTAAAATCTCCCCCTGTATTGAACAGTCATCAAAAACAATCTGATGTCTCCTCCTGAGAGAGATTCATACTGATGAGAGAGCTGAGGAGTCTTCGATGGGTCCAAATAGAAGTCACAATGTAAATTACTAAAAAGATGAGACGACAATGGTAACAAAAAAACTAAAGAAGAACTAAAGAAAACAATTTTTGACTTTTCTTTTCCTTTTTTTTAAACAACAAAAAGATACTTTAAAAATCTAAAACACACTATCCCTGTGCCCTTCGAAGAAATTCAAACCTAGTCTATTTCTTTGGCAAGAATGAAGATGTGTAACACAAGTAGACAGCAAGTTCTCGATAATCAACCCTTTTCCTTTCTTTTGTTTTTCTTCTTTCACTCACATCTCGAATAACATTTTCTGTTGGATGATTTCTTTGGATTTGAGATGAAGAACCTCGGTTCAAATTAGCTTCCATTGTTTTGGTTGGTTCATCATCCGAAGTAACTGAAAGTTGTTCAGTTCGTGCAGTTACTTCCTCAGCAATAACTAACTACAAATCAGTTTCTGCAGTTACTTCCTCAACAGTAACTAACTGAAAATCTGGGCACTTTCTTTTTTTTCCTTCACTACGTTTTTGTGCTTGTACTTGACCCTTTCTAATCCAAGTGTGCTTCGGTAACATTAGTTGCCATTGGAAATTGAATGGAGAGTGTCTAGATTTTCAGTTTTGACTCATTTGAAACATCATTTGTAACATCCTGTACCATCTCGGCCTTATATGCCCGATAACTCCATAAAAATGACATGTGGGTATGAATCTTCGAATGTTTCTCGATGTTCCTTCTTCTCGGACAAATATGGACATATCATTATTCTTCTCATTCACCTTAGAGCACTCTCTCGTATAACCAAGGCCTTGAAGATCCCCTTTCACTTTGCCGATTTCTATTAACTTTTTTAATTTTTCTATGCCACCATTCAACATTCTCAAACCCTTTTCGGTACTTACTAATCTCATTCTAGCTTCACCAAGCTCATCTGATGCCAATTTCAATTTCTCTTATAACTCTTGGATTGTGTTCTTCATGGAGAGATTCTCTTCCTTCAATCTATTATTCTTTCTACATTTATTCACTCATTTTTCATACATAGCTTTGTAAGCCTCATAAATGTTCTCCTTTTTCTCACTTGAACCACTTTTATCACTGTCATAATCTGAAATCGAGCTTTGAGTAGAATAATTTGCATTTTTTCCAAAATTTTTTTATTTTCTCACCTTTTCATCTTCAGTTACTTCCTTATCGGTTACTGTTAAATAAGTAACTAGACTTTTGCTATGCAACGCAACTAACTCAGCATCATTAGTGATTTCTTATTCATTACCATTTTCACTCTCGGATTCATTCTTACTTCAAGTGTCAGTAAAGGATTTTCCTTTTCTCTTCTTAAAAATATTTGCATACTCGGTTTGAACGTGTCCAAAGCCTTAACACTCATGACACTGGACTTTCTTCACCTTCCTTTCACTCTTTTAAGCTTTGACTTGTTACTTTAGATTAGTATTCAATGAGCTTCCACCATATTGTCTGAATTCAGATTTGTCCTTTTTTATTCTTTTCAGCCATTTGCCAAAGTTCCGTGTGAGGAGTGCCAATCTTCTTTTTGATCAGATTCCTCTTCTGCATCATTCACACCTTTACCAGTCTCAACCTGTAACGTCAATCCTTTGCTTCTTTCTAGCTTGCCCCTTAAGAGATTCATCTCAAAATTTGTCATGTTCTCGAAACTAGAATATGCACCAAATTACTAACAAGTTCTGAAACGGTGACCTCGCTCTGACACCAATTGAAAAACCATAGGGGTGGTAGTTTTGCAAACTATTCGATTTTATGCGATTATCTCTGGCACAAATAAAATCAGAAAATTAAAAGAACCAAAAATAAATCAACACCGAAAATTTAGTAACGCAGTTCAGCACTCCTTGCCTACGTCTACGGAGCCCTCACCTAGCTTAATAACCTTCACCAAAGTACAATAGATTTACCCAAGGCTTTACTGAGCCGACATTACTCAACCCTTGACACTATCACTCAATCTCACTTCCCATGAAAGAATTTCACACCTAATAGTATGACTGCCTTGTACTAACCTCGACAGAGGATTTTCTCAATCAATCTTTTAACAAAAGAACAATGAACAAATAACTCAAGTGATTAAAATAATAAAGAACGAAAAATAGATACACTTGAGATAGAAAAGAAAAACTTCTCGATGAGTTCTGCTCCACTAAAATGGATCTAGAAGTTGTTGCAACACCAATAGGCTAACTCACATAAACACCAACACAAAGTATATGCAGCACAAGAAATCAATTAATAATCACTGAGCCAATGAAGAATGATGCAACCAAAATATCACACACAATTCCAGAACATCGAATCTAGAAAATTAGAAACTATCCCACAGTGTATTTCAATCACAGCAAATGCACAACCTCAAATATCAACAAGTTTGAAAAATGAACACCTTAAACCCACGGTATATTGCAATCCTTAAAGTCATGCACAATACACACCTACTGCACAAGACCAATTTTGCATAAGATGCTTCTCTATAGGTTAACGTGATCAGGCAATAAGAATGCATTTATTGCTCCATTGAATTTTTCGTAAACAATGATGCCTATAGGTCTTTAGCTATTCCAGAGAAGATTTTCTCTTCAATACAAATTTACACCTTCGTTATGCTCCCAAGCCATAATACTCACGCCCACCTAGTTTTATCTCTCACACACACGTGGCTTCAACTTCTTCACCCACATATGTACCAAAAGCCCTTACTCTGCTATCCACCAAAATTCACGTAAAACAAATTTGCCTTATCATTTATCCACACCATCCAACAGTAGACAATGAATCTCATCAACGTAATATACCACCAACTTGATAATAATGGACTTTCATTTTGTGTAGAATTCTTTCACAACTATAAGTGTAGCAACCAAATCAATTTGAATCCAAGTCAAATAAAAATACATGATTAGCTATCATCATCCAATTAATATCTTATAGGTCTAATTAATAATAAATATGCCAAAACAAAATAAGTAGATATATATACCATATATCTAACACTGTTGATCACTCCAATCCTTCTCACTGCCTTCCAGTCCTTGGGTGTAAATGTTCTCTCCATCAATTGCCAAGTTCATTCACATTTAATCTCTCCTCTGGAGCTAGAAGTAAATGTATACACACACGGGGTAGTTCATAGTTGTAGTTGATGGATTCTGCCTTGGAGGGTAATTTTTCAAAAGATGATGGAACTGAAATGTTGAGGTTAGCTTCAATATATTTGTAGTATGAAGCTTGTGAGAGATCAAATGGAAAGTCCCTTGTCATTGCACTTATGTCTCTTTAGAAAGAAACAGAGATAAATTTAGTGGTTGATTCATATGAACGTTCTAGTTAAGTTCTCTATACAAGTTTGATTTTGTGACTAATTATTCTTATAACTGGCCATGTCAAACAACAACCTTCTAGTCTAGATGACTTCTACGTTTAATGGGCCTAATTTTACTTCTCATTTAACAGGTTCCTTCACATGTTTTGTTGGATATTCAAAATGAAAGTTCAGTGTCGAAACACAAAGAGAAATCCCCTAACGTTGTTTACAAAGGGAAGTTGGATAACGGCCGTTGGATTGCCATTAAGCGGTTTAACAGACTTACGTGGCCTGATTTGCACCAATTCTTGGTGCTTTTTAATAGAGTTTTGTAGTGTTTTTTGTTTCGTTTTGACTATTTTCTTCCCTTTTTTTCGTCGCTAGAACATGTAATATCAATTTATAGGAAGAAGCGAGAATAGCTGGGGAGTGGTTGGCGAATTTGATAGGATGTTGCTGCGAATGGGAAGAGAGGTCGCTTGTTGCTGAGTTTATGACTAATGAGACACTCGCTAAGCATTTGTTCCATTATAAGATGACATACGCTGATGATGGTTTATGGTTGAATATCAGAAAGGTCTTGAAATTTTTTATATTTGTTTGTGGTTTTTTAATGGGTTGATCGCTAATGGTGGGGATGACATATGGTTTTCGATTGAATATTGAAATTTTTTTTAAAATTTATGATGTTTGTTGGTGGGTTTTTGATGGTTGATTGCTAATGGTGGGAATGACGCAGGGTAGAGTCAACCTATGAAATGAGCAAAGAGGTTGGGGGTAGACTTCTATTTGGCACAAGCTTTAGAATACTATAGCAGTAGAAGGAGAGCACTTTATCACAACCTTAATGCATATAGAATCTTATTTGATAAGGTTGTCATTTCGGTTCATTTGTGCTCGGTACCAATTTGGCTTTTACTCCATAGGATGTGATGTAGAAGCAGTTAGTTTAGTTTTCCTAGTTAATATTGGATTTCTTACTATTTAGTATTTCTTAAGCTTTTTGGATTCCTAGTTATCATAGGATTAGCATATTACTTTTTAATTAGTATTTCCTTTTTCTATTAGGAGTTGGATTAGGTCCTATACTAATATAAATAGGTTGCCTATGCTTAATTTTCGGGATGTTTTTTATTAATCAATAAATCTTATACTTTTAGAGTTTTTTCTACAAACCCTAAGCTCTATTTTCAAGTTCCAACTATAATCTGCATCAATTATAGCCTATTCTATTCTACTTTTCTTTGTTTTTCCTTCCCACACAATATCAAATTGATATCAAAGCAAGTTAGATCCTTAGATTTTGATTGCTTAGCTATGATTGGACGCGGTAGAACACATGGACGTGGAAATCAAGTAACCAAGGAGAGATGGCTGAGTTGAGACGTATGATTGCAGATTTGTCACGAGCTGTGCAAGATTTACAGCAGCCACCGGAACCAGTGGCAGCCCGAATGGAGATTCCTGAAGGTGACTACGACCACGACCCCTCGGATGTACCAGAAGGTAGTCTTGAGGCTAAAACTGAAGATTCAGTGGATAACAACCCCTTTCATGCAGCTGGACCTGCAAACAATATGATAAGAGGTAGATTGAAAGAGAGGTTAGTCCATGCCCTTGAATTGAATGGTGGTGGATTAGAATTGAAGTGGCTAATTTTCATGGAAAGATGAACGTGGAGGACTATTTGTATTGGGAGGCGAGTTTAGAGACTTATTTTGAATGGAAACCTATGGTTGAAGCTAGAAAAGTGTTGTTTGTGAAGCTTAAATTGAAGAGCCTTGTACTTCAATGGTGGAAGCAAGTTGAGAAGCAGTATGCACGACAAGGCAAGCCTAATATTAGCACTTCGGAACACATGAAAGCGAAGTTGCAGAAGTAATTTTTACTAGCTGATTAGTTAATGGAATTGTATGAAAAGTTCCATTCGTTGAGACAAAGGAGCTCAAGTGTGGAGGAATACATAGCTGAGTTTAATAACCTCTTAGTTCAAGTGGGGTTGAATGAAACTAACAAACAATTGACATCTCAATATCTAGTAGGTTTGAACCAATCAATTAAGGATGAGATGGGAGTAGTTTGATTATTTAACCTTGAGGAAGCAAGGCAACATGCTTTAATGGCAGAAAAATGAATCTGGAGGTATAGTTCTAGAAGGCCTTTGTTTGGAAACATTGATGAAGCTATTCAGAGGAATGAGGGAGTTATTCGCAATGAAAAAACAGTTCAATCAGCCCCCAAAAACAATCGCGAGACTGCTAACATGAACCGAGCTAATGAAGGAGGAGATATGGGCAACATTGAAAAAGGGAAGGCTTTGGTGAAGTTTGGAGCAGCAAACACCTCTAATCCTAATAATTTTAAAGCTGGCTGCAGCACATAGATTCAGTGTTTTACTTATGGAGAAAAGGGTCATGCTTCTTATGCTTGTCAGAAGCAAAGGGTGAACCTCGCTGAATTAGAAGAAGAAGAGAAGGACGTGTCAGACCCTGTGTATGATGATGGCGTGGAAGAAAGTGAGGATATAGAAGTTTACCCAGTTCAAAGATAATCTTTAGTGGTTCGACGAGTAATGATAACCACTAATAAGTGCGAAAAGGAAGACTGGAGATGTCGTAGCATATTTCAAACCCGCGTTAATTGTGGAGGTAAGCTGTGCAATCTAGTTATTGATGGAGGTAGCATGGAGAATGTTATTTCAAAAGATGCAGTAGAAAAGCTTAAACTTACCACTAAAAGGCATCCATATCCTTACAAGATTAGTTAACTTAAGAAAGGTCATGAGATTCCAGTCACTTCTCGATGCTTAGTCAAATGCACTATGGATTCAAATATAGATAATGAAGCTTTGTGTGATGTTATGCCTATGGATGTTGGCCATATTCTTGTGGGTAGACCTTGGTTATATGACCATGACATGGAATACCTCACTAAACCAAACACTTATACTTTTCATAAAGGCAACAAGACTTACACCTTACACCCTTTAAAGGAAGATGCCAAAGAGACTTCTAAATCTTCAAAAGGTGGCAAAGTTAGTGGATATATAGTATCTGAAAGGTTTGAATCAGAATGTGAAGAGTCAGAGGTGGTGTATGCTTTGGTTAGTAAGGCTGTGAAGGATGACAAAGCCAAAATTTTGATTCAACAACCTCCTAAAATCCAGCAATTGTTGAAGGAATTCAAGGAGCTACTCAGCAATGATTTGCCTCCAAGTTTACCACATATAAGAAGCATTCAACATGCTATTGATTTGGTGCCTGGAGCACCTCTACCTAATTTTCCAACATATAGAATGTAACCTATACAGCGTGCCGAGATACAAAAACAGGTTAGTGAATTGCTTAGTAAGGGACTGGTGCGAGAAAGTAAAAGTCCTTGTGCTTGTCTAGCTCTACTTGCTCCAAAAAAGGAAGGTTCTTAGAGAATGTGTGTTAACAGGCGTGCTATCAACAAAATAACTATCAAGTACAGATTTCCTATTCCTCGTTTGGATGATATGCTTGATCAACTAGGTGGTTCTAAAGTGTTTTCAAAGATTGATTTGAAGAGTGGGTACCATCAAATCAAATTGAGGGGTGGAGATGAATGGAAGACGACTTTTAAAACACTAGATGGAATTTTTGAGTGGTTGGTGATGCCATTTGGTCTTTCTAATGCACCTAGTACGTTTACGAGAACCATGAGTGAAGTACTTAAGCCATTCTTGAACTCTTTTGTCGTTGTTTACTTCGATGACATTTTAATCTATAGTTGGAGCAAGGAAGAACACTTGGTACATTTGCACCAAGTTTTAGAGGTGCTGTATAAGGAGATGCTTGTTATTAATTTGAAGAAGTCCACATTCTTATGTGATGAAGTTGTGTTTTTGGGGTTTGTAATCTCTGCTGAAGGTATAAAACTATATTTTGAGAAAGTTCGAGCCATCACGGAATGGCCAGAACCTCAAAGCATCAAAGATGTTCTAAGTTTTCATGGTTTGGACTCTTTCTACAGGAGGTTTATAAGGAATTTTAGTGCTGGAATGAGTCTTATAACTGAATGTTTGAAGAAAGACAGCTTTGAATGGTCTAATTCAGCACAAAAAGCCTTTGAAAGAATTAAAACTTTGATGCGGAAGGACCTATTCTTCCACTACCAGACTTTGAGAAGTTATTTGTTGTTGAATTCGATGCTTCACTTATTGGAATTTGGGTTGTTCTAAGCAAAGAAGGGAGGCCTATAGAATTTTTCAGTGAGAAGTTATGTGATGCTAAGCGAAGATATTCCACCTATGATTCGAAGTTTTATGCTTTGGTGAGAGCTATTGATCATTAGAGACACTACTTGGCTTATAAGGAATTTGTGGTTTATTCTGACCATCAAGCTCTACGCTATTTGAATTCTCAGAAAAAGTTGAATGAATGCCATATTAAATGGAGTTCTTTTCTTAATCAATTCAACTTTTCTTTGAAATATAAGACAGGTGAATGCAACAAAGTGGCTGATGCATTGAGCAGGCGATCTTCACTTTTGGCAGTGATGAGTACTCAAGTTACAAGATTTGAAGAACTCAAAAATCAGTATGAAATAGACCCATATTTCAAACTAATTCTTGAGGGTTTGAAGGGACCAATAGGGGCAAATTTGTTGCCGTATAGGTTGCATGATGATTATATTTTTAAAGGTAATCAATTGTGTATTCCAGCAAGTTCTATGAGAGATGAAATTGTGCCAGAACTTCATAGTAACAGGTTAGGGGGACATTTTAGTAGAGATAAGACATTGGCAATGGTAGTCGATTGTTATTATTGGCCAAGTATGTATAGATTTGTTGTGGTGGATCGGTTTTCAAAGATGGTACATTTTATTCCATGTTTCAAGGCTTTCGATGCTACACATATTACTGATTTGTTTTTCAAGGAAGTGGTGAGACTACATAGCGTACCAAGTTCAATTGTTTCCGATAAGGATGTGAAGTTTATGGGACACTTTTGGAGGACTTTATGGAGAAAGATGGGGACTGAAATAAAGTATTCTAGCACTTGCCATCCACAAACATATGGCCAAACTGAATCTATCAATCAGAGTTTGGGTAATATGTTGAGATGTGTTGTTGGGAATCATGTGAAGAATTGGGATCTTGTGATACCACAAGCTGAATTTGCTTACAACAATTTAGTGAATAGATCAACAAAGAAAACACCCTTTGAAGCTACCTATGGATTTAAGCCGCAACATATGCTTGATTTGGTGCCATTACTAAAAGAAGTTAAAGTTAGCGATGATGGTGAAGCCTTGGCTGATCAAATTCTCAGGGTTCATGAAGAAGTAATGAAAACTTTGAAGGCTAGCAGTCAATCCTATGCTAGTGCGACAGATAAATATCGTAAGGACAAAGAGTTTGAAGAGGAAGACGTGGTATTAGTACATTTGAAGAAAGAAAGGTTACTTAAGGGAACTTATCACAAGCTTAAGTTTAGGAAGTTTGGGCCATGCAAGATATTAAAGAAAATCAACTCTAATGTTTATTTTGTAGACCTACCATCAGACCTACATATCAGCCCAATCTTTAATGTTTCTGACCTATATTCATTTGAAGGAT
>JANZXR010000008.1:13577881-13596221 GCA_027575705.1 Erythroxylum echinodendron
CTAGTGAAGTGGTTGGGTAAACCAACTAGTGAAAGCACTTGGATAACTGAAGAAGAGTTAAAGAAAGTTGCTCCAGAATTGCATGTTGAAGTTTTGAAGGTTTTCTCTGCAGAGTCGAGTCTTTCAATCCGAGGGGATTGATGCAGGAGCAGTTAGTTTAGTTTTCCTAGTTAATATTGGATTTCTTACTATTTAATATTTCTTAAGTTTTTTGGATTCCTAGTTATCATAGGATTAGCATATTATTTTTTAATTAGTATTTCCTTTGTCTATTAGGAGTTGGATTAGGTCCTATGTTAGTATAAATAGGCTGCCTATGCTTGATTTTTTAGATGTCTTTTATCAATCAATAAATCTTATGCTTTTAGAGGTTTTACTACAAACTCTAAGCTCTATTTTCAAGTTCCAGCTACAATCTGCATCAATTATAGCCTATTATATTCTACTTATCTTTTTTTTCCTTCCCACACTATGTCAGGATGCAAAGTCCCTTGTCATTGCACTTGTGTCTCTTCAAAAATAAAGTTTAAGGGTTGATTCAGATGAACGTTCTAGTTAATTTCTCGATACAAGTTTGATTATGTGACTAATTATTTTTATAATTGGCCGTGTCAAACAACAACGTTAAAAGTCTAAATGACTTCTACATTTAGTGGGGCTAATTTTTAATCTCATTTAAGAGATTACATCACATGTTTTGCTGGGTATTCAAAATGAAAGTTCAGTGTCAACATTTTTCACTAACGCCTTTAGGTGATGCATGCTTGAGGATGGACCTCATTGCTATACATAAAATCCCTGAGAATTTTGGATATAAGGATGATGAGAGGGATTTCCAATAAGGTAAGACTAGTGTTTTATGACCACAAATGAAAAAGTAATTAAAACATTACTGAGTATGCTGGGTTCTATTCCAGAATAGTATTAAGAACAAGTAAGGTGAATAAAATAGAAGATAGAAAATGATCCATAGGATGCTTATTTCTTCTGCAATTTCTTTCATTAGTTCTCAACCATGAACTAAGGCATCTCATTTACTTCCATAAACTAAGGCATCTCATTTACTTCCTTCTAATCTTTACTATTGCATCATCTTTGGAATATTTTCTTAACTTTAATTGATTGCTCCATCTTCCTTCTTTATGGGGTAGCTCTCATTCCATAAGTGAACTAGCCAAATGCAGGAGACATTGAATTCTAAGAAGCATGGAGATGCTGCTTTTCGTGCTAAGGATTTTGCAACTGCAATTGCTTGATACATATAAGAAAGCCTTTCATTTTCTTAACTTTTAGCTTCCACTATGGGTTTAGCCTTATGTGATTAGTCAATTTAGTTACAAGCAGCCAAGCATGGTGGTTACTTCTATGGCTTTAAGTGAATGGGGTATCAAAGAATTGTCTCAAATTGATTAGTAAACATCAAAACTACACATACAAAAAAGTTTATATGAATTGAATATCCTTTTTGTTTGTGGGAGGAACTAAGGTTCTCCCTTATGTCATTTGTAGTTCATTAATGGTGGACAATGGTGTCACTAATTGTGTACGCTAGGCAGTGCATATCTTACTTAATGAATGACATAGCACAAGAAGATCTCGGAGATGCTATGTAAGCCCAGGTGGTGTCTCTTAAGTGGTATATTGCTTCTTATTTTCAAGTAACTTGTCTGTTTAGTCTTGGAATGAAGCATGATGCACAAGAAGCACTCTAAGATGGCACTAACTTAGAAACCAGAAGGAATAAAAATTGAAGGTGTATAGCTCTCTTTGTATGTCAAAAACCACGTTTAGGCTCATATATGTAAACAATTCTTCTTCTCGCTTGTGCTTTTTGGCTTGAAAAAATTCTTTGATAGTAGTTTTGCTTAACTATTCATATCCCTGCATAATCTTGATCTTTTGGTTTGACTAGTTGTTAGATATTACTAAGGTTTTAAATTGTAGATTGCGGGTTACGGTTACTATAATTGTGATCGACCGTAATCTAAAACCATAGTTATTACTTGAACTAGAAACTCAAAGAGTGATCATAGCAACAAATAAGCTAACCATTATAGGTTTTTGTCACTTCTCATGAAAAATTCAATCTCAGTAGCACCAGGTATGAGGAAAAGAATATGTGGATTAACAACTTCTTGTATGAGCAGTTATGCACAACATATGAAACTGTTGAATCCAATATTAAAGTACCTACAAATTGATTTTTTGTATAAATTGTTAGTCACTCTGCAAAGTACGTACTAGATCTGTTGCAAGGTTCTACACTTTACCTTTTTTAAGTAATATAATTTAAATTCTTTTCACTCTTTTATTATAGCCAGTTTTTGAAGAAAAACACTTATCTATAATCATTTTATAACTATATTTTCTTCTACTGAGTAGTTCTCTCAAGGCATCAATTACAGAAGTTTAGGAAGGCACATTAAAGTGAAAAAGTCATGATGTAGAAAATGCAAAAACCATGCAAGCTAGCAAGAAATTTAGGAACTGGTGGCCATTCCAAAAGCTTCGTGTTTCTGAATAGGGAATTGATGTCGAAACTGTTTACATAGTTGCAGTGTTATTTGTGAAGTTCGATTTCTCGATTGATTCAACCTCATTTGACCCAATAATATTGCATTCAGTAGACTGACAAGTCTCACATATCCTAGTAGACAATTAAGCAAACCAAATTAACAAAAAAACATTAATAAACTGGAAGAGACAAAGATGGTAAGATAAAATAACAGTTAAAAGGAACAAGGTAAGACGACATAATAAACCAAATAATTTCCTGGTTTTAGATGATAAATATAGCTTCAGAATGAACATGATAATTGTAAGCCATAAGTTTCTAGGCAATATTGAAAGGGAGTTCTATATTTCCCCATTGGTATAGTCTAAATAATTAATTCATTTCCAGATCAAAAAAAGGAGTTTCTTAACCAGATCAGTATTCAGATCCTTCAAATCCCACCTAATTGTGATACTATCCTACTGCACAAATCCAAAGAAGTGAGATTTCATAGTGTATGGTATAATATTAAATCATGATCTGAGTCACACTAGTCTAATATATGAAATTGTCTCTCACAAGAAAATTACATAGCATCCAAACTGTATGCATGCAAAAGCAAGTAGCAAACTTTATTCATTATACCTACCTATCAAATGATTCTCAAATTTTACCTTATAAAGGATAATGCCACGACTTTTTTTCCTTTCTCTTTTTCCCAATCAGAAAGAAACTTAGTATTAGGGAAATGCATATTTGAGCTTAGGCTCATTAGCACTTGAAAAATAAGTAAGGTATCTGCACTAAGCAGAGGCTAAAGTAACATCACCAAAGCTAGTGTGCCTTAATGCAACGTGCCTCTTTACCTTTACATGAACTTGTATAATAGAATACTCAATCAAATTCTCCACTTCCCCTTTTCTTGTTACAATTCATATTCTTCCAATCATGTTTTCCCTTCACAAACTAACTGAATAAACTTTTGGTAACTCTTTATATAAGTTAATGAATGCTTCTACTGTCACTTTGTGTATTATATAATGAAAAGTTCATGTGAAAAAAGTTATTCTCACTATGAATGGTCAAAAAGCATCCATAGACACATGAAGTCCATAAACAACCACTTGTGAATTCTCCATTTGGGATAGCAAATAGAAGTTAGAAACACTTAAATTCTCAATGTTACCAATGAAAATGAGAGGCATCAAAGGTAGAACAGTGGAGCTTTGTTTACTTACTTGTTACCTCTAATCTTGAACCAAGTCTCTGCACACTGTTCATGGGCAGTAGCCAAATCACCCTTACAAGAGCAACCCAATTGCATAGGTTGACCTTATTCATGACTGTTACTCTCCAACCCAAAATGGAAAATCTATAATTTTTCTCAACTTTAGTCAAATGTACCTTTATCTCAGTTACTCCGTTCTCTATCTCCACCTCTACAGAGTAATCAAACACTGAAGATGCTCTCCTAGACTCCAAACAAACCCCATAAAAAATCTCCAAGTCCGAGACATATTGAAAACTATAGTCATCGTAAGACCCACAAGCTATTGAATAGAACACAGAGTCTAGTTTTTAACATTTGCAGTTTAACCAAATAATCATCTACAAGTATGAACTACCCCTGTGTGTGTATACATATACTTCCAGCTCCAGAGGAGAGATCAAGTGTGAATGTACTTGGCGATTGCTGGAGAGAACATTTATGTTGAATGACTGGAAGGTGAATTGGCAAGACGGAATGAAGTGATCAGTAGTGATGATGCGTGAAAGAAATAAGACACTGGATCAGACAACCCCTTTTACTAAGTTTCCGAGAGAGAGAAGGGGGTAAATATTTGGGAATTAAAGTAAATTTAGAGCTCTGTAAAAATTTAAAAGATATTATGTTTTTTTCCTTTTTGAAAATTTAGGTGGGTTTTGAGTATTTCTTTTACATAGCATTTAAAATCTACCTGACCTCTCCAAACACACTTTTTATATATAGGGAGTGTTTGGTAAACAACTAATAAGCTTTTTTTTAGTTGTTTGACTCAAATTAAAAGTTGTTTTTAAAAGCTCCTTAAGTGTAGCATTTGGAGTTACTGTTTACCTAATGACAGTATTGCCCTTCACTTTACTCTCTACTTTTGCTTTGTGTATTTTCAAAGTTGGCTTTCGTTTTATCATATAATATGTCGTGAAGTTTGGAAGAATATAACAAAGGGGTTAATTAAACTTTTAATCTTTATTTAATTTTATAATATTAGTTTACATTTAAAAATACCATAATATTAAGTTTTTAAACATAAAGAGTCACATCAAATTAATATTTTTAGTATATAACTACTATATATTGTCTCTAAGTCATACTATAATTGTAGATATTTTTAATTTATCAAATAATAAAATTCATACATATTATATGAAAAATACTAATATGATTTAGTTCACTGCATCATTCATATTAATAGAGAATTTACCATTAGACTATTATTATTAATAATATTAATATTAATATTGTTGGTGGTGGTGGTGGTGCTGTTGTTGTTGTTGTTGTTTTGTTGTTGGTAGTGGTGGTATTGTTGTTGGTGTTATTGTTGGTGTTGCTGTTGTTATTGCTATTATTGTTGCTGTTGTTGATGTTGCTATTGTTGTTGTTGCTGTTACTGTTATTGTTGCTATTATTATTGCTGCTGTTGTTGTTGTTGCTGCTGCTACTGCTGTTGATATTATTGGTGGTGGTGGTGTTGTTGTTATTGGTGTTATTGTTGTTGTTGTTATTGCTGCTATTGTTGTTGTTGGTATTGCGGTTGTTGTTGTTGTTACTGTTGTTGTTGTTGTTGCTACTGTTGGTGTTGTTAGTGTTGTTGTTATTATTGTTATTGTTGGTGTTGTTGTTGGTGTTATTGCTGCTGTTGTTATTGTTACTGTTGTTGTTGGTGGTATTGTTGTTGGGATGTTGTTGTTGTTGTTGTTGCTATTATTATAGCTGTTGTTATTAGTGGTGTTGTTGTTGTTGCTGCTGTTGTTGTTGTTGTTGTTGCTGCTGCTGGTATTGTTGTTGTTATGTTTTTTATTAAAATTATAAACTTAATTTTTGTAAAATTAAATATCTAAAATCTAAATTTTTATAAGAATATTCAACGAAATACTAAGAAATATAATATTCATGCTCTTATGATTTTTTTTAAATCATGTCTTCATAAGTCATTTTATACATCAACAGCTAACACTAAACAACTAATTTTACCAAACATATTTAAATAAACAGCTGATGTTATCCGCTGGTCAAATCAATTGATCCAATCAGCTATTAGCTAACTTATGATAAAATCAACTAACAGTTAATGTAATCTATTGTTTGTCAATCAGAACCATAATAACGACCTGTGTATGATACTGCCAAATTTCTGTCTAAAATAATCTAACATTAAGCAAATTTGATAACGTTTAAACCTTAATTAAGCATATTGTAATATTTAGCTCTAAATTGATCAAACTAAAATAAGTTTGGCCAAATTTGGTCATTAGCGTAATTAATAAGTGCTGCTTAAAAAAGAAAAGAATGTTGAAACTTTTGAAACTTGAAAGCCCCAATCAGAAAATCCAGTCATAAAAGACAAAAACACATATTCTGGACTAATGTCAGCAGTTCCATCACACTTGGCTTTCAGATTGATCCGTAGAAACTGCTAGGCGCTAGCAATGAAATATAGCTTGTAATGTCTACACCAACGCAAATGTCAGCACCAGTAAGAGCCCCTACATGGGTCTCTACAAGATGGCTCTTTGAGCAGAGGCTACACGACCTCCGTAAGTGCTCATACTTGGACCACGTTAAGCAAGTCCATACCCAAATTCTCAAGCATAACCTTCATAGAGATTTGTATGTTGCACCCAAGTTGATTGCAGCGTTCTCTCTCTGTCACCAAATGGATTTGGCTGTTAAAGTTTTCGGCCAAATTGAATTCCCCAATGTGCACTTGTACAATACTTTGATTAAAGCCCACGTGCACAACTCTCAGCCTTATCTGGCTTTTGGTGTTTTCTTTGAAATGCAGAGAAATGGCGTTTTGGTGGATAATTTCACGTACCCGTTTCTTTTAAAGGCCTGTAATGCGCAGCCTTGGTTCCCTATGGTGAAGATGATACATTCCCATGTCGAAAAATGTGGTTTTTTGGACGATATATTTGTGCCCAATTCGCTTATCGATAGTTACTCGAGATGTGGCTTGTCAGGTCTTAAGTCTGCGTTGAGATTGTTTACGGTGATGGGTGAAAAAGATGTTGTTTCTTGGAACTCGATGATTGCTGGGTTGGTGAAAGCTGAGGAGTTAACTGAAGCTCGCAGGTTGTTCGATGAAATGCCTAATAGAGATACTGTTAGCTGGAATACAATATTGGATGCATATGTGAAGGCTGGGGAGACGGAGAAAGCGTTTGAATTTTTGGAGAAAATGCCAGAGCGGAATGTGGTGTCATGGTCAACTATGATATCGGGTTATAGTAAGGCCGGGGACATGGAAATGGCTAAAATGTTGTTTGATAGGATACCAGTAAAGAATTTGGTTCCTTGGACCGTCATCATTTCTGGCTATGCTGAAAAGGGGATGTTAAAGGAGGCCACAAGATTGTACAATCAAATGTTGGCAAGTGCATTGAAGCTT
Organism: Erythroxylum echinodendron; assembly: GCA_027575705.1. Classification (NCBI taxonomy): domain Eukaryota; kingdom Viridiplantae; phylum Streptophyta; class Magnoliopsida; order Malpighiales; family Erythroxylaceae; genus Erythroxylum; species Erythroxylum echinodendron. Next base: position 13,585,028 of record JANZXR010000008.1, read on the forward strand.
GACGAGCCAACTGTGATAAGCATATTAGCTGCTTGTGCAGAGTCTGGATTGCTTGGGTTGGGGAAAAGAGTTCACTTTTCTATTGAAAGAAGTAGGTTTTCTTGTACTGTTAATGTGCATAATGCATTGATTGATATGTATGCAAAGTGTGGCGTTGTTGAAAAGGCATTAAATGTGTTCAACACAATGTCGAAGAGAGATTTGGTCTCTTGGAATTGCATGCTTCAAGGGCTAGCCATGCACGGAGACGGCAAGCAAGCGCTTCAGCTTTTTTCTAGAATGAAACAAGAAGGGTTTAAACCAGACAATATAACTTTAGTAGGTGTTTTATGTGCTTGTACTCATTCTGGTTTTATTGATGAGGGCCTTTATTACTTCAATTCTATGGAGAGTGATTATGGGATCGTTCCCCAAATTGAGCATTATGGTTGCATCATTGACCTTTTGGGCCGTGGAGGCCGTCTAAAAGAGGCTTTTAGGCTTGTACAAAGCATGCCAATGGAACCAAATGCGGTTATTTGGGGAACACTTTTGGGAGCATGCAGAATGCATAATGCTGTGCGACTAGCAGAGATGTTGCTAGAACATCTGCAAAAATTGGAAAGATCGGATTCTGGTAATTACTCTATGTTGTCAAACATTTTTGCTGCTGTGGGCGATTGGGAAACTGTTGCCAGCATGAGACTGCGAATGAAGACAACCAGAATGGAAAAACCATCGGGTGCCAGCTCCATCGAACTGGACAATGAGGTTCATGAATTTGCTGTGCTCGACAAAGCACATCCATACTCCGATAATATATACAAAATGATCCATAAATTGGATCGGGACCTGAAACAAGTTGATTCCTTCCCGGAGGTGTGCGAACTGTACAAGTAATTTGCAGTTTAAACGACAGGAATGTAGTTCTACAACCTTTTAGTTCTGAAGTATATGAAGGAAGAGCGTCAGAGTAATTTCCTTAAGTGGCTGAAGTTTCAGAGTAGAGGAAAATTTTGGCTGTACAGTGGGTTGTATATAATACGTCAAACATCAAAAAGATTTGGCACAGATGACCAACTTTGTGTGGTAAAATTATCCCTCCAATTCCTCATTTTCTAAACCTGTCCTCCACTTCCTGTATGTAAACGGCCAACTCTGCTGATTTAATCAAGAACTCTGTATGCTGATACTGCTGTTAGCACTTGCTTTTTATGTTGTTTCGAGGTTGACAGGTTCGGAAATTCTAGTTCAAAGTTCAATCGATTCGGGATTGTTAGGTGAAAACTGGATTTTGATCGAAACTTTGAACGACCCAAAGTTTGTCTGAGTTCAAACATGTAATCATCATTAATTTATCATGTTAACTAGCTCATTGCTCTCTTGTTTTTTACTTTCGTACCGTCGATTGAGGGTGAAGATGCCAAAAATCATAACCACACTTCGTATCTGATATAGCAGTAACTCCACAAAATACAATATTGATATATGTAAACAGTAAATAGAAATATAAACATGAACAGATCGCAAAGATAAATATAAATCAAGCAAGGATAATGGTAGTAGAAATGGATCAAATAAGAATTCTGGAATCCTAATAATGCCCACATTAAGTATAAATGATGATCTTTTGATGCTTATAAGTAAGATATACACTACCTGTACTCAACCGCAAATTTCTAAATGTTTCATGTCCGCAAGTAAAAGAATAAGAGAGATCAATGAGAGGAAGAAAAGAAGGAGAAGCACAACCCTGGACTTCTCAAAGGCTGACGATTGTAGAAAGGAGAATGAAGGCCATGAATAGGAGACACTTTGACAGACAAGGACGACGATCAATGCTGCACCTTCTAAATGGGTACAAAAAATGAATAAGTTTCAAGTATTTGTAAAACTTTCTTTTCGTCTTGCTCAGGTTTAGGTTACCTGTTCACGTTATCTTATGCTTACCTGTTTTATGAGCATTTATCTATCCAATTTTTCTCTATCCCATTTATTGGATAAATAAATGCTCATAGAATATAGTGTGTATGCTTACCTATTTTATGAGCATTTATTTATCCAATTTTTCTGTATCCCATTTATAATGCTCATAGAATATAGTGGACACAGGATAACGAGAACAGTTAATCTATTTCCAACTTGTTCCGATTGTTTCGCATTCTTTGTAAAACCCTTGAATTCCTTGCAAAGGGTAGAAAGTAACGTTGTGAGCACCGTATTAGACATGATGTCAATTTCAATTATGATACTATATAGCATTGATACCAATTAACATTCAATATTTTTTTGAATAATTTTTGAAACTATAAAATGGTTTTTTATTTTATTTACAAAATAACCCCTCAATATATTGTGTTATATATATTTTTACTTTTACAAATGCATTAAATTTATTATGATCATGTCTATTTATGTTTTATCTTTTTTCATTTACATCATTTTAGTTTTAATTTTTTGTTTACGTTTTTTTCTTTTATTCATTTTAAGTCTTGATTAGATTTCGATTACAAACATTTTTCATAATATAATGTAAAGGTTGACTAATTTTTAACTAGAGTTTTTAGTTTTCTTTATTTTAACTTGGGTTCATTTAAATTTATTTGGGATTTTTTATTTAACTAATTAATTAACTAAAAAAAGAGATGGAGAAAGGTTGAAATTTAGTTGTAAAATAAAAAAAAAGAAAATTAAGGATAAAATGTTGGGCATTGAATTAAGAGGATAGGTCTTTTGGTTTTTTTTTTTTTCTCTTCTAAAATGTCGGCTAGAAGACAAATTTAAGAATTACGAAACATAATGGCAATCATCTTCCAAAAACAAGAGAGTGAAAAAAAGCCCTAAACATCTTTTAGCCCTTATCACCTTCCTAAAAAGAGTGAAAACCTAATTTTCTCCTCCTTTGCTAGCCACCATTTCTATCATTTATACCATAATGTTGCCTTCCTCTTAGCTTTTCCTAGTTGCTACACTCATCTTCAGACTACACTAATCTTGTGTACTATATCCTTTCAATTTTGTCCTTAATTTTTTGTCCATGTTTTAATTTTCATTATTTTGTCTCCACCAATTAAGAGCAGCAATAACAAAGAGAGCTTTCTCTATGTAACAACCCAGACCACGTGCTCACAGATATTGCCCACTTTAGATTGCCCATCGAGGTCAAGCCCTTCACTGTTTTGCTCTTTTCACTCTTGGAAAAATGCGTCTATGGGGCAGAGGTATTCGTACCCTTGTAAGGTGTACTTCGTTCTTCTCTCTAACTGATGTGAGATCTCACAACCTAACCCTTAGGGCCTAGCGTCTTCCCTGGCGTTGATATTATTTGTAGTAGCTCAAACCATCCGCCCACAATGTCCGCTTTGGGTTACACATCGGGCCAAGGCCCTCACGGTTTTACTCTTCCCACACTCAAAAAAACACGTCTATGGGGAAGAGGTACCTGTACCCTTATAAAGTGTACTTCGTTATTCTCTCCAATCGATGTGAGAACTCACAATCCACCTCCCTTAGGGCCCAGCATCTTTGTTGGTACAACAGATCGGGAACTGGCTCTAATACCATTTGTAACATCCCAAACTAACCGTCCACAGATATTGTTCGCTTTGAGTTGCCCATCAGGCTAAGGCCCTCACGATTTTGCTCTTTTCGCACTCAAAAAACGCATCTATAGGGAAGAGGTATCTGTACCCTTATAAGGCGTACTTTGTTCTCCTCTCCAACTGATGTGAGATCTCACAATCCACCCCCTTAGAGCCCAGCATCCTTGCTAGCACAATAGGTTGGGAACTGACTCTGATACCATTTGTAACAGCCTAGATCACCCGCCCACAGATATTGCCTGCTTTGAGTTGCCCATCAGGCCAAGGCCTTCACGGTTTTGCTCTTCCCGCACTCAAGAAAACGCATCTATTGGGAAGAGATATTCATACTCTTATAAGGCGTACTTTGTTCTCCTCTCCAACCAATGTGAGATCTCACAATTCACCCTCCTTAGGATCTAACATCCTCGCTCGTACAATGGGTCGGGAACCAGCTCTGATATCATTTATAACAACTCAGACCACCCGCCCAAAGATATTGTCCGCTTTGGATTACCCATCAGGTCAAGGCCCTCACGGTTTTCCTCTTCCTGCACCCGAGGAAAACACGTCTATCCATACCCTTACAAGGGGTACTTCATTCTCCTCTCCAACTGATATGGGATCTCACAATCCACCCTCTTAGGGCCCAGCGTCCTTGTTGACACAACGGGTTAGGAATCGACTCTGATACCATTTGTAACAGCCCAGACTACCTACTCACAGATATTGTCCTCTTTGGGTTGCTTATCAGGCTAAGGCCCTCACAGTTTTACTCTTCCCGCATCCAAGAAAACTCGTCTATGGAGAAGAGGTATATGTACCCTTATAAGACATACTTCGTTCTCCTCTCCGATCAATGTGGGACCTCACAATCCACCCCCTTAGGGCTCAGCGTCCTCTCTAGCACAACGGGTCGAGAACCGACTCTGATACTATTTGTAATAGCCCAGACCACCCGCCCGTAAATATTATCTGCTTTGGGTTGACCATCGGGGCAAGGCCCTCACGATTTTCTCTTCCCGAACTTGAAAAAATGCATCTATGGGTAAGAGGTATCTGTACCCTTATAAGACGTACTTCGTTCTCCTCTCCAACCAATATGGGATCTCATACTTTATGACTTACAAAGGAGTTAAGAGTTGAGATAACTCCTTCATTTGGGATTAGCATATTAGGGTTATAATCTTTTTTCTTAATTTAGTCCTTAAATTGTTTTCTTATTTTTTAGTTTTTACATAATAATTAACTAACCTTGAATATCGAAATAGATGAAACAGTTAGTACTAGCTAGTACCCAAATTTTGTATGATAATTTTATTTTTCAGTATTCCTATCAGTACAGTACATATTAACTGGGTATGAAACCCATAACTCCGATTGAAAGGTCTTTCTATTTGAGTTATTAAAATAGGACATTCTTGTCTGATGGTGTCACTATTTAAAGAGCATAAAGTGGGGGTGCTCTTATTTTTCTTAATTTTTGAGATGTCTACTTGTCATATTTGAGAACTTTTGAGAGCTTGTCTTCTTTTCTGTAGGAAAATCAGAAGTAGGATAATATTTCAGACCTGTCGTAATTTTATAGAGGTAAACTTCCTTCTTTTGTCATTATAACTTTATTATATAGTGTAATAAATATAAGGTTAGTGTAAATAACCAACAGGGATGAGGGAACAACCTCTTAGCTCATTTTTATACAATATAAGGTTTATCACTTTCAATTTTAAAATTTTTAGTTCAAATCAAATAGTTAGGTTTGTCAACACTCAATCTGCCATCCCTGTTGCATCTAAGATTCCAAATTGCATTGTTCCTTTTTCTACTTATAATAGGCATGACAAATAATTGAGGATTAGGATTTCTTTGTTGTATTCCCCACCAAAAGAGTTAAATGATGAGTTTGTTGCCTTTTTATATCCAAACAAGCTTAGAAGAAATGAATTCTTATGGATGTGTGAAAAAAATTAGCATCTTTTCTTTTTACCTTTTCATTTGGTTCCCTTTTTATCTCCATAGTTGGGTCCTTAATATCTAGCTTTGTTATGGAAATTTTATTGACAAAATTGTTTCTTTAGATGGATGTGACTATTATTGCTTCACCATTCATAAATTAAGATAACCATAGCACTTATTCATATCTACTAAAATTCTGTTCACTGTTAAATTTACCTTTGACAATTTTATGACCATCGGTTCTTTATATGGTTACACCAGGTTCCATTTGTTGTTGTCTTATAAAGTAGCTTTAGCTATTCTACTTCTCTTTCCTAATATGTTGTTTTGATGTTTATCTTGTTGTGCTCTTATATGGTACACCTAAGTTGTGCTTTGGTGTCTTCAAACTCTTCTCCTACGATGACGTTGAATATCCTTTTGGGTGATGGTTGGTATGCTTATGGGTCTCTCATTTGTGACTTGTAATGTGTGTCTTTATTTTCCTTGTCCCTTTGTTTATCTCAATTGTCTTCTTCTTTCATCAAAAATATCCTAAGACTTACCTAGTTGCTTTGGTTTTTGACTACTTAATGGAGGTTTATGCAATCCTTTATATTATGCCCAATACCTTCATAAATTTAAGAATATAAGTCCTTATTTCTTTTGGATGTTATCGTCAACATTTTTCTTAGTCTTCTTATGATGTCATTATTTAATACATGATCAATCACCATATTTACGGAGATATTGAATTTTGGAATCTTTTTCTCCATCTTTATTCTATAATTTTTCTCCTTCGTTAGCCGTACAACTTATTTTCCTTAGTTTAAGGATTGACCCTCATACACTCTTCTTATCTTTCACTTTTTGTGCTCGATCATTCTACATCTGAATGTTATGCTCAGCGTCTAAATATAAGTAATTTTGCATCTTTACATAGACTTCTTTGTAATAGGGGGTATATTTTTTTATACATGGAATTCCGTAAAGGTTGGCTAGGTTTGAGGCCATTAGTGAATGTTGTGATTGTTATTGTGACATCCAAGTTTAGGATTTGGCTTGCCTCCAAACTGAATCATTGTAAATAATGCCTAATACTTTCTTCACTTTGTTGAGCTACTAGGAAAAAGTAAACTGAATCTCTAGTTGTACACCTATTGCTTACAAAATAAGATGTAAGTTTATTACTGAGCTATTGAAAAAACACTATCAAAGTTGATTGCAAGCATTGATAAGATGATCTTGTAGCTTTTTTCAATGTTAATAAACAACCCTTATATTTGATCAGGTATGCGTTTTTCAATGTTGATAAACAATCCTTATATTTGATCATGTATGATGCCACATGTAGATCTATAATTTCCTTATACATATGGACAGGGTTGATAAAGGCATGCATTCCATTGTAGGTGTTCAACATTGATATTTTAAATTTGTTTGGCAATCATTCCAACAGAATATTGGGTATTAGTGAGTTATATACTATGAGATTAGATTTATATAAGTGATATGTTGTGCGGGTAGAGAGTATAATTGAAATGACACCTTTGGAAGGTGGTTGATGGGTGTGTATATGTCTCCTTTCTTGCATTAGCATCTTGACTTGTTGTTTTCATAACTCTATGAAGGTACTCTGCTTTGGTAGGTAAGCCATTTTGATGGAATTAATGGTGGTGGTTTGGTTACATGATTCAGTGGCAAATGCTACATTTTCTTCTTTCATAGGTATGTAAAAGTATCAAATTTTAGCAAAGGGAAGGAAGAATGGAATAATAGGAAAGAAAAGTAATAGAGTTCTAATTTTTGTTTTGGCTAAAACAACACTTGTTCATCCGTATTATGATATTTATATTACAATATCATATTTTTATTTTGTCAATACCAATCCTAACTAATATATCTAGCTTTCTTCAAATAAAACTTACACAAAATAAGGATCTTTTAACCTTTTTAACTAATACTACTGCTAAAAAATAAGTTACAAAAAATATCTTACAGTATGTAAAAAATTTTCAAATTTTAACCCTCCTCTTTGAGAATTCTCTTTGATACTTTAAGCCTTGATCTTAACTCTTTGAACTCGATTATGGAAAGTGCCTTATTCAATATATCCATAATTTGATTTTTTTGACCAACAATGCACTAAATTGACTTTACAGTTCTTCTTAGCTTCTCTTATTACATAAAACTTCAAATTTTGTATGTTTGTTTTTTCCATGTTGTACAGGGTTCTTTGTAATAACAATGGTTGACTTATTGTCAACCCAATAATCGCATCTTTTTACTTTTGTCCTAGGTCTGATAGCAACTTATTTAACCAAATTACTTGGTTTGTTATTGCTATTATAGAAATATTCTTTGCTTCCAATGAGGACTGGACTACCAATTCTTGCTTTTTTTAATTCCATTTATAAAACAAACTCGACTTCCTGCTTTAGGAATCATTTATACTTTCTGCCTAATCATTATTTGCATGTCCTTAGATAACTCTCATTCTTAAGGAACCACAATCTATAGTCAAAGGTGCCTTTAATGTATCTTAAAACTCTTTTAACTACACCAAAATGAATCTAACAAGGTGAACGCCTAAATTTAAGAGTAAGATTGTTGAGAGCATCAAATATTTCCTTATAGTATAAGTTAAGTAGGCTGCCAACTAGACTTTTATAATTAAAAGCACCTACTTTATTACCAACTCTTTGCTTTGGCAATTTCTCATCCATGACCAATGGAGTTTCCATTGGTTTAGATCTTTCCATATCAACGACGGAGTTATTTGAGGGCCAGTGGTGTACTGGGCCCCCCAAGATTAAAAAAATAAATATTTTTTTTACTTTTAAGTATCTTGAAGACTGAAGTGTGCTACACCGTTACTGTTGCTCAGCCTGAGAGAATGAACATCCAGAGCTCTGATGGCTTTTACGTGCGTAATTTTCCATTTTTGCGTTCATATTTCCCACTTTCTGGTCATAAAGTCTTCATCTTGATTTTGTTCTTTTGTAGATGCGCAATTAGAATGAAGTTTCTGGATTAGTATACGAAGATAGCAGCTTTATATAGTGGCAAGTACCGATCAACGCAAGAAGGTAAGGCAAGGTTGGCATGTCTGAACATTTTTCTTGACCTTTTATTCTTCCGTCACGTCTGCTTTTTATGTCGACAAGTTTTATAATATTTATTCCACAACAGGATTTAGGGATGTTTCAGCGAATGCATGTATGACCGTTTGATCAATAATTTAACTAAGTTGTTGCAGTAGGGAATGAGGTTTTGAGGCTTATAAATAGTAGGGAATATATATATATATATAATAAAAGAAAAGGAGATCCAATTATTTTTTAGTATATTTGATAGCTGCTACCCTTTTAAGGAATTAATAAATATTAGTTCTAACTAATTTTATTTTGCAGTTATGGAAAAATACTTTAAAAATTAAGACCGACTGTTCAGTCATCATCATCTGATTTAAATTAGAATGTTAATAAGGCACCTCCAGCATCGAAGGAGGTTATTATTGAAGAACTTGTGATTGACTTAAAAAATCTTCCTTCCGATTCAGGATTGAGACCTAATATAATAGAGTATCCTCCTAAAAAACGAGATCAGATTCATAGAGCTTATTTATTAAAAAGTCTTTGTCAACCTCAAAATCATAACTTTCCTCAAACTATGGAAGGAGATCGTAAGCGGAGATTTATTGTATCATGGTTTGATGATTTCAAGGATTGGTTGGAATATAGTGTTGAAAAAGATGCTGCATATTGCTTATATTGTTATCTTTTTTCGGCTGATCGTGAAAGAAAACATATTAATTTTGTATCTGAGGTTTTAGTGCTTGGCGAAAGAAAACAAGATTAAGAGAACAGATAGGAAATCATGACTCTGATCATAATAAATGTCGAATTGCTTGTGAAAATTTGATGAACAAATCCCAATCTGTTGAGTCAGCTTTTTCAAGGTAATCAGAGAAATCAAAAATTGAATATCGGTGTAGGCTAAATGCATCAATAGGGTGTCTTCGTTATCTCTTGATATAAGGGTTGCCTTTTCGGGGGAATGATGAGTCTGAGAATTCAACAAACCAAGGGAATTTTCTAGAATTACTAAAATTCATAGCTTCTAACAATAAAGAAATTAGGAATGTTGTTCCAGGAAATGCTCCTGAAAATCTCAAGCTTACATCACCCGATATTCAACGTGATATCATTAATGCATCTGCATTTGAGACAATAAAAGCCATTATTTTAGATATGGGTGATGATTTGTTCTCTATTTTAGTGGATGAATGTCGAGATGTGTCAGTAAAAGAGAAAATGGGAGTTGTCATTTGGTATGGTGATAGTTTTGGATGTGTCATTGAAAGATTTCTTGGTCTTGTGCATATACGTGACACAAGTGCAACTTCACTTTTAAAAGGTATCAAGTCATTATTCTCTAACTATGGCTTGAGTATTGCCAGCTTGAGAGGTCAAGGCTATGACGGAGCTAGTAATATGCGAGGTGAATTTCATGGTCTTAAAAGTCTAATTTTGAAGGAAAATTCTTGTGCTTACTACGTCCATTGTTTTGCACATCAACTTCACCTTACACTTGTTGCTATTGCTAAAAATCATTTAATTGTATATTCCTTTTTCAATACTATTACTCATTTGTGCAATGTTATTGGAGGATCTTGTAAGCGCAGAGATATGCTTCGAGAAAAACAAATGGAGAAAGTGATCACAGGAATTTCACAAGGGGTAATAGAAACTGGGTAAGTGTTGAATCAAGAAATGACACTGAAAAGACCCAGAGATACTCGTTGGGGTTCTCATTTTGGTACGCTCATTAATTTGCTACATTTATTTTCTTCTGTCATTGAGGTTCTTGAGTTTGTTGGAGAAAATGGGAATGATGATTCACAAAGGGCTGAAGCTATTGATTTAATTGATATTATGCTTCGCTTTGAATTTCTCTTTGTGTTGCATCTTATGATAAAGATCTTGGGAATCACAAATGGGTTATCTCAAGTTTTATAGAAAAAAGATCAAAATATAGTGAATGCAATGCATTTGGTTAAAGTCTCAAAATGCCATTTGCAACAAGTTAGAGATGATGGTTGGGAATCTTTATTGAAACAAGTCGTTGACTTTTGTGGTGAAAATAATGTAAGTGTGATAGATATCAAAGATATGTTTATAGTTAGAGGGAGATCAAGGTGTAGAATCGAAGACATAACGAATCTTCATCATTATCGTGTTGTGCTTTTCTATTCTGTGATTGACATGCAACTTCAAAAGCTTAACAATCAATTTGATGAAATCAATACAAGTTTTCTTTTATGTATAGCATGTATTGATCCTAAAGACTCCTTTTCTGCATTTGACGTAGATAAATTGATTGAACTTGCAAAATTCTATCCATCAGAGTTTCCTCCTATTGCTTTAATTGAACTTGAATACTAACTTGGGAATTTTATCATTGATGTACATATGGATAAAAATTTCTCTGAATTGAGTGGAATTGGAGACCTTGTTAAGAGAATGATGGCTACAAGAAAGCATCATATATTCCTATTTGTTAGTCAAATTGTCATTACTGTTACCAGTTGCTACAGCCACAATGAAAGGAGTTTTCTCTGCAATGAAAATTATCAAAAGTTCACTTCGTAATAAAATGGGAGATGACCTATTGAATGATTGTTTAGTGTGTTACAT
>JANZXR010000008.1:13596321-13606591 GCA_027575705.1 Erythroxylum echinodendron
GGATCATTTTAATTTTAACTATTTTATATTCTTCATAAAACTTTATTTATTTATTTTTGATATGAAAATTTTTGTGAAATCTATATTTTATTTGGGCCCTCCTATCTTAAATTCCTAGCTCCGTCACTGCTCCATATGAAACCTTTTCAGAATCTCTAGACATACTTTTGCTGTGAGATGAAAATTCCAATTCCATCCTCACATTGATAAATTTCCATTCCTTAAAAATTTTCATTTCACCCAAATTGGACATTTCAAATCCCCTCTCCATTTGTGACACCAATTTCATAAAACAAAATTTGAATTGTATCATATAACTAACAATTCATCTATAGACAAAGAGATAATAAGCCGAACATCTTCTTGTTCTTTTAACATATGTAGAGTAGCTTCACTTTTACTTCTTTGGAATCCTTGCAACAACAAATAACCATTGATTATGCTATACTAAGCTCTTAGAGCTTGTTTTAAGCCTTAGAGAGCTTTACAAAGCTTCTGAACTTTGTCTTTGTTACCTACAACTTGAAATCTTTCTAGTTACTATATATATATATATATATATCTTCAACATCATCATCATCAACAAACAACAACAATATCTTATAGGAAATTTACAATCCATCTTTGTTGCTAAATCTACTAGAAGCCTTATGGTATCATGTCAAGCTACTAAAGCAAAGGTTTTTGAAAGATCAATGCCATACTCTTAGAAATAGCCTTTCACAACCAGTTTGGCCTTAAGTTTGTTTGCATAATCATTTGGGTTATATTTGATTCTATAAACCCACTTAACACCAACTATCTTTTAATTTTTGGTCCTATCTATAAGCTCCAAAATGCCATTTTTATTTACCATTTTTAGCTCTTTATTCATTGCAACTCTCTAACCATCCACTTTAGTAGCATCAACATAAGATATGGGTTCAATTAAAGTTATGTTGAATCTTTCATAGACTTCATCAAGTGACTTCATTCCTCTCATTAGAACATCATCATAATTTTCATCACCAATTTCATCTTCTATTTCTTCAGGAACTTAGGGTATGGTTTTTCCAATTTGATTAAAACTTGCAGTTTCTATCTCATTTTTCTCCCAGCTTCATACAACTACCTCATCAAATTTGATGTCCTTACTGATTACTTTTTATTTTTAAATTTAAAATTCTATAGTCTATAAAGATCGAGCTGTTTCCCATAAAGATTCTCATCTCCAACTTTGTGGTCCAATTTGTATCTTTTCACATCTGGTACACGAGATTAGTATAAACTTCTAAATACTTTGAGATGCTCTGCAATTGGTTTAACTTCATTCTAAGCTTTAAATGGATTTTTATTCTTTATAGACCTGGTTGGAAGTCTATTTAACAAATACACAGTTGTGTTGACAACTTCTGCCCAATAACACTTTGGAATTTTCTTTTTAAATATTTGAAATCTTGTCATCTCTACAATGGTTCTATTTTTCTCTCACTCCCCCCATTTTATTGAGAGAGTAAGTGACAGTCAGCTGATTTTCAATACCAACTTTATCACTAAATCTATCAAACTTATCTTATGTGTATTTGGTGCAATTATTTGATCTTATCACTTTGATGTTATAATTTTCTTGGTATCTACCAAAGCCTTAAACTTGTCAAATACATTAGCTACCTTTGCTTGGTTATCTACCAAAGCCTTAAACTTGTCAAATACATTAGCTACCTTTGCTTGGTTATCTACCAAAGCCTTAAACTTGTGAAATACATTAGCCACCTTTGATTTTTTCTTCATGAAATAAATCCAACATTTTCTCCTATAATCATCTATGAATAAGATGAAATACCTGCTCACACTTAGTGAAGATGTATTCATTAGTCCACATACGTCTGTATGGATAAATTGCAACTTTTTAGAAGCTCTCCAAGCCTTATTAATAGGAAATGAAATTTTATTTTACATTTCAAGTTGATAAACTTGACACACATTCTTTTTATTATGCATAACAGGAAGACTTCGAGTTAATCGTTTATCATACAAGCGCTTAAGTTTAATATAATTAAAATGACCAAATCTTTTGTCATAACATAGATTCATCAATAACAATATTAAAGGCAAGCATATTTGTCTCTTTCCATTAATTATAAAGCTTTTTTCTCTTATTTTAACAACCATTAACTCACAACCAGTATAATCAAAAATGGTCCAAGACATATTTTAATAATGTAATGAATAATTATTCTCTAGTAATTGACATATACTTAGTAGTAATTGACCTATACTTAGTAAAATTTTGCAAATTTTAGGCGTAAATAACACATATGAAATGTAATTTAATACTTGTAGAGTCTCAACAATAACAACTCCTTTGCCTTTCACATTAACAAATTCTCCATTTCCAATCTTCACTTTAGACTTGTATAACTGATTTAGCTTACTGAAGTTACTTAAATTAGGTGTTATGTGGTTTATACAACCACTATCAATAAGCCAAGTGTAGTATAGTGGCTTATATAACATATAGCAACAAATAACTTCTCTATACGTTGTTATTGTTAATTTTTTGCTATCTGACCTTGCTGCCTTATTGGTTATTTTTGTTTTTGCATCCCCTTTCCACATGAACAAATTGTTTATATGAATGCCATTGTACATTTCCCTGTGAACGACCCTTCTTATTACAGTGAGGACAAGGAGGAAATCTCTTCTTGCTACCACTTTTGTTAACGTGGCCTTGATACTTTTGTTTATCATTCTTTGTACTAAATTGTTTCTTCTCTCTAGCTTGAACTTTCCCTTTTTTTCTTTGATGGAAAGTCTTTTATTATTTTTTTCTTATCTCAATTATCTCCTTTATTCTTGAGCTGGAAAGGCATAAAAAAGCTTAGATAAAGGAATTTGAGTTATATCCTTCTAAGTTCTTAAGAGAAGAAATGTTAGACTCAAATGTTACAAGCAAGCTCACGAGAACCTTCTCCCTACTCATTGATATGTTAGACCTTTGTGAAGAAACTTGATTTTGTTAACCACTTCTATGAGCCTATCTATAAATTCTTGAATAGTCTTATTATCCTTCATTATCAAAACTTCAAATTCTCTTTCCAAATTTAAAATATGAATTTTCTTATTTTGCCACTCCCCATACACATGTCCTTCCACTTATTCCAAGCTTCTTTGGGAGTTTCATAAGCTATAATCCTTATGAAAATTGCACCTAAGACTGCACCTTGTAAATGAAACAAAGCTTTTGGAGCTTTTGTTAACTCTTCTTCTTGAACCCTGATTTGAATGAGGGTTAGATTTTGACCCAAAGGTTGTGGTTGCTTCTCTGTTTCAACCTATTGCCATAAACCAAGGCCATTCAAGTGAGTTTTCATCTTAACAACTCAAATTTGATAGTTTTCACCGTCATGAATTGGGAATATAGTGTTTGTACAACACTCACAAGTCCTTTAATTTTTATGGAAGGAAAACCTTGCTAATATTCTCTCTTAAACACTCACAAGTCCTTTAAAATCTTTGATGCAATGTAAAAGTATCAGCTTTCAACTAAAGGAAGGAAGAATACAATAGTAGAGAAACAAAAGTTATAGATTTCTAATTTTTGTTTTCGCTAGAATAACACTTTTCATTTATATTTTGATATTTATACTATAATATCATATTTTTGTTTTGTCAATACTAAACCCTCTGGTTTTGATCAAATACAAATTCCACAAAATAAGGATGTTCACACATTTATACCTAATACTACTATTGAATAAAAAGTTACAAAAAATATCTTAAAGTATATAGAAAATTCTTAAATTCTAACAAGGTGGAATTCTTTTTTGAGTGTCCATCTTCTTTTTGGCACAATTACTCGAAGAAAGTTGAGAATTATTCAAATAGGTGTGTGAAAATTTTCTCATGCTTTTAGTGGATGGCGCCAAATGGTGTTGTTGTAAATTATATAGCATTTGCTTTTATTAATGTTTTGAGTTTTAAATCCATACATTCTTCTTCAATTTATAAATTTTACAGGAACAATTATTGCAATGCCAAAGTATTCTCTAGCATGATTACTTTGATGTTCAAATTAGTAAGGAATATTTTAGAAAAGGTATTTTAGTATTAATAAATGTGCATACCTTTTAAGATAAGATAATCTACTATCTTATATAAACATTTTCACGATAAAATCCTATTATAATTTAGTAGGAGGATTTTGGTTATAGTTATTATTACAATCCAAACTAATACTTATATTTATGTCTGAGATAAAAAAGACCAACCGCTATCTTTACTTCAAACAAAAAGATTATACTTCTCTAAAATGTGTAATGCCTTTATGGACCTGTCAACAACATTGGCCTATGAGCAACAAACTAACATCCATGCCTCCTTCTAATTTATGTTATGAACTTTTGTATTATTATTTTGTAACAAAATATTGATTGCAATAGCTTCTTTGATCGAGGTCAGATTTATTGATCAAGATTTATTCACTCCTCATTCCTATATGACTTGAATAGTTTATATTGATACTAGTATACTATTCTTTAGGGGAATGTCACAACCAATAGTTGAACTGTTTCCAGTAAAAGAAAAATGATGAATCATCGAAGGATCCTTTATAGAATCGTCTCACTTGCACTTGAATGCTTAGACGTATTTGATTGATAAAACATGCTTCTCTGTACACAACATACTCATGAGTCATAATTTAATGCATTTTATATTTCTAACATATTATTGTTTGGAACATGAAGACTTATTTAATGAGGAATTTAAAAGATAAGGACACCATCAAGGTTCCTATCTAATATATTTAATGCGATTATAAAAAATTATATTATTATTATTATTATTATTATTATTATTATTATTATTATTATTATTATTATTATTATTATTATTATTATTATTAAGATAACTACTTAAGGTAGTTAAAGCCTTTTGAATTTGTATTTAAATTCTTGTTATATTCAAAATAGCATATAACAACATGTGTATATATAACATTGATATTAGAGCCATATTTTACCTGCATTATGATAAATATAAGAAGAACTTAATTTATTAATTTGCAATTAAAATGCTTATCTTGATTGTCTTGAAAGTATAATTACCAGTAAAACTCCATACTGGAGTAGCCATTGATTTGAAAATGATATTCTTATCTTATTAGGAATTTAAAATTGGATAAAAATATCAATTAGCAATGTCTTGTTGGTTTATTGTCTTGTTTTTCTAATAAATCATGTACTTTTTTTTTAAACACGACTTAATGGGAAGGTGAAAGAAATATTTTCCAATTATAATTAAATAAGTATATTGGCCATCTTTCGTAAATGAAAAAATTCATATTCTATAAGCCACCGTAGTTATTTTAATGCTTCCAAAATAAAATTGTAGTGTTTTTTGCTTGAGATGTTTTATTTTAAGGGAAGTATTTATTATTGTCATATATGTTAACAAATTTCAAAAACATATGAGTTTTGATGGTGATAGTGTGGCCAAGTTCCTTGCTTACCTCTTGTTTTAGCCATTGAGAAACAACCCTCTTCTTGATCCATCTTCTTCCATATTATTTTACTAGTAGAGGATTTCAAATTATTTAATCTGATCAAGCCACCATTATTTAGATAAACACCCATTTTACGTTTGCAAAACTGACTGGTAAAATGTTAACTTTCTTGTTTACTGATTACTTGAAATTTTACCCAAGAAAAACACGATACACATCATAACCACCGAAGTCACTGTGACAATCTTCCTCAACTTAAGCCAATAACATAACACTATCTAAAGTTAGTTTTGGGTTGGAAAAAATCAGAATATATTCAAGTTTTAAATAATTTAACGTTGATTTTTTAGGTTTTATGTAAACTTTTTTTTGCAGGGCTCTCTCTTACATTGTTGAAGAGACTAACAATATCTCGTTGGGATAATGGTCATGTCTTTGTTATTCAATATCGCCCTCCTGGTTGGTGGTGGTGAATATGATGACTGGTGATACAAAGTTGAGTGGTTGTTGTTATGTGTTTTTCTTTATAAAGGTGGTTATATTTTTTTTTCAAAGTAGAAGAAGATAGGTGTTTGGTTAGTAGGTTATCTAAAACTTAAGAATAGAATTAATTATATTTATATATAAGGAATATTTCACTTATTCTATAAGTGTGGAATAAGGTTTGTTTAACTTATTCCTAAAACCTAAAATAAACTTAGGTTATATCAAATGGGTTGATAAGCTATCATAAGTGTAGGCCAAACCTAGCTACAAGCCTGTTGGGGCTCAACTAAAGTTTTTTTCAAGGTCAATCATAAGATCTTGTTATTTTGGATATGTTATGAAAGGTACCATTTGTCTACATTTTTACAACTTATACGAGTTTAGTGTATATTTGTTTATGAATGCTTTCTTTGATTTTTTTTCTCCTTTATGAATTTATTTTCAAATGTTTAAATATTTATTTAGAGGATATTTCTCATCAAATGATTTGTTTATTTGATTTATTCTCTTTGATTAATTCCTAAATTGTTTGTCCATACTTTGTTTAATTAGCTTGAATAACTTTATTATTCAAACGTGTTGAAATCATTTTTCCTTAATTTTGTTTCAGGAAAATGGTTATAATGGAACCCTTGATTTTAATTCAAACTGGAACGTAAAAAAATTGTGTGAATCTCATGAAGACATAATTAGTTAGAAAGTTTTAGTCACCTTTTTATTCTATTATTAATGATACTTACATAGCGTTAGTTGTTTATAGATATTTTGAAAGCATTGTTATTTTACTTTTTTTATTTTATACGTATGTGTTAATATATCATACTTAAGATATTTGTAAACAAATATATCTAAATAGAAAGATTAATTATTAATTAATTGTTATATAGATGATGATTGCATACTTAGTGATCTTTTGATTTCATAGGTAATTGACAAAATAATTAAAGTTTATATTTAGAGAATTGCATCATATTAATTGAAAATGACAATATCACATATTAAATATGTCATTGAGGAAACTAGATGTTTAAGAAAAATGACTATTGCATTTAAGATTTTTGTCATAGAATTCACTAAAGGTGAAAACTTTATTGGTGACAGTTTATAAATATGGAGTATGGAAATCTAATATGTATTGAAAGAGCAAAAGGCTCTTGTCTTAAGACATGAAATCACGATAATATTTAAGAAAGACACTGTAACTCAAATATAAGAAAACTGTGAGGAATATGACTTACGTGAAAGAAGAACTCCTTTCACTTGTATAGCATAGATGTTGTTATGCGTGAGTTCAAAAGGTATAATAGACCATGCCAAGGAGATATCCACATTGATAACATGCTTTGGTAGCAACTACTGACCAAAATTAGGATAGCCGTTTCACTTATAAATTAGTAGGTTTTAATCCAATTAAAGTGTAAGTCTCTGTACATGGAAGACATTTTAATTGCTACTTCCTAGTCTTTTGAGTTGCATTCTTATTTTTAGGAGTAATCCCTAGCCTGGGTTATAGAACAAATCACTATCTTGCACTCGTTAATAGAAAATTCCATTTCGCTCGTGGTAGGTCTTAGTTACTACACGGGACGTTCGCGGAGTCCGTGCCTTTTGTACCACCACAAGACTGGTCGTTCTTGGGTGAATCCCTCTCCTAAAATAAGGAATAAGGGAAAGGTGGCCGGGTTCACTTTCTACACCCCTTTTGATATGATGGGCCCGACCTATATATATATATACCTTAAATTTATTTCAGGGAAATGGTTATAATGGAACCCCTGATTTTAATTCAAACTAAAACATAAAAAAATTGCATGAATTTCATGGAGACATAATTAGTTAGAAAATTTTAGTCACCTTTTTATTCAATATTTAATGATACTTACATAGCATTAGTTGTTTATGGATATTTTGAAAGCATTATTATTTTACTTTTTTTGTTTTATATGTATGTGTTAATATATCATACTTAAGATATTTGTAAACAAATATATCTAAATAGAATGATTAATTATTAATTAATTGTTATATAGATGATGATTGCATACTTAGTGATCTTTTGATTTCATAGGTAATTTACAAAATAATTAAAGTTTATATTTGGATAATTGCATCATATTAACTGAAAATGACAGCATCACATATTAAATATGTCATTGTGGAAACTAGATGTTTAAGAAAAATGACTACATTTAAGAATTTTGTCATAGAATTCACTAAAGGTGAAAACTTTATTGGTGATAGTTTATAAATAGGGAGTATGGAAATCTAATATGTATTGAAAGAGCAAAAGGCTCTTGTCTTACAACATGAAATCACGATAATATATATTTAAGAAAGACACTATGACTCAACATAAGAAAACTATGAGGAATATGACTTATGTGAAAGAAGAACTACTTCACTTGTATAGCATAGATGTTATTATGCGTGAGTTCAAGAGGTATAATAGACCATGCGAAGGAGATATGTTCCACGTTGATAACATGCTTTGGTAGCAACTATTGACCAAAAAAAAAATTGTTACATGCAAATGATATTTTGATATGTAATGATAATAAGTAATTTGTTAAGCTAGCAAACAAATTACCTATTAATAACATTCAAACTGAAGAACATAGCTAAGGATGCATACAGCTTTGCAGTTAAGATTGCTAAATATCATTCAAGAAGTACTAGGTTATGATTGTAGGCCATCAAATAGTTAAATGATTTTGTATGTATTAGTACACCATTTAGTGACACTAATTGCTAAAGGTGAGCACCTACACAATATGTATATCCACGAATGTTATAAAAGAATGAGAGATAAAGGTGGTTTCTTCTTTCATAGTAAATAACAGTCTCATGCACACTATATTATGTATGAATAAGTACATTGAAAGACAGTATTAGGGAGCTCAAATATCAATATTAAATCAAACATACAGATGTCAAGTATAACTAAGTCAAGGACACATTAGTACAAAGAAAAATGAATATGTCTATTGACTAATATTTGTTATTTATTATGATAGTTTGTTTATCATCGAGTATTTGATGTAATATATGTTTAATTGAGAATTAAATGACATTTTACGTAATGAATTTTAAATAAATTCAATTCCAAAAAATGTGAATACTTGATTTTGATTTGAAATTTGTATTATAAAATGAATATTAAAATAAGTATTGAATATTCAGTTCTAGATATGAGAAGTATATCAAAAATATACGAAATACCTTCCTATAAGGGTGATCCCCTTTGTTAATTTGTAGAAATGGAGATAAGATAAGCTTTAGGAAATTTATCTAGGTGATAGATGAGTGCTCAGGGCTTAAAATACTAATATCGATGTGAAGTATATTCAATGGTGTAAAGAGTTATTAGTAACGACATAACTTAGAAAAATGATATGTTCATCTAATCTGTCTTACTATGTCATATGTGAGTTTTTAAGAGTGGATTAAAAGAATAAACAAGTGAACTCGAGTTAGACATATAGAATATTTGAACTATTATTGGTACACCTTGTGAGAAAAGACATACACTCTAATAAAAGAGAATTATTACTGTAACACATGATTTTTACTAAGTGTGCATTACCGACTAATAAGGATAATGTAAGTCATATTCTGAACTGATATTATGTGAGGATCATTTGAGGTTATGTGAATCTCAAATTATAATATACTTTTTACTCAAATTCTAATTCTAGAAAATTGAGTTAAGGTTTACCATCTTATAATATATTAGAAAATCATGATTGAATTAGTATAATGGAGATATCTTAGAAAAGTAAGTTAATTTGACTCAAAAGATTGAGAAATAAAGAAGATCACTATAAATTTGAGATTGTATCGAGATGTATTAAAAATGGTCTAACTCATATATACAAGGCAGTATGAATACAAAATATTTATATAACGAGATGTGATAATTGATGCAATAAATAATCTAAGATATAGCATACCAAATTCACTTAATGATCAATTCATTAATCGAGAAGCCAAATATTACTAACAAATGTATAGTAATGTGCTCTTGCTTATGTTGATCATACAAGTTGTTAGCCAAGTATGAGAACTATAGAATTCTAATTGTTTAGTCCCATTTAGTGTGACTAGGAGATGAAAGATGAGGACACACATAATGGTCCTTATTAAATATTCTTAACGTAATTATATTAGATAATTACGTTAAGAATATTTAATAAGGACCATTATGTGTGTCCTCATCTTTCATCTATAATTACGTTGTCGTCTTCGAATATTTAATAAGGACCATTATGTGTGTCCTCATCTTTCATCTATAATTACGTT
>JANZXR010000008.1:13617773-13657033 GCA_027575705.1 Erythroxylum echinodendron
AATACCATTTCACAAATATTAAGAATTTGTCAATTAATGATTTAAGTCTTTTGCAAGTTTACATCTTTAATATTGTCGATTTAAAATTTTAATTTAAGTTGTTTTAGCTTTCAACTTTCATCTTACAAACTTTCAATCGAATGATCCGATCAATTTAATTCATCACATATTTATATGAGGCCATGCATTTCATTCATCCAAAAACTTATCATAAATTATCATAGATGTCTTGGATAAACTTAAACCAATCTTTATTTTATAACATAACTACATGAGACATAAATCAACGAAACAATAATTCATCTCCAATTTTTAATCCAACCACACAAATCAAAAAGAAAACCATAAGCAAAATGTCTCATTCAATTCAACACTGAATCCAATATTCAATTCAGAAATCACAATACCACTATACCACCGTAACCATTTCAACTCCAATATTCAATTCAGAACATCACAAATTCATAACACTGTTGTAAGTCAATAACCATTCACAACTCCAATTCCAACCTGATTCACAAATTCACAACTCCAATTCCAATCTAACTGGCCAAATCTCATTCACAATAAATAATGCAATATTTATAACTACACTAGAAATATCAATTCAGAAATCCAATATCAACCCAATCACAAAATCAATTCACAAATCCAATAACGATGACAATAGCTAATGAGCTAAGCAAGAAGAAACTACACTCAAAAACTAATAAACACACCTAAAATTAATTCACTATCTTCGGCTTTAGGTATGGTGTGGTGGTGGACCGGTGGTGTTGTGCGGATATGGTGTGCGGTAGTGGTACAGTGGTGGTGGTGAGGTGTGTGGTGGTGGTGGTGCGGTGTGCGGTGGTGCGACGATGTGCAGATGTGGTAAAAGAAGAAGACCAGAAGCGACGATGTGCGAACGTTGTGGTGCGGTATGGTTCAGTGGTGCGGTGCAGTTCGGTGGAAGAAGTGAGATACTGAGATGAGGTAGAAGAAGAAGACGGTGAGTGATGGTTTGGTTTGACTGAGAGTGAGAGTGAGAGATGAGGTAGAAGAAGAAGATGAAGAAGTGCTGAAGTGGTGTGTGGGCGGCAGATGAGAGAAGGAGATGAAGAACAGAAGAAGGCTTCGTTTGATGTAGGGTTAGACTTAGGTTTTATATTTTGTAAAATGGTCCCTTATTTTTCAAAATTACGGTACCGACCAGTATTTGGTCGGTATTTCAAATACTAGCTGATACCAGCCATTAGCGGTACTGGAAGATATTCATGGCTGGTACCAGCCTGTATGAAACGGTATATGTTCCTTTGCTATAAGGAGAAAGTGAAATTTGAATTGAGTTGGACTTAATTGAGAAGTTTTAGAAACTTTAATGATCAATATGTGATATTTGTTCTTATAAGGACTAATTCATAATTATGGCTAAAGTTTGGCTTTAGTTGTAATTTTGATAAAATCTAAGGACATAAAAAAAATGAATTTTCATATAAAAGGAAAAAATAGAAAATTTGGAGCTAGCACTTCTTACATTTTTCCTCTCAAATTAGATTTAAGTTTTCTCTGAATAGATCTGTAGATACCATTAGAGGTCGGACAATTGAACGGCTCGTGGATTGATCGATTCAAGGCGAAAGAAAAAATTAAAATAGGAAATTGAAACAGGTTAGTATAACTTTTTTAATTTCTTGTTTTATGTTTCAAATTAAATTTTGTTAAAGTTGATTCTGTGGAAAATTTTGAAGTTCATTCCGCTGCACTTAGATTTGATCTTGCATTAATTTTGCAACAGTAGTATCAGAGCCACCTTTAACAGGTTTAATTGTGATTTATAAGCTAGTTTTATTTTTTATTTAATTTAAATATGCAAAAGTTGTATATTTATTCGTTAAAATTATTTTAACATTTTGGTTGTTTTTAATTTCTGGACTTGCTCGAAACAGTATCGTTCGTGCTCTAGTTTTGCTAGTTATGGAAATGTACCATAAGTTTGTCTCAAGTTTGCTATCTCGAAATTTTCTAGAACGCTACTGTTGTTCTTTGGAAATGCAACTGAAATGTGTTATTTTGCTGGAAACATTATGTTTTTATTCTTGTTCATCCGAAAAGTGTTTCTGGATTTACTCTCTTAGTTGATTGATGCTTTAGCTTGCATTAATTGTGTCTGGAGATGTAAAATATTTACATGTATTTTTGGAGCTGTAAAATGGTTACATAGGTTTCTGGAAATGTGGGATACGTTTTATGTTTTTCTGGAACTGTGGATTTCGATTCATGTGTTTCTAGATTTTTTTTTATTTTGATCTTTGTTGTATTTTGGTTTTCTTTTATGTGATGTTTTGTGAAAATACACTAAAGAGTTGTTGTCTCTTCATTTGCATAACTGAGACACATTTCAGATGGTCCTCATAAATACATATGCATCCATTGCTTTTCATAACGTATGTTTGATGTTGATTTTCTGTTGTTTCTATTCAATCCATAACTGTTCACTAAATGCCATATTATCGAATCAGATGCTTCAATAACTATGAATGTGTGTTTGGTTAATGGTATTAATTAGGCTTTAGTGTGCCAGAACAGAGACCACCGGCAGCAGATGTAATCACCAGCAATTAGTGTTGCTTATACCTATGGAGACAAATTAGAGTGAAGATTGGAGGCAGATAGCAGAAGCCATCCAAAAAATAGGCTCGAAAGAAAAAAAAAAGAAAATTTACAGCGTCCGATTGAGAAGAAGGGGTGCTGTGCACACCGGCTGCTTCTCCGTCTCTTGTTGTATTTTTTTATTTTTATGTTTTTGTTTTTACCTTAATGAGATTAAGGTTAATTTATTTATTAAAAAATTTAATTTAATTTTTCAATAGTTGATTAATTAAATTAATTATTTTTAATTCTATTTTTAGAATACATTAATATAATGAGATTATATTATTTAGAATGAGACCTAAAATTTTAAATCTCACATTAAAATATTAAGTATATGTTTAGAACATGAATAATACCATCCATTGTTATAGGATTAAACCAGAGTTTTGTTTACTGTTATGCTTGTTGAGTAAACTCAAGGCCGCATTAACTCCAACATGATTAGTCTTATAACGGTGGGTTTTACGTAACTAAATTTATATAATTTGGATGAGTTAACTCATGATCATATTAATTTAGAGGCAAGGTTAGGAATCGCATATTAGATATGTTTTGGAAAAAAGTTGTTCCCTAACGGATCTAGGAATCACATAGGATGTGATTGATAAAATGTTATCTACTTAATTTTAATTTAATTGATTTGTTGAACAAACTTAAAATCAATTGAATTAAAATAGGATCCTAGCCTACTAGGAAATTATCTGATAATTTCTCAAATTAATAGTGACCGCTATTAATTTGTTTCAAATAGTGGGAGTAACCAAATTTTTTTAAAGTCCTTATTTATTTGATTTACGGCATAAACTAATTTTTCATTTTTTTTGACAAATCAAATTTTGAAAAATGAGTACGAACTTATCCTTGAAGAGCATCATGGATGTAAACAAATTGACAGGACCTAATTTTTCATACTAGTTGCGTAACCTTAAAATTGTTCTAAGGAAAGAAAAGAAATTATATGTTCTTGACATTGAGCTTCCACCTGGACATGTACAAGATGTTGCCAAAGAGGATTGAGAATATTATCAAAGTCATGTTTATGACAATGAGCAAGTTACATGTGTGATGTTAGCTAGCATGTCTCCTGAGCTTCAGAGGAAACATGAAAATATGAATGCAAGGGAAATGTTCCTACACCTTCATGAGTTGTTTGGTGCATAAAGTTGGGTGGAGAGGTTTGAGACTACGAGAGCTCTGTTTCAATGTCGGATGGCTCATGGATCTTTAGTGGAACTTCATGTTCTACAGATGATTAGCTACATTAAAAAATTAGGCCAATTGGGGTATAAACTGAACCTCTAGTTGAGAATTGATTTAGAGCTCTAGCTGTAACGCCTAAATACCCCCTAGAGGATATTGCGAGTGTCACATACACACAGAACAAACTGAACATGAAGCATTTTGAAACATACAAAACACTTTATACATGCATTACCAGAATCTCAACAAACATACATTGCATATCAAAATTTCGAAAAGCAGCCTGAATTAAAGTTATTACAACCCATCAAAATAAAAATTGATGAGTTATAGACATTAGATACAAGTCCAAAACAATCTCAATACATATGAACAAAACAAAAATCAAACTCTTTTGGCCATCGCGATTGTCTTGTCCCAGTTCCCACGTCCCTCTTTTAGAACCTACACTGGACAAATCCACCGTGCTAAGCATATAGCTTAGTGAGTAATAACTGAACTTTAAGCCAATAACAGATACAGAAATTCAGAACAAAACAGAGTTTTTATAAATAACGTAATTATTCAACACAAGAGGGTATAAACCCTTCAGAAACATAATACAATTTAGCTTATGCCAAAATCAAACTGATATCAGAGTACAAAATCATAAGACTCCTAAATCCATTTACAGAAACAAGTAACGGGACTTATACAGAAGAGACTGAAGTCTCGACATCAAAGTGTCTCAGAAGAGATTGAAGTCTCGACACCTAAGTGTCAATATCAGAAGACACTGAAGCGTCAATAACAAAAGACACCGAAGTGTCACAGAAGCAGCTGCAGACCCTTCTAGGCATGCCTATTTACCCACAGCTAGGACTCAACAGTCTTAAAACAAAACAAAGTCATTTCAGACATTTCATGCAAAGCAATTAGCACTTCAATATCACATTCATCAATCAATATCTCGAACCCTCATGTCCAAAATCGGTACACAATTTAGTACACATTCATCAATATCGAATTAAATTAAAATAGACAAAACAAATCAAGGTGAGACCATCTTAGGTTACTCACAAAATTTACCGTCTAAATTACTTACTAAATCTCCCTTATTGCTTATTGCCTCAACGTCCCGGCAATATCTGGAATCGGTCGCTTGATGGGTTCCTATAAAACATTTAATACAAACACATATCATTATTATGTACAATTATGAATTCAATTATGCACATTCATGTATACTGAATATGTATGATTCATGTTGATGCCAAAAATTAGGGTTTCTTATCCTAAATCTTATCACATGATCGATCATGTGAAATCATACTCAATCCCTCAATCCAGATTTATTTTACAATCCACCTTTGGGTCTACTTTGCTCAATTATTCTCATCAGTAAGGTGAGGTAATTAGGTAATACTTCCTTCTAGAAGTTTTTTCCTCTTTGTCTTAGTTTCCAATGATACAAAGTTCATCCAATTTGGTTTAGTATTCAATGAGTTATGCTCAAAATACTATATACTGTGTACATTGAAAATTTGGCTAATGCATGTTCATGCCTCCAAGTTGTACACCTCATAACTCTCAATTACAATATCCAAAAATTACAAAATTTATACCAATTTAAAGCTAAGAGAATAAGATACAACTTTAGTGAAAACACCTTAGTCTAATTCAGCCTACATCAATACAGTTTATTCAATAACCACAGGACATGATTTTTGTCCCTTGTAGTGCTACAGCCTAAGCCAAGACATAATTTTATGCCAATTTTGAAAATCTTAGAGATAGAATTAAAATTAGACTTCTTCAAGAAAGTTGTAGACATATGTCTCTAGTTTAATCTGAGTCAATAATTGATCCATTTAGAAATCTACCTATCAAGCTATAATTAAAATACCAAAGCATTTTCTTGAAAATATCCAGTTCATAACATTCCAGCACATACCCTCAGTTTGAGTCAATCAATATTTTTCTAATCAATTCAGATGGCTCTAAATTTTTATGAAAAGAAAGAAAAATATCTTAGGAGTATATTGGTTTAAGTTTCAAGTCATTTAGAGATCAGATGGTAAAGTTATAGCAAAATGAGTCAGAACTATTTAGTATTACAAAGTTTGATTTTTACACTACCACCTCAACTGTCAAATCATAATTTTTGCACGTAATTCTGCATGTTTTTGCAGAAACTCTGCTCCATCTTCTTCCTCTCTTCTACTAAATTCCTTGTCACAAACTTATCCCCTTACATTTATCCCTCTTATTCACTTCTATATCAGCTCATTCTCATCACAACTCAAAATAAAGTTTATAACAAACACCAAAAACCGATGCATGCACGTGAAACCATTTTCAACTTTCTCTCCTAAAAATGCTTCTTCCTTCATCATCGAAGCTGCAAACTTCTTCACTCTTCTTCCTACTAATTTATCCATTCTACTCCATTTATAACTTATATTTTCTACATTTTCACTCCCATTCCAACTCACCTTACTCTAAAACAACTCAAAATGCAAGATTCAACCAAAACACCAAAATTAAAACTCACTTATGGTTTTGCATGCATAATTACTATACAATATATCAACTCATCTTTTTATTTGACTACAAAACTTACATAACTCATGCATGTGTTTATTTCCAACACTAATACATCATCAAAGCATTTACAATATCCATAAAAACTTAAAACACAACTTACTTGTTTCAAAATATTGCAGCAGTGAGAGTGAGGAGCACTGTTTCGGTGGATGGGGTAGGAAAACAATAAGAAGGTAGACACAAACACTAGCTGGGTTGAAAAGTTTGCATGCAAAGGATAACACCAGTTTTTTGGTGATGAGGGTTCAGTGATGTTTGGTGAAGATCAAGCAATCCGAAAGACAAACAATGAGCTATAGTAATTTGCCTTCCAATACATGTATGTTATTATTGTATTGACACATGGCTTTATGTATGACTCCCATTTGCCTTTCATGCAAGTTGCCACATGTCTCCAACATATTAGGCCATTTGTCACACAATGAAGATGCCAAATGTCAATAATTCGTAGGCTTAATCATACTAATTTTTATGTACCACTTAACTTGTCACTAGACAATTTTCCTAGTCCAAAATCCAAAATACCCTAAATTCACCAAAAATTTTGAAATAAAGCTAATGATCTCCAATAAATTTTACGCAAATAACTCACAATTCACATTTTAATCACATTTATAAATCCATTATACCCAGAAAATGTCATGAATGCATGTACAATTATTTTTTTTGAAAAGAAACATACTTGTAGTATTACCTTTGAGAATAAATATCAAACAAGACATCAGGTATATCCATCCAAAGATGGAACCTGTGATGGCGAATAGAATCTCATGTGAGCAAGTGAGCACACCTATTATCACGACGCCTAATCCAAAAGACTTTAATGTTCGGCCGAGAAACAAGAATGGCCTTACAATCAGAAACTATTAAACCAAACTCAGAGCTATCCTCAATAGAGGAATTAATAGCAAAGTATAAAGACTGACAATCCATAAAGATACAACCCGGATCAAAAAGAGAATCTCTTGCATAACACAAACACTGCCTCAAGGCTAGTGCTTCTGCAATATCAGCACGATTTCCACCCTCCTCAAAACCCGAAATTGCTAATGAGAAATTGCCCTCTGCATCTTCAATAGCCAAGCCGAATCCCACAAAATCTAAGGCTTTAAATATGGCTCCATCAACATATGCTAGCCAATCAGCTGGATGATTAATATGTGCAAGCTAGATATGTGCCGCACCTGCATAAACAGCAACAGTGGTAGCATTGAAATTTAATGAAGGATTCTTGTACTCTTCTAAGCATCCACGTGCACCATTT
The DNA here is from genome assembly GCA_027575705.1 of Erythroxylum echinodendron. Lineage (NCBI taxonomy): Eukaryota > Viridiplantae > Streptophyta > Magnoliopsida > Malpighiales > Erythroxylaceae > Erythroxylum > Erythroxylum echinodendron. Next base: position 13,625,458 of record JANZXR010000008.1, read on the forward strand.
GAGACATGCAAAGGAATTGGTCTCTGATTGGACCATAAAAATGCATTCCTTGTTTCCCATAATTTCCATGCAGTAGTGATCATCAATTCGACTTTTTGCCTCCCCAACAAAGAGAAGACTTGAAAAAAAATATCCTGAAAAGAGAGAGAAACATTAGAAAAAATAAAACCCACCAGTGACCAAACTTCTTGGGCTAAAGAACATTTGACAAAAATGTGATCAACGTTCTCATCCTCTTGGCAAAATAAACACTGCAACCCTGAATTTATTCCCCTACTCATCAAATTATCTCTAGTGGGTAGCACATTGCGACACAAACGCCAGAAAAATCCTTAACCTTGGGGGGAACATCTAAGGTCCACAAATGCCTCCATAACTCAACACCACCACCACTACTCCCACCATCTTGTCGAAACACACGATATGCTAAATGATAAGCCGTTTTGACAGTATAAAAACCTTTTTTGTCAAAATGCTATATCAATTTATCATGGACCACTCTATAGCTCAAAGGGATACTGAAAATGCTTCGCATATCATTAACACTAAATAAATTCATCAATTTGGAGACATCCCATCGTCTTTCACCCGTAACAAAAAGATCACATACCCTCATCGCATTAGGGATAAATAAAGCACCATCTTCAACATAGAAATTCCCTTCCTTAGGTAGCCATGGATCACTATTCACATAGATACGCGTGCCATCCCCCCACCTCCACCTCACTCCACGTTTTAACACCTGTTTAGAGAACAAGACACTCCTCCAAACAAAGCTACAACCTGCTCTCGGAGTAGCTGACAAAAAATCCCCCGGCGGGAAATATTTAGCTTTGAAAACACGATGCAAAAGAGTGCTGTTATCAGTCAAAAACCTCTACCCTTGTTTCCCTAGTGAAGCAGTGTTAAAATAACGCAAATCCCTAAAACCCATACCACCCTCTGATTTCCTCCCACACATACGATCCCAGGCAAGCCAATTAATATCCCTATGCTCACGTTTACCATTCCACCAATACCTATTAAAAATCACCTGGAGTTCATTACACATAGATACAGGCAGCAAAAAAACATTCATACAATAAGTTGGAATTGCTTGAGCAACAGATTTAATTAAAATTTCCTTTCCATCTCTAGAAAGAAAGTGAGAATTCCAATTATTCATCCTTTTCCAAACACTATCTTTAAGAAAAGAAAAAATCTGCTTCTTGTTCCTACCAAGTAAAGAAGGCAAACCCAAATACTTACTACTAGCATCCATGGGGCTTGAAACATTTAAAATACCCGAAATTGCCAATTGAACATCCCTAGAAATAGCAAGACTAAACAATATACCAGATTTATGAAGATTCACAGCCTGGCCAGAAGTCGCTTCATAGGTATAAAGAATGGAGCGTACCGCCGAAGCTTCCTGAACAGTCCCCTAAAAAAGGAGCAAAGAATCATCAGCAAAAAATAAATGAGGGACCCTGGGACAACCTGAACCTGCCCGAAACACGTGAATCAATCCCCTACATTCCGCATCCATAAGCAAAAGTGATAAACCTTCAGCCACAAACAAGAACAAATACGGAGATATAGGATCGCCCTGCCGTAGTCTCCTAGAAGGAATAATAGGCCCCACTTGCTCATCATTCACACACACCTTATATTCAATCTCTATAAAACACATTTTCATCCATTTTAGCCAAACTGAATCAAACCCTAAATCAGTAATCATTTCACACAAATAATCCCAATTCACCCTATCATAGGCTTTTGCAATATCAATTTTCAAAGCAAAGACTCCAAGTTGCCCTCTATTTCTACCCCGTAGACTGTAAATAGTCTAATAGGCCACAAGAAAATTATTAGTAATCATACGCCCAGGAATAAAAGATGACTGATTAGGGGATATAAATTTATTTAAAACATGTTTTAACCTATTTGCTAAAGCCTTAGACATAATTTTATAGAGAACATTGCAGAGAGCTATAGGTCTAAAATCTTTAACTAATATTGCATTAGCACACTTAGGAATCAAAATAATCAAAGTCTCAGCTAAAGATTTAGGTAAAGTACCTTGCGCCAACCACGAACGACAATTATTAGCAATATCTTTACCCATCACATTCCAATTTTTCTGAAGAAAAGCTTGATTGAGCCCATCTAGACCAGGCGCCTTATCTGGGTTTATTTGGAAGAGAGCTACATAAAATTCTTCATCGGTGAATGGCCGGGTAAGAGCAACATTATCTTCTGGGCCAACTAAAGACTGCACAAAATTGATAACTTGACTGCACATTGGAGCATCTGTATTAAGAAACAACTTGTGAAAATAGTCAACCACCAAAGCATGGATCCCATTTGAGTCAACAACCTAATTGCCGAACTCATCTTGCAATTTTTCAATCCTATTACTGCGTCTTCTAGCTCAAATAATGTTATGAAAGAATTTAGAATTTTTATCCCCATTGCGAAGCCAAAAAACTTTAGATTGTTGCTTTATACGTATCTCATCCTTAGCTAAAAACTGATTCCATTCTTCCTTTAGCCGCCTAACCACCTCACCATATAAAGTATCAATTTCCTTTTCTAATTTCTGCTGCACCACCTGTTTCCTCATCTACCAAGCACGATTACGATCCCTACCCCAACTTTGAACAGCCAAAACCATTAAATCCGCCTCCCTACAAAGTCTTCACCAACCGAATCAAACCAAGACTGCTTTACCACATCATAAAAGACACTATCAGCCATACATTATCAAATTTAAAACAACGATTTACATGCCCAACTGAATTACTCACCATCTCGGAGAGTGATCAGAAATAGAAGCAACCAGAGTGGTGCAAGTAGCAGTAGGAAATAAAGAAATCCAATTCGACATGGCACAAGCTCTATCCAATTTTTCTCTAACCCACTCCTGTGAATTCTCTCTATAAACATATGTATATGTAGAGCCCAAAGATAAAATATCAGACAAACCTTTATCAAGTAAAGCTTCACGAAAATCACAGATCAAATAGGGTTATTTGTATATGAAAAAAATTCATATGCACATATCAGAGAATACTCAATTATGCAAAGCATATGATGTGCTGGAAATTCCTAAATTTTCTAACCCCTAATATGGGGTATTACACCAGTCTCTTGCCCTGAGTTTTCCTCAATTTATTATGAATTTTCACATGAAAAAAAAGGAAGTGTCATTGGCTGAATTGCTAAACATGCTCAAGACTGCTGAGGGATACCTTAAGAAGGAATCTAGTTCTGTTCTTGTTGTTAGCTCTTCTTCTTCTAAGAATAAGGGTAAAACCCTTAAGAAGAAGAACAAGAATAAGAACCAGAAGGCTTATGGTAAAGCAGCAAAGCCAGTAGGCAGTGTCAAGAAGAAGAATGACAAGGGCATCTATTTCCATTATGGCGTAGCTAGACATTGGAAGAGGAACTACAAAGCTTATCTTGCTAGCTTGAAGGAAAAGAAGTTAAGCGTAGCTTCAACTTCAGGTTTGTTATGTAAAATCAATCTTTCTACTTCTGTTTCACAATATTGGGTGTTAGATACCATATATGGTTCTCATATTTGTAATATGTGCAGGTACTGATAGACAGTAGAGTATTGATAAAAGGCGAAGTGGACTTACAAGTCGGTAATGGAGCAAGAGTTTTTGCATTAGCTATAGGAACTTATAGTTTAGCTTTGCCTTCTGGTCTTGTACTTGAACTAAATAATTGTTATTATGTCCCTATTATCACAAGAAACAATATTTCTATTCCATGTTTGGGCATTAATGAATTTGTCTTCATTATTAAGAATAACAGTTGTTCTTTTTATAAAGATGATGTTTATTATAGATCTAGTATGCTTACAAATGGTTTGTATGAATTAGATCTTGAAAGACCAATTCTAAACATAAATAGCAAGAAAAGGAGATTAAGTGACCAAAATCCATCTTATTTATGACATTGTAGGTTAGGTCATGTTAATGAAACAAGAATCACTAAGTTACCTAAAAAAAGGATATTTAGATCCTTTCGATTGTTAATCATATGAAACTTGTGAATATTGTTTAATGGGTAAGATGACCAAACTACACTTTAGTGGAAAGGGACAATGTGCTAATGAGTTGTTAGAGCTTATACATTCAGATGTATGTGACCCTATGTTTACTCAAGCAAGAGGTGGATTTTCTTATTTCATAACATTTACAAATGGCCATTCTAGATATGGCTATGTGTATTTAATGAAATACAAGTCTAAAGCATTTGAAAAATTCAAAGAATTTAGACTTGAAGTAGAGAGACAAACTAGTAAGAGTATTAAGACACTTAGATCTGATCGAGGTGGCAAGTACTTGGATCATGAGTTTCTTGGTTAGTTGAAAGAGAATGGGATTCTTTCATAATGGACTCCACCTGGAACTCCACAACATAATAGGGTTTTTAAAAGGAGAAACCGTACTTTATTAGATATGGTATGTTCCATGATGATTCATGTAGTTCTTCCAGTTTTATTTTGGGGATATGCTCTTAAAACTGCTACTTTCCTATTAAACATAGTTCTGTCCAAATCTGTTGTTAAGACTCTATAGGAGATATGGACTGGTAAAAGACCAAGGTTATCACACTTAAAGATTTGGGAATGTGATGCTTATGTGAAGCGTGCAATGTCTGATAAGCTTGAAGCTAAACCAGATAAATGCATATTTGTGGGGTATCTAAAAGAAAGTTTTGGATATCAATTTTATCATCCTCTTGAGCAAAAAGTGTTTATCTTAAGAAATGCTACATTCTTAGAAAAAGAATTTTTTCTCAAAGAAAGTAGGGGGAGTGATGTGGAACTTAGAGAAGTTCTAGAGCCACAAACACACATTCAAGTGGACTAATAATCACAAGTTGATACATTATATGTACAACTAATGGTTCAAGAAACACATAGTCCATGACGCTCTGAAAGGGTACGTCATCCTCCTGTTAGATTAGATCTACATGTTGAAAAAGGAAATGATGATGCTTCACTTATGAATTATGAACCTACTTATTTTAAAGAACAAATGTCAGACATCGATTCTTTAAAATGGCAAGAAGCCATGAAATTCAAAATGAAATCTATGTACACTAACCAAGTATGGACTTTGGTGGATGCACCTGAAGGTATAGTACCTATTGGGTACAAGTGGGTTTTTAAGAGAAAAACTAACATGGATGGAAATGTACATACGTATAAAGCAAGGCTGGTGGCAAAAGATTACAGACAAAAACAAGGAGTTGATTACATCGCCAGTAGCAATGCTTAAGTCCATAAGGATTTTATTGGCTATAGCTGCATACCATGATTATGAAATTTGAAAAATAAATGTTAAAACAACATTCCTTATTTGGAATTTGCAAGAGGATATGTATATGACATAACATGAAGGTTTTGAATCCAAAGAATTTCTTGATCAAGTACACAAGTTGCAAAGGTCCATCTATGCACTGAAACAAGCGTCGGGGAGTTGGAACATCTGTTTTGATGAAACAATTAAAGAGTTTGATTTTATCAAAAATGTGGATGAACCATGTGTTTACAAAAAGGTAAGTAGGAGTGCAATCGTTTTCTTAGTGCTTTATATGGATGACATACTGCTTATTGGAAATGACATTTCAATGTTGCAGTCTATTAAGATATGGTTATCCAAGAAATTTTTCATGAAGGATATGGGAGAAGCAGCTTACATATTAGGTATAAAGATCTATAGAGATTAATCAAAAAGGTTGCTTGGTTTGTCCTAATCCACGTACATAGACAAAGTATTAAAGAAGTTTAGCATGGAGAATTCCAAGAGGGGATTCTTACCCATATCGCATGGGATTTATCTTCCCAAGAGCATATGTCCTAAGATAAAAAGAAAGAAATAGAATGGATGGTGTTCTATATGCTTTGGTTATTGGATCGATCATGTATGCGATACTATGTATGAGACCAGATGTTGCTTATGCTTTGAGCATAACAAGCAGATATCAAGCTAATCCTGGTGAAGGTCATTGGACGACTGTGAAAAACATCGTGAAGTACTTGAGAAGGACTAAAGATATTTTTCTGGTATGTGGAGGAACTAAGCTGAGAGTTTAGGGTTATTCAGATGCCAGTTTCTAGTCTGATTAAGATGATAGTAGATCACAGTCAGGGTACATTTTTACTCTTTGTGGTGGTATGGTTAGTTGGAAGAGTTCCAAACAACCAATCATCGCAGATTCAACAACTGAAGCTGAGTATATTGCAATTTTCGGGGCAATGAAGGAAGTAGTTTGGATCAAGAAGTTCATCAATGAACTTGGAGTGGCTCCTAGCATTGTTGATATGATAATATTGTACTGCGACAACAATGGCGAACCGAGGTCTCATCAGCGATCTAAGAATTTACTCAAAAAGTTTCACTTGATTCCGCAAATAGTGGAACGGAAAGACATCCTCATAGAGCGACTTCCCACTGAAGAGAATCTTGTAGATCCTCTCACTAGGCCTTTCCCTAGAAAAAGACATGATAGACATATGGGTGGCTATGGTATTCGATACATTGGCGATTGGCTTTAGTGAAAGTGGGAGATTGTTGGTTTATGTCCTTGCAGCTAATTTATTTTAGCTGTAAATTTATTTATATGACATTGTTATTATTCAATAAAAGACATTATTTATCTTTATGTATTTGTTAATTATTTAATTATTAATCATAAAGATAAAATCTATGGAATAATTATTATGCAATTAGAAATTATAATGCGATTATAATTATGAAATTTGAATTACATTTTTGTATTATTCCTAAAATATTCCTAGTCATACTTTCATCAAGACATGGTATTGATGAAATAGTTAGACTAGCACATATTTGTTTCTTTCTTATGAAGAAAATAATTGATCTCATAGATTAAAGTGTGGAGAGACACTTAAGCAAACATGTAGGTGCTTATTAGAGAATAAGTTTACTGAAATGACCCGATTATGAGAATCCCAAATGGAATATTACTTGTATGTCTGTGGATTATCTCATTATGATGGTTGTATAATTGATCCTTAGACTTGAGATTATCTAAGTTATCTCATGTAGGAATTACTATGTTTTAATGCTACTTATATTCTACTCTTGGAGTAGTTCAATTCGGTAGTTATTGGATATAGTATGAATTATATGGAGATAGTTGAGTAAATCAATAAAGAATTTGTTTTCCTGAATCCTAGTACACCACCCCTATAGAGTGTATTCTTGAATACCGTCGATGTGTTCTGGAATATGCCCTATGAGAATGAGGTATTACAAGTATAACTTTGTTACTTTTTCTTGTTTTATGTTTTAAATTAAATTTTTTTAAAGTTGATTCTTTGGAAAATTTTAAAATTCATTCCGCTACGCTTAGATTTGATCTTGCATTAATTTTCCAACACTACGAAACTATTCCCGATCCACTCTTAATTTAATCTTATATCTGTTGAGATAAACGCTGCTTTAGTAATTTTAATAATATCTCAGTTACGTTGATGCATGGCCTTGGCGTTGTTGGGATTTCGTAGCTTTGATACCAGTTTAAGATCATTTGCTAGTGAATTCTCTTACCAAAATGCCTTACGTTTTATGAAAAGACTTGGCGACTCTGATTGATTCATTGGAAGTAGTTCTGTTTCTAATGAAGAAAATATTGTGTTCATTTGGAAGCAATTCAGAAGAAAAATCAAGTGGAGGGTTGTTTTGGCTTAGAGCTAATATAGTTTGAGATCTTGTGTAGAGAGAGATGGTTCTCATCATATGAATGTGGTTTTATTGGAAAGTTGCTGGATGATGAGTTTAGGAAAATTGAAGTAGGTAACTATTGAAGCGAGAGAAAGATTCCCAAAGTTCCCATTCTGGACAACGATTGGTCACCGGTCAATAGTTTGATATCATGAAATAAAATTACTTTAATTACTGGAGCTAACAACGTAGAGGCGTCCACATAATCTTTTAAGATTAAGCTCATAATTGCATTATTATCTTTTACTTGTTTCAAGCTACATTGGACAAAAATAAAAACAAAACACAAAACAATACTAAAGAAATCGTTTTGACAAGAGAACTTATCGTTTTCTATAGTAGTTTAGTTGAGCAACGTATCGATCCTATAAGGATTGTGATTACTAGTACTGAATATTTACTTATTATCTATTCTAAATAAGCAAATGATTGATTGAAAATATAGGTAAATAAACTGAAATAATAATTTTGAAACACCAAGCCAAAGTAATAGTTAAGAATAAGCAATTAGTCGATTAACAAGATCTGTATAAGAATTTCTCTAAAACTTTACTATGCTTGAATTTATCGTAATTCAATGATCAACCATAATTTCTTAGATTGATCGGAATTCCAAAATTATAATTGTACCATAATTTCTTAGATTGATAGGAATTCCAAAATTATAATTGTACACTGATGGTCAAGACATATAATCTCTGGACTTAAAAGTGCTCTCTTATCAAAATTTCATAAGAATGTATTAATATGATATATGAATTCTCGTGATAAATTTCACTCTAACTAAAAAAGATTATGGATTTTATATCTAAGACTCCATTTAACCCTCAGCATTCATGTTTTGACCGAGGTTATATCTTATGTGTTCGCTACTTCAATCTTATTAATGAATCCAATATTGAATCTTATACATTTGTTACTTCAGTTCAATTCAATAGAAAAGTGTGAATAATTCTCAAGAAACTATAATCTTTCATTAAACCAAAAAAATCAATTCAAAACATAATTCTAAGGTTCATCCATTTAGACCTATATTACAATTAGTTCATAATAAACTAAACATAATCATCAGTCAATAAGAAAGAACTTTGAATTCTCTTGCCTTGAATCATAAATGTTCTTAGTGAATCTTCATTAATCTTCTTATTTTTCTTCTGTATTGATTTGTTTCTCACTCAATAACTTTTCTTAGCTTTAAATTGCTTTATCTGCTTTTCTAAATTTAAGTTTGGCTTTTTTGTGTTTGATCGGGTATCAGTCTAGACTCTTTTTTTTTAATTTTTAGGCTTTGGGCCAAGTTCAAACTTAGACATTTCAGACTAGCCTAACTCAAAACATTTGGTTATTGTTAAAACAATATTATTTAACTAAAATGATGTCCTTTTGTTACACAATGTTGGGTCGGTATATTCATGTTAAAATGACATCATTTTGTTGATCCTCTCTTTAGTCACTCATTGTAGCATAATTAAAACAAAAACTCCCTCTTTCATCACTATTGTCGGTCTCCCCTCCTCATAGACCTCCCTTCTCCTCATCTCCTCTTCCTCACGTCTATTTCTTTCACCTGTGCCTCTTGTGTCACCTCTACACCTTCTAATATATTTTTCTTAGCTATCTCGTGTGGGTTAATTCCAAGGAGCATTATTTAATTACTTCTTTTTTCTTAATTCCCACACTAAAACACTTGTATCTTCATGCTTTTTAATATCATTTTCTAATCTCCTTTATATTTACGTAACCCTTTACATTTTGATTTTCTTTATATTATTTTGTCAAAGATCGTTTAAGAACTCAAAGAGTAGGGAGCATCTTACAATCTCACAAAGCTGAAGCTTTTTCGTGTAGTTATCATTAAGTTTAGATTGTTTTTAGGCTATTATTAGAATAATTATATTCATTTCCTTTTACTATATTTTTCATTTGGTTAGGTTATTCACTTTTATGAATGAAATTTTACTATTTTAGGTTTTGAATTATAGTCTCATGTGTGTTAGTGATGAATTTATGTCTATGCTCGGTAATAGATTCTCCATAATGGTGATTGAGGCATCTTTTATAATGGAAGTTCCATTAATTACCTTTTTCACACTTTATATGAAGTCTATTTTAACATACACTCAACTTTTAAAGGGAATTTTAATTCGTTATTTTGAATTGAAATGATTGATTTATATAGGTTTAATTATTTAATCAATATAAAAAAGACACAACTCAATTATCTAAGATATAAATGTTAACAAATTTGAAAAACAATGCTTTTTTAAGGACATTTAAACCTAAAATTTCTCATCTGCAGACCACTGAAAATAGGGATCTATGTACTTGCTAGACTAGCTTTAGTCAGTACATACTTATAAGAAGTCGAATACAAATATGTAAATGTTCATTAAAGTGTATATGTATATATAAATTTCTATGAATAACTTATATGCTCATTATGTTTAGTGTGTGCCCATGAGTGTGTTTTTATATATATGTGTGCGTGTGTGTGAGCATGTGTGTGTGTGTGTGTGTGCGTGTACGTGTGTTTATATATATATATACATATATATGTATATACGTATCTAAATGTTCATTAAACTGTATATGTTGACTCTTTCAGATAAATGAGCATATTCGTTCAATAGGGATTTCTAATTCAATACTTAATAATATATTAAGAAAGAATTCTAATCCAGTACTTGGAAAAAATATACCAAGTGAAGAAATGATGCAACTTAAGGAACAAGTTCATTAAGAAATGATATTTGGAATTATTTCACCAAGAGTAGATCAAAGGATGGATTTCAAAGGCTGAATGCAAGTATTGTCATAAGATGTTGGCCAAGAGTTCTAAAAGTGGAACCTCTCATTTAAAAAGACATAAAGAGTCCTGCATAAAAAAGAAGATGGTATTAAAGTTCAAACATTTTCTATATCTAACCTAATGAGACGGAAGAAAGAAATGACTGTCGCAACTTATGGAAGTGGCAGTAACAAATCAAGAAAATCAAGGTTTTTGTTAGTTAAGATGATCATTGGTGATGAAATACTACTCTATGTTGTCGTTAACAAAAACTTAAAGATGTTTGTTACTTACCCCAACCAAACTTCAACATCCCAACTTGGAATATCGTAAATCAAGATATTTTCAAGATTTACAATGTTCAAAAGAATTTAGTTTTGAAGATGTTGACAACTATTTATGGATGAGTAGTCATCATATCAGATATGTCGATAGCCGATAACTAAAAGAAGGATTATATGATAGTGACAACATACTATATTAACAATGACTTAACTTTTTGCATTTTATTGCTGAAGTAAAGTATATTCTTAATTTTTTATCATTTTTTATTGATTAATTTATAATTAATATTTATTTATATTTTAAATGGTAGGTTTATTTTTGTGTTGGTATTACATATAAGCGAAAGATTGATAATTGAAATGATCAAGTGCTTAATGGATTAAAACATCGATACAAAGCTCTTAATCATAACTCTTGATAACTGTAGCTCAAATAATGTGATGATCAAAAAATTAAAGAACAAGATGTGAATTACGAGTTTGTTGATTGGTGGAAGACTATTTCATTTTTGTTATTTTTGTGCATATCATTAATTTGATAATGAAAGATTAGTTGGAGGCAATAAAGGAAGTGGTAGAAGCAATCAAAGTAGCATAGTATATTAGAGAGTGACACCTAAAAGAGTGAAAAATTAAAAAAAAATCATGATAAGTACATATTTCTTGCATGAAGAAGTTGATTTTGAATTGTCTGACTAGATGGAATTTAATATTTAAAATGGTAGAGTTTGCAACCAAGTGTATTGAGATTTCAATAGGTTAAGCACGTATTAATATCATTAAAAAATTTTAGTATATTTCTTATGATTATCAACTAACATCGGACATCATTTTTATATTGGATGTGAGATATAAGACGAAGAGGATGCACTTTAATGATATCGTTAAAAATGAATATGATAGTTATTTTTATATTGGACACAAGATATAAGATAAAGGGGTATATTTTGTTATAAAAGATTGTATAATGATCGAGCTTAAGCACATGTTGACATCATCAAATAATTTTGGTATGATTTGTCGAATGATCATCAAATATGATTGGAAAAAGACTAGGATCATGTTAGTTCAATTTCACTATCAACTTTAGCTTCATCTTCATCTATTGTTTTATAACTGGCATGAGTGACAAATTTGAAGAATTCGTCAAGCAAAAAAATATGATGACTTCTTACAATAGGATGGAGTTAGACAACCATTTGGAGGTAGGTGTTGTGATCTTAGTTGAAAAGACGCAATTTAATGTGTTATCGTAATGGAAGACATATGGAGGTACTTGTTCGGTCTTGCAAGCAATTACACAAGACCTCTTAACAATTCCAGTATCTATTGTTGCTTTAGAGTCTGCCTTTAATACTAACAGTTAGATAGTTTGTTCTTATCATACTCAATTCATTCTAATACTATGAAAGCTCTTATGTGTGCCCAAAGTTAGTTAGGTGATGAAGATATTCAAGGTTTTCTTTATAATATGTTAAGTTTTGTTTACTTTAATAATTTCAACAATCATATATTATATTGTCTTTTTTATATTGATATAGGTACATAGATCATTCTTCCAACTGAAAGTTTCTTTGAACAAATATTTGATGATGAAAGTATAATTATTTGTTAATTATTGTATGTCAAATATTCATTTAATATAATTGTTGCATAGTCAGGTATAATTTACGTAATAATTTTCTATATACGAATAAAATGATGTGAAATATTGATGATTATGATTATAATGATTAGCTAGCTCCTTTCCTCTACTGTTGGTTTGTTTCTTTAATATTTATTTCTTGATTTTCTATTTTTTCATATGATTCCTTTAATTTTTTGGAATTGAAAATGTGGATCTTTAATTGTGTAGTTTTACATAGGTTAACAAAACAAGACTCCTTATTGCTATCTCTGCCCGTTAACTTCAATTGATTTTTTGAATCTATCTTTCGCTTCGATAATAGCATCATGCTATTTCTTAGTTTTGAAAATAACATAATTTTGGTAATAACGATGTGATACTTCCTGCATAGGTATAATTTTGAATTGACTATATCAACAGTATTATTCCTCATGTTTTGAATGGAATGTTGACATAAACAATGTGCTATTTTGATTTTTCATATTTCTAGGCTCACCATTTTTCTTTTTCTGTTTCCATTTCTACGCATCTTATTCTTATATTTTAATCAACGATATATAAATTTAAACTTTAACATTCTAATCAATATTTCAATCATAGAAATCACCCAAGATCATTTATGACATAATTGATTCATCACCTTCAAAACCCTAAAGTTTATGCTATAAAGAAAAGATAGTAATACTAACCTTGATCTATGATTAATGTGTGTAATCCTTTTCTGATCGCAAATACTTTCTCTATATAAAAACTTTATCCACTCTCGCCTTCTTCCTTTTCCTCCTTCTTCTCAATGGTGCAAGAACACATGTCTCTTTGATATTTGTAAAATGTTCCTTGAAGATATAGGGAAGGGTTTTATTAATTAACCCTAATGATTCCAATCTCCTTTACAAGCCCAATAACCATTATTTTGGGCCCACTTTATATTAGAATCAAATAAAGTCATACGGGCCACATTTATGATTATTAAATTAATATAACAATTCCCACTTGGCCCATATTACGACTTGATGATCTACTAACATAAGTGTGCACCATATATTGAATCTATCAAGCCATTAAACTTGAATGAAATAATGGGATCATGGTGGTTACAAGTCATCTAACGACATGATTCCTTCCGTGTATCACACAATCATCTCAACTCAAAATAACTGTAATTAAGAAACATTATAATTCTCAACTTTAATGTTTTCTCAAAACATAAGTGGTCATCACAATAAAACAATGCGTGTACATAACATAATGTGACAACTACAAATAAGCAAAAACATAATATTAATTGAATTCATAAGTGTCAAAACAATAATAGCAACTATCCAAACATATGTATATACATAACATGATCTCATGCTAACAAGGACTTATCTATAATGCTCATCCTTTAACATGACCAGTAAATGTTTTAAGTGATAATCTTTTAGTTAGCGGATCCGCTACCATTAGATTAGTTCTAATATGCTTAATTGACACTTTATATTTTTGCACTTCTTCTTTAACCATCAAGTATTTTCAAATTCATGTGTTTAAGACCGTTAGAATACTTGTCATTTTTAGAGAACAAGACAGATGCAGAATTATCACAATAAATTCTTAATGGTTTAGCTATATTGTCGACAATCCCTAGCTCTAAAACAAAGTTCTGCAACCACAATGCTTGAATAGTGGCCTCAAAGCATGCCAAAAATTTAGGCTCCATAGTGGAAGTAGCAATGACAGACTGTTTTCCATTTTTCAAGAAATTGCCCCTCCTGCTAGTTAGAATAGATTACCGAAAGTAGATTCCTTAGGTCTGCACAACCAAGATAGTCTGAATATAAATAACCGATCACTTTTAAGTGATTTGATTTCCAATATGTGAGCATGTAATCCTTAGGGCCTTATAAATACCTAAGAACTTTCTTTGCAACTTTCCAGTGGTTGAATCCAGGATTAATTTGATATCGACCTAACATTCTAACAACAAAACTGATATTTGGCTTAGTACAAGTTTGATTATATATCAGACTCTCAACTATAGATATATAAGGAATATATTTAGTTTTCTTTTGTTCCAAATCATTCTTAGGACATTGTGTTTCACTAAATTTATTCCCTTTCTGGATTGGAAGTACCCCTACTGAGCATTTTTTTCATCCTAAATCTCTTTAATACTTTACTGATATATACTTTCTCAAACAACCCTAACAATCCTTGTTTCCTGTCACGAAATATTTCTATTCCAATCACATAGGTTGCCTCACCCATATCTTTTATTTCAAAGTTATTAGAGAGAAATTTCTTTACATCATGTAACAAGTCCAAATCATTAGCAGCCAAAAGAATATTGTCAACATATAGTACCAAATGAAATTACTCCCACTGACTTTCATATAGATACACCTATCAATAGTGTTCTCTACAAAACCATAAGAGGTAATGGTATCATCAAACTTAAGATACCACTGTTAGGAAGCTTGTTTAAAACCATATATTGACTTCTTTAGTCTACACACCATATTTTCCTTTTCTGCAGTCACAAAACCTTCTAGTTAGTCCATATAAACTTCTTCTTCTAAGTCACTATTCAGAAAAGCGATCTTTACATTTATTTGGTGAAGCTCTAAATCATAATGAGCTACCAATGTCATAACAATTCTTAAAGTCCTTATTTGAAACTAGAGAGAAGGTCTTATTAAAATCAATGTCATCCTTTTAAGTATAACCTTTGGCTATAAGACCTTTCGAGTTCCTTTTGGTCTTAAATACCTATTAATACCCACTTGCTTTGAGCCTTTAGGTAACTCAACTAGTTCCTAAACTTGATTATCATCTATAGATTTTAACTCTTCTTTCATAGCATTGAGCCATTTTTCAGAATTGTTACATTTTATAGCTTCTTTAAATGAGACCAGGTCCTTATCAATGCTCAAGTCACACTAGTGCTCAAGTGAATACACCACATAGTCATCTGATATAGTTGGTCCTTTCTCCCTTTTAGACTTTCGCAATATGATTTATTATGGTATCACTTGATCATTTGTGACTTACACATTATCTATTAGTTCATCATTGACATTTGCTTCTTGTGGGTTTGGAATATTAACTTATTGTTCAGATATGTTGCATGACTATGATACAACAAGAGGAATAACAACTTGAGAGGAGATACTAAGTGAAGGATTTTCAACCTGAATCTCTTGAATATCCACCTTTCATGGTTCTCCACTCCCACTAATTTGTCCATTTTCAATGAACCTAGCATTTCCAGACTCAATTATTCTTGTACTATACTTCGGATAATAAAAAAGTTTCCCTTTGGACTTTTCTGGATAACTGATGAAGTCACCACTAATGGTTCTTGCATCAAGTTTCCTTTTATAAGGATTATAAATCATTATTTCGGCAGCAACCTCAAATATGTAGGTGCCTCAAGCTAGGTTTCCTACCTGTCCACAATTCATAAGGTGTCACAGGAATTGCTTTATTAGGAACCCTATTAAGTAGATATGTAGTTGTCTTTAATGCATACTTACATAAAGATAAAGGTACACTTGTGTAACTTAACATTCTCCTAACCATATTCATAAAGAGTACGATTCTACTTTTCAGCTACACTATTCTGTTGTGATGTACCAGATATTGTATACTGTGTATCAATGCCCTAACTTTGAAGAAATTTTGCAAATGGACCTAGACACTGTCCATTCTCATCATATTTACCATAATATTCACCACCTCTATCAGACCTTTTGATTTTCGCTTTTCTATCTAACTGCCTTTCTACCTCATTAATAAACACCTCAAGAATATCCACCGATTGAGACTTTTCATGCAGTAAATAGAAATAACAATAACGTGAATAGTCATCAATAAAGGTGATAAAATACTTTTCGTCGCTCTACGATGAAACATGAAATGGACCATATATATCAGTGTGACTTTAAATAACTCATTACTTTTTGTGGTTAAACTCTTAGATATGTGGTTGGTTTGCTTTCCTTTAATGTAATTCACACACGCATCCTTGCCAGTAAAATCCAGTTGAGGTAAGATTTTACTTTTTATTAACCTCATCACCCTTTCTCTAAATATATGCCACAAGTAAGTAGATTATTCATTATCTACAATACGTTTATTACCAATATTATGATCAACATGAAATAAGGATTCAGAATAATTAATATCAAGGTTGAAACGATATCAACTATTCATTAATGTACCAGAACCATAATAGTACTATCGTTTATACAAAAAAAAAACATCATCTCCAACATTGAAATTAAAACATATCTTGTCCAACTTACTAATAGAAACTAAATTTCTAACACATTTAGGAACATAAAGACACTTTTTAAGATCTAGACTACAACTAGTCTCTAAGAGCAATATGTACATCTCTACTTTTTCTATTCGTGCCTTCATTATTTTAACCATATACAGGAATTCTTCAGTTCTGTTTATAGTTTGATCGAAAGAAATCCTTGCATAATATATGACGCATGAGTAGCTGCACTTGAATCTAATCACCACGTATTATTGGGCACCCCAATAAGATTTGATTCAAAACATATTGAAACATAGTAGCTACCTTTCTTTTTGAGCCGAGCCTTTCTCTTAAGGCAATCTTTCTTGAGGTGACCAACTTTCTTACAGAAGAAACAATGGTGTTCTTTATGGATTTGGCCCTCATTAACCTTCATTGGGGCTTTGTCCTTCTTATTGCTCTTCTTTCTTGGCTTTCCCTTTCTATTGCTAGCTTTGTTGTGTACTGTAAGACAAACATAGTGTTCCTCCATTTTATTTAATCTCCCTTTCTCCTTCACCAACATGGCCTTGATTTCTTGAAAGTTCCACTTTTCCTTCAAAGTGTTATATTTCACTTGGAGCTGACCAAATTCAAGAGAAAATGAGTTGATGATGACTATACTAGGAAGCATTCACTCACATCCTCCTATTGATTTTAGCTTTGTAGCCAAATTTGACATGTCTGTTACATGATCGTAGATAGGTTATGATCAGTCAAACTTTTTGGTTGTTAATGCACTCATCAAGCTTCTTACAATAGATTTGTCAGTTATGTCTTATTATGAGTACTCTTTGATTTTCATCATAAATTCCCTTGCATTGTCTGTATGAGGCATTGATGGTTTAATGTTTTCAGTCATTGTCAATTTCATCAAGTTTAGACTCAAACCTATTAGACTTTTCCCAACCCTAAAAATATGTCCTTTTAACTTGTGTACTAGTCTTAGTAATAGTTGCAAGCTTCTCTGCAACTAATGACAGGTCCTTATCCATAATACCCAACTGAAATTGGATTTGCTCAAACCAATTAGCATAGTTTAGCCCATTGAACTTCATCAGACCATTGCCCATAGCTAATAAATTACTAGAAACTGCAAACGTGAAAACAAACTCACACGTTAGCCTTGAGTACAATTAATAGATTTAGACAATAATAAACTTTAATATATATATATATATACATTTAAGTTAACCTTTGGGTGATACTTAAACACATATCCTTAAACTATAATGATGCTAACAACATATATATACACACTTTGATAAACAGTTAATCATACTCAAGTTAGTATGCATGTTATCTTTGGATATACAAACATATTCACCAGGTATGTCGATAAGTCTCTTTAATTTTATTAATAATAAACAATGATTCAACTTTGGGTGATCTCCTAACATTATAATTAATAATCTCAATTATTCAGTTCAACTATTATGTTATTCATCAGCATCATATAATATATATACAACAGATACAACAGAGTGTACAAAAATATATATATATACAACAGAGAGCACAAAAATATATATACAATAGAGTGTACAAAAAATACGTAATTACAATTAGACCCTGACATACTATATATAAATAATGATATTCTCAACACTCCCCCTCAAGCTAGAGCATATATGCTATTAATGCCCAGCTTAGATATTCAATTCTCAAACCCCTCAAGGACTTAGTGAAAAGGTCGGCCAACTGGTATGCAAAGACTGTAAACTCTGTGATCAGCTCTCTAGATACAATCCTTTCTCTAATGACGTTACAGTCCACCTCTATGTGTTTTGTCCTCTCGTGCTAAACTGGGTTAGAGGCAATATGTAGTGCTTCTTGATTATCACATATCAATCTCATAACAATTGAAAGAATGCATAATTAAATGTCTAAATATCTTTTCAAGCAAAGTCACTTTGGTGACTAACAAGTTTTCTATACAATAAACATTTGATTACGTAAGTATATATGAAATTTGGAGTTTAACTATAATGTTGAAAGATGATTATAAAGTCCAAAAAAACTTTTATGGATAAAACAGTAATTTTTTATTACTAGATTTTAATAGTCTAAAAATTATAAGGACCAAAACATAACCGACCATTTTCAACCTTTTGATTTTCAATTGGAAGACATAATTTGTAGCAAACTTAAACATATCTCATTCATTTTTTAGTAAAACTTATGCTTTATAAATACAATGGTAGGCTCCACGCTTTAATATTATCCATTATTAAAATGAAGAATGACTTCTACAGATTGTCATATTCAAAACCTTTTAGAAGACCCACGTATAAGAAATCACTTTTCTAGAAACTTTCAATCCAAACAATTCATTCTTTACAATTATAAAGCCTTATGGTGGGCTCGTGAACATTAACTTTTCTTTCACTTTGTTGCTTTTCAGAATTTGCAATAAACAAGTAATTCAAACATGAAACCAAAGCTCTTGATCGTGGGTCCACCAAAACTTTTCTTTAACCTTTTTATTTCCTTCGAACAAAAAACAGGTTAACCCATCTCAATTCGGAGAGAAACATGCATAAGACAGTAACCCTATAGCCTTCACAATCCCTAACTTTTATTATAAAGAGATCGTTAAATCGATTAATACAAACCCAATTGACAGCCCACATAAATCGAGAAACAAGATGGCTTATATTGAGAGATTACAGCAGAAGCAATTCTATAACCGTAAATTTATATTAATCACTACCATAAATTCTAAGGTTAATTCAAATCAAAGTGTTTTGATACTATATGTAAATTTAAACTTTAACATTTTAAGCAATATTTCAAGCATAGAATTCACCCAGGATCATTTATGACACAATTGATTCGACACCTTCAAAACCTAAGATTCATGATATAAAAAAAAGAGAGTAATATCCATGCTCAATGTGTGTAATCCGTTTTTGATCGCAAATACCTTCTGTACGTAATCCATTTTTGATCGCAAATACCTTCTCTACGCAAAAGCTTTATGTCAAAGTGTTTTGATACTATATGTAAATTTAAACTTTAACATTTTAAGCAATATTTCAAGCATAGAATTCACCCAAGATCATTTATGACACAATTGATTCAACACCTTCAAAACCCTAAGATTCATGCTGTAAAGAAACGAGAGTAATATTAACCTTGATCCATGGTCAATGTGTGTAATCCTTTTTTGATCGCAAATACCTTCTCTACGCAAAAGCTTTATCCACTCTCACCTTCTTCTTTTTCTTTGTTATTTTCAATGGTGCAAGAACGTATGTCTTTTTGATATTTGTAAAAAAGCTCCTTAACTGAAAGGAGAGGGAAGGGTTTTATTAATTAACCCTAATGATTCTAATTTCCTTTATAAGCCCAATTACCATTATTTTAGGTCCACTTCATATTAGAATCAAATAAAGTAATATGGATCACACTTAGCGCCTGTTTGGATGAGCTTATATCAATGGAACTTTTGTCAGTAGAGCTTTTCTGAGAAGAGCTTTTCTAAAAAGTCAGTTGACTGTTTGGCTATCAATTAAAAAACAGCTTCTTAAAAAGAGCTTCATACAGTAGATTGTTTGGCAACATAAAAATAAAAAGCACAATTTATTAATTTTAACTATATTTTATTTTATAATAAAATTATTTATGCGTATAAATAATATTTAAAGTATACTAAACAATATGCAAAGTACAATATATTATGTTTACAGTTATTATTTAAAGAGATGTCTCATTTTCTTGTAGGAAATAAAATTAATATGAAAAATAAATATTAAAACAAGTAAAAAAGTTAACCTTATATTATAATCCCAAAATAAATATTCAAGCTGAGTAAATAGTTAAATACATAATAAACTATGTATTTTATCATAATACAAGAAGATTTGCAATATGTTCCCTCACATTATTCATTTCGTTATTTTGTGGCTCGTCTAAATGATTTCCTTCAATGTCTTCATTTTCATTGATTTCTTCATTTGTAGGAAGTAATTCATCATCTTCATCATATGGAGAAAACTCTTCATCCTTTTGAGCATTAAACCTTATAAAATTATGAATGGCCATTAAAGCAATTACAATTTTAACTTGCTTTAGAAAAGAAAAACTAAGCATTTGACGTAAAATTTTTCACCTATTTTTCCAAACGCCAAATGTTCTTTTAATAGTGCATCTTAAAGAAGAATGTGCATGATTGAATATTTCTTTCTTTCCTTTTGGAAGAACAACGCATCGAAAATTAGGAAGATGATACCTTTCACCTTTGTATAGTCCTAAATAACCTTACATGTAAGGATATCCTGCAGCTATCAAATAATATTTGCCTACATTCTAAATTAAAAATAAATAAATAAAGAAGCATTGAATTATTAAGAATAAATAAAAAAGTATTAAGTTATCCATCACAAACCTCTAGGTAGATGAGAGAAGTGTAATCTATCATTACGCAAAGCCTCTATAAAAATTCGAGCATCATATGTTGTGTCTTCCCAACCAGCCCAAGCAAAAGTCAAGCACATCAAAATCACATACGGTCATTATATTTTGCGTAGGAATGCCTTTTCTCCCAATATATTTTATTTGATTGGATCTTGGAAAGACAACTGGCATATGTGTTCTATCAATTGCTCTAATGATGTCTTTAAAATAAGGCCAATACTTTCTATCATCTTTAATTTTGCTTTGAATTACTCTAAAAGTTAGATCTTTTGGTTTGATGAAATCAATCGACATACGTGAAACAACTTCTAATACTATTTCAACCCATTTAGAAATTGTTTTACCAGAATGTTGAAATCTTTCTTGAACCATTCTATTGCAAAGTCCATGACCTAAAGTGATAAAAAACACATTCAACAATTTACATAATTTGATAAAAACACCCTTCTCCATTCTAAATTGTTGATAACATCTATCTTTATGGCCATTAAGCAACTTCATTACAAACATCCATCCAGTGTGATGGGATGTTCTACATGGTTTTTTCATATAATATTTAATATAATGGTCTATGGTCATTGCAACTTCAATTTGAACCATATGCAAAATTTCTTCTTCAATCTCTTCATTATATTCATGATCATTGCCAGAATCATTATCAGAAGATGACATATGTATCAAAATTTATAAAAAATAAATAATAAGCTTATTTTATAACAAGAAAATATAGCAATACTTATAATACAATAATAATAAAGTACAATTTAATTCATTACAACAAAAATAACCAAACAGAAATCTAATATAACACATTAGAAGTAGAGAAATCCAATACAACATATTACAAGTAGTTCAATATTAGTAACCAAAGACATGTCTAATTATTAAAAAAATCACAATCATTTCATTTTCTTAAGCCATACGATTTGAAGATCAACATCCTTAAGCTCAACAAACATCTTTCTATTTTCCTTCTTCAAAAATAATTTGGTAGTTAACATAAACAATTCAACTCCCCTTTCTATTTCATTTATACTTCGTAAGATGTTCATCACCTCAGAAATGTTATAACCATGTTCATTTCTTTTAATAGAGCTCATTGAAGTTCTACTCTCTACTGCATCACATATACGGTCCAAATGTTTACATAACCTTTCTGTTGCCCCTGTTCTAGTATCATGTTTCTTTCCTTTTTTCCCATTTCCTTTTGTAGAAGTTCCTAGAGTTGGAGTTGATGAACCAATTTATGGATTGACATCAAAGTCTTCAAAAAGGTTATCATTAAGATCGGTATCAACTAGGCTTTCTCTACACGTCACATAAGTATCATTTGGCACAAAACCTGAATAAGGTGCCCAAGCTCCTTCTCTTATAGCTGCAACTTCTTTAAATAAAATATTTAGTTGTTCAATATGTTTCAAACCTTTAGTTCGAAATTTGGCAGCCTCAGGATTTTTCTACAATAATATTGTTTAAGTTATAAAACTATCAAGTAACATTAGAACATTATAAATCTAAAGCTTAAATGCTTACCTTCAATTTCTTTTCTCACCATTCATCACTTGCATCAATAGTTTGATTAATATGATCCCATCCTAGTCTAGTTTCCTTACCTACTAAATTTGTCCAAAGCTGCCAATCATTTTTTAATCCATCTCATTTATTCTTAAATTGTTTGTATTCATAATTATTCTTAGTTTCATGAGCAAACTTTGAAACTATATATTTTCCATCCAATCTTGTTAAAGTAATCATTTGGTCGATTTCCAGCTAATGTTTCTTCTACAAAAATTTTGATTAAAATTTCAAGAGTTCTATCATTCCACTCCGCTTTAACCCTTTTTTTCAATTTATCCCCCCTTAAATATCTTTACTTGACATTTTCTATCAACAACGAAATCCCCACTACATATAACAATGAATTTAATAAGTATAAGAAAATATAAAAGTATAACCAAAATGACATAGACAAAAGCATAATAAGCATTAAAGGCATTAAATCTTTTGTGAATTCAGCATTAAAAGCATGACAACGACTATGGAAGTTTATGCATGTACAGAAGTAAAGAAAGAGACACACTTCATAAGGAGTTGCTATCTCAAATACAAATTATTCATCATGTATTACTTTCAGCCTATATTTAAAAATAGTTTTACATGCCTACTTTGAATCATTGAGTGCACTTAAAATAACTAGATAACTACTGTAAAGGACTAGCATCTTCACTCATGGGTTTGATGGAATCACAGTATTAGAAAATTCAAGAGGGCAATATAAGAGACAAAAAAAAGATTGCAAACCCATTGTGCATGTGAAGAGAAGGTCATATGAGAAATGGACAATTCATGAATTTGTTAAGGTGTATAATCATGAATTTGTTAAGGTGCATAATCATAGAAATACGACAATGTCAAATTATGTAGCCTCAACATCTTCACAAATGGATCAGTAGCCTCAACATGTTCACAATGCTATCAGTAGCTTCTAAAATTTTTGGTCTAATGGCTTCTAAAATATAAAGGTCTACGTTTAACGCGTCTACGTTTAACGCAGATGTCAAAACGTCTGCGTTCACTGACAGCGACATCTACATTCGAGGTCTGCGTTCGAATGCAGACGTTCGTCCGTGGGTGTCTTGTTCTTATGAAAAATAACAAGAAATAGCATTCGACAAATTCTAGAAAAAACATACCAGAAAAAAACTAACCTGTCAGTTGATCCGTGGGTGTCTTATTCTTGCTGTGTGTTGGAGAGAAGAAGAATTTTTGTAAACAGAACAAAACCAAAAAAATTGACATATACGTAAATGACGCAAAAATGTCTACCCGAGAAAGCTAAAATAAGGGGCCTTTTTTGAAAAGCTCCAAATTTGAGCTTTTGAAAAAGCTATATTTTAGCTTTTAAAAAAGCTATTTCTACTTCAAAAGTACTTTTGAAGTTTACAGTCAAACACTCATTTTTTCCTTAAAATAGCTTTTACAGTAGAAAAAGGTACTTTTTCACCTACCAAAAGCTCAACCAAACAGGTGCTTATGATTATTAAATTAATCTAACATGATATGCGTATGCATGCTTAGTAGAACCTTACATAACAAAGCAAGAAATCATGCCCTATCCAAGTAATAATCACTCTTCATTCGATTTCTTCGTATTCAATGCATATAGTCCAAACCTATAATTCAGTAAAACCTAACTTATGCAATTAACTTTGACATTTTCTTTACGCGATTATGCACATAATTTCCTGTTGTTCAACATTATCATAAGGTAATTCATTTATTATATCACTGAATGTTTTTTTTATTACAATCAAACTAAATCAAAGATGATTTATTAATTAGATACATATCCTCAATTTATAAATTGTTGAATGAGAAGATATTCTATTCCTAAATAGAGTACTAACTATAGAGGAATTATATTAAAATTTCAAACTCTAGCAAATAAAATATTAATGAATGAGATGAGTAATTTCTTAAAGATGATAGATAAATAAATAAATTAGTTTTTTAGAGATGAAATTAATAATAATTTAAATTTGGAAAAAAGAATTTTTTTACTTGACTCGAGCTTGATCAGGCTTCGACTTGTCCAAGTCGAATCGAATCGAGCCTGGGCACTTGAAGCTCGATCAGGCTCGGGCAAGTTGCGAGTCTAAGGCTCATTTGGGTTTTAGGTTGGCTTTAGGCCTTAACAAAAAATGTTGAGCTGAGTTTAGGCCAAAGGGATTCAAGCGCGATATGATTTAATGTCATTGTTACGAGAAATATCAAGATTTTGTGTGAAAATTTCCTTCAAATCAAGAATAAAAATTACTAGACCTCTGTTCCATAAAAAGAATTCAAGTATACCCAAAAAGTGTAATATGAGCTCCAAAATGGTTATAAAATAACAATAAGAAACAAATAATAAAGACAATAACAATGAACAAGCAAGAAAAGAAGAGAAATCGCTCAAATTTGAATTATTATTCACGAGGTGGAAAATGTAGCTGCGGGCCTCCAACCAACACCTCCACCATTCATATTACAAAGCAACATTTCAAGAATTATTGGGCCAAATTTAAATTCGATATAACTATTAGTGTCTTTTTGTCCCTTTTTAATTGACACCAAAAATGAGTTAAAAAGAAAATAATGAATTTAAAAAATAATGGATCAAATTCAATAAATTAAACTTTTCTACTCAAGAAAGGCCTAATTGAACAAAAAAATTATGTTTGAAATACTCAAAATATTGTAATATAAACCAAAAACAAAAAGGGATGAGAATGAATGGAAATGAAAAATTGAAGAATGGATTCTATTTTCATATTTTCAAAATAAAATTGTTTATGAAAGTTTTTATCAAAAGTAATTCGAACCTATAAATGTTGATAGATGAGGATGAGTCTTAGATTAACCGGTTAGGTTATTCTTCTTTCCTTTTTCTGTGTAATTTTTCTTGAAGCGCAATTCTTGTTTGACATGATGATTGTTGTCTGCTTCGATTATGTTAATGAAATTTTTGTTAAAGGTGGTTGTGCTACGAGTTGTGAGATTGTTTTGGGTCAGTTTTATTCAGCTCTGAGCTGAATGATCAAACTGTCGACAAAACTTTTAGGTTATATTCATTGTTATGCTTTGAGTTTAAAAAATAATTGAAATCAAGTTGATGGGTTTTAAGAAGTCTATTCAACGTCGAGTCGATTGGAGAAGAAATCCTCATTTTTGTTTTTTACGGTTCTGACAAAACCGTTCGATTTATTATTTAACTAACCAATTTTTAAATTTAACAGTTAAAAGTAGAAACCGAGCAAAAAATGATATCGATTTGTTCTTAATCCGATCAAACTAGTCGACCCGATTTAGTTTTTGAATTATTAGTCACAGGTTTAAGTAGAGAGCCTCTTTAAAAAATACAATAACCTTTTTATACTTCGCATGATAAATAATAGTGGGTCAAAGATTAAGATTAAACTAAACCAGATCAAGTTTAAATTGCAGTCTCAACTCTAAACAACTATTATTTTCCACCGAAAACATAAGCGCCTGTGCAAGTTTACCTGCTCCGGGGCCTTGGGAAGTTCGTAGGATCTATCACATATGCCTGTCGAACACTCTTACCACCGAATTCGCCTGTTGCATCACCGACTTAAAGCTGTTATAGATCACCTGCAATTCAGGTAACACAATGCAATAACTGGCACGCATTTCTATAAACCCGAAAGCCCAACTATAACTATAAATCACTCCTCCCAAGTCCCAACCTCTCCAAAACCTCTCAAAATATGGATGCCAATACCCAACCTCTCTTTGACTTAATCATCCTGGGAGCTTCGGGATTCACCGGTAGGTACGTTGTCAGAGAAGCTCTCAAGTTCCTTAAGGCCCCTTCCTCTCCTCTCAAATCCATTGCCCTTGCCGGCCGGAGTCCGGCCAGACTCACCCAGGCCCTCCAATGGGCTGCACATCCTGCCCCTCCTCCCACGATTTCCATTCTTACCGCTGACACCTCTGACCCTTCTTCCCTACGCCACCTCTGCCGCCAAACGAAGCTCATACTCAACTGTGTCGGCCCATTTCGCCTGCACGGCGAGCCCGTCGTCGCCGCTTGTGCCGAGACTGGGTGTGTATATCTAAAGATTGAAACATCATGGTTTTTGATGCATCTTTTGTTTGATCGGAGTAGTTCATTTGTCTTTGTTTGATGTTGATACTGCTAGGTGTGATTATTTGGACATATGTGGAGAGCCTGAGTTTATGGAGAGAGTCGAGATGCAGTTTCATGAGAAGGCAGTGGAGACAGGTTCTTTAATGGTTTCTGCATGCGGGTTTGATTCTGTTCCTGCTGAATTGGGTTGGATGTTTAATTCCAGACAGTGGCTTGCTCCGTCTGCGCCAAACCAAATTGAGGCCTATTTGAGTTTGGAGTCTGATAGAAGGATTGTTGGTAACTTTGGGACATATGAATCGGCTGTCTTGGGGGTGGCTAATGTAGATAAGTTACAGGAACTGAGACGGTCTAGACCGAAGAAGCCAAGGCCAGTGGTAAGGGATTTTAATTCTATTCTTGTTATATGGGAGTTAGGATCGATTGCTATTTGGACTTGATGATGCTCTCATGCTTTTTGCTTGCACATGCATTTCATGACACATACCTCATTGTGATGCTTCTTCTCTTCTAAATCTTATGGTTCTTTCCTGTTGTAGGATCATAAGTTATTCATTCCTTAGTTGATCTTTGCTTTGAATTTACACGTCCATTTGTCCATATATGGGTTAAGTTTTTCATGAGAATGAAAATATAAAGAATAAATTATAGTTTTTCATGAGAATGAAAATATAAAGAATAAATTATATATTAAATTTGAATATTTATGCTAAAATACAAAAAATATGAATCAAATAAAATATCAGTCAAATGTCAAATGTTTTATTTTTTTGTAAATATGATCCACTGTCAGCTCTTATTTTTGACCTTGTTGATGTGAACCACCGCCTATCTACGAAATTTTAGTAAGAAAATTATTTAATAAATTAAAATTAAGTTAAAAATAAAAACATCGAAAGTAATTGAAGACACAAGTATGGAACAGCCCCAAGAGTATTGATTCCTCCTTTATTTTCGATGAAGTGTCTCGTATCAACCGATATCTAAATGTCTTGTTCCATACTGTCATTTTTAATGCACCATTTTTTCTCTTTCTTGATCTTGTTTGATTTCTCAAGATCAAGAGCCTTACTATGCTCAGAAACAAGATCATTTTGAATTTTCTCAAATTTCAAAAGAATAGGATCTTGCAATTCTTCTCCAGGCTCGGGAGGTGGATGTGTCTAGCTTTAGAAGGAGGACATTCCAATTTTTCATATTTGTTAGTGCCTTTCTTCTTCTTGTAGGAGAGTGGAAGTTGAAAGATTGTTATAGGAAACTAAACAAAAGGAAGCATGGGAAAGACAACAATAGTAACAATCAAAGGACGCTGTTGTAGAGAGTCCTTTAAAGAAACGAAAACGCATCATTCCAGTCAAACTTATCTACATAGCTTTAGTTTACTGGTGAATGTTTTGGTTTATGTTTTTATGGTTGTTTTGTAATGAACAACAATCAGTCAATAACAAAATCTTTTTTCCTTTCTCTCTCTTTGTTCTTGAATTCTTTAATTTCCCTCCCTATTCTCATGATTTCCATAATTATTTTTCAATTTGATGGATTAACTATAACATTTAGTATTAGAGTGGTCGAACCTTGATTGTGGCATCAATAGCGGAAGGCACTAGCGGAGCAGAAATGCGAAGGTTGGAGGAAAATGTTAGCAATTTGATTGAAGCACAAGCCTGAAATGAGAAACTGTTAATGAAAAATCAAAATTGATAGATATGAAAGGGAAGTGGAATTGAAATTGATGTTTAATCAATTTATGCAAAGATCTAAGAAAGAGTATTGCTTGATATCAAGGGGAAAGGGAAATGCTTGTAGTATGACTAAAATCCCTCTTGAAAGCGATAGATATATGGTACCTACTAGATTTAGCAAAATATCAAGAATGGTGGCTACAGATTTAGAAGGGTGAGCTCAAGAATGGTACCAATTATTTTTGAAAAATAGAAGCAAGCATGGACAGGTGGATTGGGAGGAATTTGTAGCCACTCTTAATCAGAGTTTTGATGAAGATATATTTGAAAACCTCGTCAGATATTTGAAGGAATTGAATTAAGAAGGCATTACGCAAGATTATTGTGCACAGTTTTATTGTTATTCTACTAAACTATCACTGCCTGAGAATTATTTGGTGGGACTTTTCTTAGAGTATTTGAAACCCAAGTTGGAATTAGCTGTTAAGCTGCTTGACCCCCAAAATCTAAAATAACACAATTGCTTGCAAGGAAACCAGAGCCAGTGGTCATAATTAACACCAATTTGGATTATTTTAAAGGAAATATCAAATCGCCTCATAACCTAGGTGACCTAGGAAGTGGAATGCCATCTAAAGGGGTAGTACAGGGACGAACTGCCACCAAATATAATCAAGCGGATGGAATCCTGTCTATGCCTAAAAGTTAAGGAAAAATTACCATAATTAATAGCCTCGAGAACGGTTAGCAGCAAGGACTTCAACGAGATGCGAGCAAAAGGATTATGTTTATGATGTGACAATAGGTACACATTGGGGGCGTAAATGCAAAAAAAAATAAATTAAAAGTTTCACTTCCACATGATAGAAGGAGAAGAAGGATCAATAGTTGAAAAGGAGCAACCAATGGTTGATTGGAATGTAAAGCAATAAATGCTGAACATATCACTAGTCTCCATAGGGCACGATCGACCTAAGGAGGACATTTAGGCATAGCAACAACCATGAAAAGAGTGCAAAATGTATTCCATTGCAGAGGTTTGGCTAAGAATGTCAGGAATTATGTTAAGCAGTGTTTAATTCATTAAAATAAACATGACATTGTTGCATATCCTAGACTTTTGCAAACCTGAAGGTTGTTGGAGAGAAATTAACATGGACTTCCTTGAAGGCTTACCTTTATCTAGAGGTAAATCAGTAATATTTGTGATTATAGACTGATTTAGCAAGCGTCTCATTTTATTTCTATTAAGAAAAATAGCAAGTGTGCATCAACATCTTCAAACTTCATGGAATGCCTAGGGCAATTATGATTGATAGAGACTCATTATTCTTAAGTGAATTTTGACAAGAAACCTTCAAGCTACAAGTAGTTAGCTTAAACTTCTCCTCTACATACCGCTCCCAATCTTACGAACAAACAAAAGCTATTCAAAAGGTATTGAAAACCTATTTTTGATGTTTCTACAATGATTCTTAGAACAAGTGGTCTGATTGGATATCATTAGCCGAATGGTGGGATAACACCATCTATCACTCAACTATCAATTCAACACCTTATGAAATTCCCTATGGTTATTGACTGCTAGTGTCGCTAATTCCAAAATCTTAGCTATGGATCAAGCTATGAGAAACTAAAAAGTAGCACTCTTGATGGCTAAATTCCATCTCAATATAGTCTAGCATCGAAAGAAGTAGCAAGTAGATAAAAAGAGAGTAGACAGAAAGTTCGAAGTGGGAGAATGTGTGTTTTTGAAGCTACAACTTAATAAATAACGTTAACTTTAGAAGAGGAGCAACCATAAACTGTCCCTAAACTCCCCATTATACAATGAATTGTGAAAATCATAGAGAAGGGAAAGTTGGCCTACGAGCTCCAATTGCGAGCTAAATTCTCAAATCATCCTACATTTCACGTTTCACAACTCTAGAGGTACATGTCTAAGCATGTACCAATGTCATCTCCCCAACCACATTCATCATGGTATATCGAGCAAAAACTGTGAAATCCTAGCAGAGAAGAAAAATCTTATTCACACAATTGTAGGTTACAGCTATAGTCAATATATATACACTTGTCTATACTAAATAAAGTATCAGATTTCCTAAGATACATGGAAATCTGTATCTTATCCTAATCCCTATAAATCATGGATTTGTAGAATTTCTATAGCTATACAATCTTCTAGATAATACTGCAGATTCTACATAATCTGCATATTCCGACACTACCCCTCAAGCTGGTGAGTGGATATTTTCCATTCCTAGCTTGCCAATAATATCTTGAAACACTTGGCTTGTTAGTTCTTTTGTAAGAACATCTGCCAACTGATCCTTGGTTGACACAAATGGAGTGCATATTAAGCCACTGTCTAGTTTTTCCTTGATGAAATGCCTATCAACTTCAATATGTTTTGTACGATCATGTTGTATTGGATTATGTGCAATGCTGATGGCTGATTTGTTATCACAGTACAACCTCATAGGTCCTTCCCATATTAATCTCAAATCATCAAGAATTATCTTCAGCCAAAGTAACTCACATATTCCCAATGCCATAGATCTAAGCTCAGATTCTGCACTTGATCTCGCCACTACATTCTGCTTTTTACTCCTCCATGTTACAAGGTTACCACCTAGGAGTATGCAATAACCAGATGTTAATCTTCTATCAACCAAAGAACCTGCATAATATGCATCAGTATAAGCTTCTAATGTCAAACCTGTGATTGTTTGTTTCTTCAACAGAATTCCTCTTCCTGGGCTACCTTTCAAGTATTGTAGTATTCTGTTTACTGCCTTGAGATGTGATTCTTTAGGATTGTGCATAAATTGACTGACCTTGCTCACAGCAAAAGCTATATCTGGTCGTGTATGTGCTAGATTTATCAACTTCCCAACAAGCTTCTGATATGATACTTTATCTACAATAGGATCGTCTGGAGCATCACCTAATCCATGATTGAATTCTATCGGTGTGTCCACTGGTTTACAGCCTAATTTCCCTGTTTCTTTCAACAAGTCCAGTACATACTTTTGTTGAGAGATGAAAATCCCTTGCTTTGAGTGAGCTACTTCAATGCCT
>JANZXR010000008.1:13677860-13689930 GCA_027575705.1 Erythroxylum echinodendron
TACAGTCTGCCAAATTATCAAGTGAGATTGGTGTGGTATCCCAAACTTCCTTACCTATAAGAACAAAATGGAAAAAAATAACTAATGAGGAGTTGGACATTGCATTTGATAAGTTAGACTTAAGTATTATAAAACTATCTAATTTGTACGTGTCTTCGATATGCCTAAAGTTTTGATCAATAATTTATAATTTTTTGCAGCAAAAGTTGGAAGTCAAGGGTTAATTGTTATAAAACTATCTAATTTGTACGTGTTTTCGATATAACTAAAGTTTTGACCAATAATTTATAATTTTTTGCAGCAAAAGTTGGAAGCCAAAAGAATGAGGACAAACAACGAAGTACATGCTGCTGTCAAGAAGTTTCTTTCTTTAAGGTCTAAAGATCAAAGATTTCATTTAAAAAAGCATTTTACTAAGCATGGAAAGGATGTTAAGCCGCAAAATGTCATAGAGATGGAGTGGATGGATTTATGCGAATATTGGGAGCAATCAGTTACAAAGGTAAGTTAATTTGATCTCAAAACTTATTTTCACAACTTTATTGACAACTAATTATATTTTAGTATTTATGAATTGTAATTTATAGATGGTATAATAGATTATGTTACGTTTACGATTAGGAAAAAAGTCAAAAAGCCAAATTGGCTAGGAGTCAGGCCAAATGTCGACCAAACTCCAGCTCCAAGGCCTTTGCAGCGATATGGCATGAGATTGTGAGTTATTATCTTTTTAATTATATTTTACTTTGATTGACATTTCAAAATTTATAATAAATATTACTAATAATATATTTCTATACAACAGAGTGATAAAGATGGATAAGAGTGCGACTGGATGAAGCTATAGTACCACACTCATCATGATGAAAGTAAAGGTCAATGGACAACTATCGAATGCAGAGAAAAATAGGTGAGTACGTAGTTCATTTACAAATATTTCTTAAATGAGATCGTGTATCTAATTAATTCTTAAATTTTCAGGAATTAATGTATAAGGAATTGGCAGATTCCATAGAACAAGATCATCCGATGACAGTGGATGAAGTGTGTGACAAAGTCTTGGGCACTAGATCTGATTATGTTGTTGGCATGAGAGTTGGGCCTCGACCACAAAGGAAGACTTCGGTCAGAAAGAGACTTTGAGACGAACTAGCGGAGTCGAAGAAGGTTAATCAGGAGTTACAGTCTTAGGTCGATGAATTGACTAAAAAAGTTGAACAAATGTAGGATCGATTAACTACCGAAGTCAAACAACAAAGAATTGAATTTGAACAACAAAAAATGCTCTTGGAACTTTTATGTTCTACATATAATATTCGTTTAGATTAGATATATGTACCCATATTGATCTCTTATACACTTATGACATACTTTTTATATTAATTATTGTATTATGACATTTTTGGGAATTGCAATTAAATAATAAATTGTCTGCACGTATGAAATTCTTGTGATACATAAATAATTATTAAAATTAATGATATACTAAAAAATTGAAGAATTATTAAATAAATAAAATTCAGAAATAGTATTGAATGGTTATTAAATAAATAAGGTTTTAAAAATTTTGTTATTTAAAAAATAATTATTAAAATTAGATAATTATTAAATTAACATTTTTCAGAAAAATAAAAAAATTAATAAAAGAAAATAAGCATATTTCGCTTCGTTTTCTACGACATTCTGCGACGTTTTTAAAATGTCGCAGAATTATCAACATTATGCGACGTTTTCCAGAAACGTCACGGAAAACTACATCCTGTAACGTTTACTAAAACATCGTGGAAAACTACATTTGGTGGCGTTTATAAAAATTTCGTCGAAAACTACATTCCGCGACGTTTCCTAAAATGTCGCCGAATGTGTCTTTTCCGCGACATTTCCTAAAATGTCGCCGAATGTGGATTTCGGCAATGTTTCATGAAACATCGCCGAATGTGGCTTTCCGTGACATTTCTTAAAACGTCGCGAAATGTGAAAGATTTCACAACGTTTCTTAAAATGTTGTGAAATGTGAAAGATTTCGCGACGTTTTAGGCATTCCGCGATGTTTTGCTAAAACGTCGTGAAAAGGCCAACTTTTCAATGATGTTTCTATAAACGTCGCAGAATGTCAGTATTTTTTGCGATGTTTTACATAAAACATCGCAGAAACCTTTTACCTACACCACATTCCAGGACGTTTTTTATGACGTTTTTTAAAACGTAGCAAATTGTATTCTGCGACATTTTTGGACATTCAGTGACATTTTAAAAACGTCGCAAAATGCCTTGTTTTCTTGTAATGATTGATCCATATGTTGCTATTCTATTAGTCCATATGTCACTTACTTTAGGCTCCCCATGTAACTCATTTAAGCCTCCATATGTCACTACCTATAAGGGTACACATGTCACCAATTGTAACGCTACATATGTCACTAATTGTAAAGCTACACATTTCACCATTCTGTTGCTCCATATGTCACAACTATGAGGTGCCATTTGTCACAAATTTACAGGGCCACTTGTGACTCATGTAATCATGCCATTTGTCATCTAATTAGCTAAGCCACATGTCACTTATTCCTAATGCCACATGTCACCATTCATAAGCCTAATCTACCAAAATGTCCATCATTTTTGTCTTGCTCCTTAACATTTTTCCTCAATTTAGGTGCACACATCACTTTATCAATTACTCAATTATATCAATATATTCCTGATTCACTAATTATAATCCGTCAAACAAGATTCAAGACATAACTAACACACAATTGCGTCATAATTATATAAAATCTTTCATACCCCTGGATATGTCAATTGAGTCCATATACTATCTTTACACTGTTTCTAAATCATGATTCATGTGTGTATGCAAATATAATGTATGCTAATGGAATGCTCTTCATATATTCTCACATGATATGGCTCAACTTAACAATTAATCCTTAAGTGTAGGAACGGGTTATTACAACTAAAGTAAAGTCACCCATTTTTTATCCCTATACAAGTATCTCCTCAAGGCACCTACTTAGTAGTGACCCCTGCTAAAGAAGTCCTAAATTGATAAACTAAGAATATAGTTGGTCAAAACATATTTACTGCGTTGATTTAAGACTAGAAGGATGAAATGCACAAACACCATACTTGTATACTAATTTAATCTTGATATCATTCTAGATTCAAAAGTTACATTAAAAATTGCTTCATCAGGCACAACAACTTGATCCATACTTAAATATATATAACAACAACAACAACATCCAATATGAATTTTGCTGAGACATGAGGTCGGGAGAGGCCTAATAGTACACAGCTTTACCTCTAACTAATAAAGAGGTAACATGTGGAAGAGAATTAAATATATATGTGGAAGATAATTATTATAGCCTAGAGTTTTTAAAGAAAGAAAAGGAGTTGTCCAAAAATTGTAAAGAATTGACAAAGATGGAGTTAGATATAATTAGAGACTAATCAAAAACTATATATGATCCCTCCTTAAACTTTTTCCTATATATCAACCTCTTATCCCAGTCCATTATATCTAGAAGCCTCTGATTATGGAAAAGTCTCCAAAAGGTCATACCCATTATTTTAACAGTCCTCCCAGGAAAAGGAACCAAAAGAAGAACCCATATTTATGGCTCCAAAAGAAAAGGAACCAACCTATCCTTAGTTAATTCCCATTAATCTCTCTATCTTAAGTTCACAACATTCTGATATTAGCCCTAACATAGACTAGATGGCTGATCTCTCACAAGTATCATAAATCTTGATGGCCATTCTAGATTCCCCTGCACAACACAGAGTAAGATCCTAAAGTAGAATACGTGTATTCTGTAGGAACAAAACTAATACACCAAAATTCAAAGACCAAAACCTGCCAACTTCAAGACTATAGTTTATATTTGATGATATTCTACCTATTAAATGACGAGATGAGTTACACGAATTTAGAGCATGGATCAACCTACAAATAACTAGGTGAGAGGCCACTTTTAAAGAAATCCCAATGTCATTTGTCTCCAGAATGAGTGGAAACATGCGAGAATGGTTTCAAAGTCTAAGAGAATACAAAAGGCTTCAAGATGTCAAACTTTTTGAGGTAGGAACCCTGTTAAAAATAATCCTTAAGGAATTTATGTGAGACTTTCAGTTAATTGATAAGCAAAGTCATCAAGAATACTTCAAAATGAAGTGTTGTTCATTAGATAAAAGAGACCTTCAAAAAAACTTTCAAAACATGTTTGCAAAACAATACATGTTAAATATGTTTAAAGACGTTAGTCTTTGATATACACTTATTGCCTTCCTTCCTAATGAACTCCAACCAAAGTTGCAAAGGATGGTAAATTCTCTACATCATGACATGGCATAAATCTCATTAGGAGAAATATAATAATTAGGCTACTATCGACAAATTATATGAACAACAGAAATTCTTCAAAACCATAATGGTGGATAAACCACACTTCAGATATGCCTACAAAAATCCCTATATGAAGATTAAATACAAGGAAATAGTAGGATGTTCGTAAAAGAAAAAAGTATAGTTTCTATAAGATAAGGTTGACAGAACATCAATGATCTTATAGAAGAAAAAGAAGAATTGTCAGATTCTTCAAGAAGAGATCTCCTAAAGTTAGCAAGTTATATTGATGTTATTTTTATGGAAAACCTAACATTATGGGGAAAATTTTAAAATCTATTAGAAATATTATACCAGTAAGGGATGATGTAGACATTGAGTTTGCATTTGAAGAACAAACAAGTCCTTGTTTATAATTCAACTGAGGGAGAAAAGAGAATCTTCTATAAAAGTGAAAAATCAAATATATATGATGACAAAGCCTTGTCTAAAAGTAAAATCCAAAGTTGCACCATATACCAGACCCTACATAGAAATACAACTTCTAATAAGCAAGTACCGTCGTCCTGTTAAAAGTACAGGACATATGGACCCAAGCTTGTGCAGGAGTGTAATCAAGCCTCATATTCTTCCCTTTGAAGTATGGTAATCTCATAAAGAATATTTCACTGTTGTATATGGAAAATCCTTTAAAATTGAACTCATAACCAAGGGAAAAATTCTTCCTACAATGTATTATATGGATAAAAGTTCTTGGCAGCAATTTCTCAAGAACAAACGTATTAATTAGTATGGATATCTATTTTCAAGCAAAGAAATTACAAATTCTACCTTAAGAGCATCAATTTAAATATTTTGTTTGTCCCTACACTCATGTCTTTAATATGCTTGGTCTCCAAAAAGTTTCCCAAGAATATGGACATATAAGTGATCAATATATCATTATCAATTCAATCACCTAAAATTTTTAAGGAAAATTTAAAAATTCTTTGTCCAATTATTATCTAAAAGAAATGAAGTTATTAATTATATCAAGGCCAGTCTCTAGGAATGAATCTAGATGACTTGGCTCTGGAAAGAGAAGACTGCGTTGTCCTCCTAAGACAAGGGTTGATTGAACCCACTAAGTCTGATTGGGCTTTTCAAGGATTTTACGTAGAAAAAAAGGCATAATGTACGTGAGGAAAGAAAAGGATAGTGATTGATTACAAGCCATTAAATATTTTTCTCTAAGATGATAAGTTGCCTCTACACAGGATTAACACATAAATATTATCCTTGAAAGAAGCAAAATTGTTCTCAAAGTTTAATCTCAAGATTGGATTTTGGTAGATAAAGATAGAGCTAGGAAATTTTTATAAAATGGCATTTTACATCTCAAATGCCCAATACCAATGAACTATCATGCCCTTCAAACTTAAAGTGGCCCTTTCCTCATTCCAAAAGGCCATAATAAAAATTTATGAGCCCATACTAGATAATACACTGGTTTGTATGAATGATATCTTACTATTCCCAAAATATAGGTAAATATAAGGTCTTATTTGAAAGATTCATAGATATCATTAAAAGATATAGGATAATGCTCTCAACCTAAAAAGTCATATTGGTACTACTCGAATAGACTTCTTGGCTATGAAATTTTATTATGGAGATTATCAACTAAGCCCATACATTGCCAGTCAACTATTTAATTTCCCTGAGGAGAAACTCACGAAAAAACAAATTTAACAATTCTTATTATTAATTATGTCTGAGATTTTATCCCTGATGTTGTTGATTACACCAGCCAAATGTCGAAGTTCTTAAAAAAAGAATCCTCTCTTGTAGGGACCAGAACAAATTAGGGTTGTATAATATCTAAAGCAAGTTGCCTAACATCCACCACCACCACTTAAGATTCCTGATAAAAGATAACGAATCTTATAGACTGATGGAACCAAAGAATATTGGGGTGTGGTCCTGATAGAATAATTGCATGGTAAGAGAATATATTGTAGTCATGCAAGTGGCTAATTTAAGGAGTCAAAAAAATATCACCGTGCAATCTACAAAGAGATTTTTATAGTAAAATGAGGACTAAAAAAGTTCATCTTCCATTTAGGTCCTTATCATTTCATTGTTAAAATGGATAACACATCATTCCCAAAGGTGTTAGACCCTCAGAAAAAGACCTTACCAGATATTCAGTTGCTTATATGGAAAGGTTGGTTCTCTTACTATAAAT
Source organism: Erythroxylum echinodendron (assembly GCA_027575705.1). NCBI lineage: Eukaryota > Viridiplantae > Streptophyta > Magnoliopsida > Malpighiales > Erythroxylaceae > Erythroxylum > Erythroxylum echinodendron. Next base: position 13,684,439 of record JANZXR010000008.1, read on the forward strand.
TCTCAATCTGACCCATAAAAGGACACCAAAACATCATTGTTGGACACCTCTTTTGAGCCCAAAACAACATTAAACTTTTCATTACTACAAAAGTTATTCCTTCGATCTTCCTAATGTTTAACCTTCCCAGAGTTGCAAAAGTTAAAAGAGCATTTCCACCTTGTGTAAAAGAACCTACTATTATTGAAGAAATCAGTGACTTAGCAGAAAGAAACCTTTTTCCATTGGATCCATCTCTTCTTAGAAAAGACAAAATGGCCCTTGTATCCTTTTTATTTTGATATTCAGACTCATTACCTAGCTAGCTTCTTTATTTGTTAAGCTCTTCCGTTTGAAGCAATATGGTGCTACCTTTAGACAATCCCTTCTCTTTTTATATGTGCTATTGCAATTCCTCCTTTACAGGTATATAACTATCTATGTTTATGATAAAGAATCCTCTACTCTATGGACTTTTGTATAATGGTATTCACCATTAATGTGTTGGAGAAAGGAGTTATCTCAAGTCATTAATCAACATAAATTACAAGACATCCCTTTAGCCAAACAAGACACACAATGCTTCTTTGTGATTTATAGGGCTTATGGCTTAGTAAAAGATGACCTCATCTATATGCCTAACCAAGCGCAGCTCTGGAATACTTCTCTTGAATGGCCCAAGATAAGGATATGTTTGTGAAAAATCTCAAGATGTTTTTTATGTGATCTTAATCATTTTCCTAAACATCACTCTCCTGTTACATGCACCTCCCTTGGATTATATACTGGAAAATTCATTCTTAGAGAACCCAAAATGCTAGAAATAAATTTTCAAGAAGAATGGACCGATTCTTCACTAGTTTATTGTTTATCTTCTAAGATTCTCAAGATCTTAATGGGAAAACGTCTGAGTTCTATAAAAAAGACTATGAGCGTCTTTTTAAAAAATATGGAGACATCACAGATGATAAAAAAATTTTTATCCCTATCTTATGAACCCATTTAATAGAAGAATAAGTGGGACCTACCATTAAAATAAATCCAATCTCCGTATATTTTTCAATAAATTATTATAATATTATGTGTATCTGTGGGCCCTTATTATATGATGATGGTTCCATTAAGTTTGATTATTTGTGTCTGGCAATGGCTCTACCTTGTTAAATTATTATATATCATATGTTTGTAACAATTATTGTATATTGTCTATTTGTAACCCCTTTTGCTTATATAAGTAGACCATTGCATTTAGTTGAAGGCGATGAAAAAAAAGAAATAAACACTAGTGTTTTCTACATGTATTCCTTTAAAAAACATCTTTTTTTCCTAAAAGCTTAAGTTATCTATAGTATTACCCTTTTTAGTAGATACGAGGATGCTTGCACTTACCTCTCTAAGAGGATCTTGTGTATTAGAAAATATCAAGACCAGAAGATCCTACTAAGACAAAACTAAAAGATCACTCAAAATTGGTTATCTAAGAGGAAGGCCTCGCAATATTTGGTATCTATAATAAAGGGTTTATTTTCTTAGCTAACATACATGTGGTCAATTTTTAGTCGATCTGTAGTATTGTCTATATTAGCAATAGAGCCATTTTTTCAGTATATCGATTGGAAACCTCATCACTTGCTAGACTGTTTGTCCTAAGGCTTAAAGATTACAAGACTGATGAAAATCATTTACCCTTTAACACAGTGTAGCAATGCTACTTAACAAATAAAAAAGTAGTATTATAAACAATAAGAGTTAGCAGGAAAATTTATAATCAAGCGTGAGTAAATCCTTCACTTCTGTGATAGATCCAATTAGCCTTTCTTCTACGCTTTCTCCTATTCACCTTCCCTCTTTTGTATAAAGAACTCTCTCCAACAAGATCGAAAATCATGTCAAAATAACTCATCTCTTTGAAGAAACAATAATCCATAAGACACAAATGTTGTTGCTTAGTACTTATAGTTTTTGTTATTGAACCTTATCTTTTACTAGGAGTATTCAGTCTTTAATCTTTACTTAGAGACTAAAACTCAAAAGAAATTATCCAAAGTTCTAACTAAATCATAGGAATATTCCTATACTATCTAAGTTTCATATGTACACATTATGAGAGTGTGTTAATTTGTTGATTTGTGAGAACATTCACAAATTCTTGTACATATGTTCACTCTCTAAATTGGTTTCTTCAACAATGCCTCTCTAGCTTTTAAAAGATTATCTAAGTTCTCTTTTATGGAAATATATATTGATGACACATCCCTAATTAGTCTATCATCCTACAATTTAAGACCATAAGTTTCCTTTTCATTGACGTTCTCTTTTATGCTGGAGTCAACTTAATTGCCATAAACTTGAGATATACTTGAATCTGAAGGTAACTTTCTTTATAATGAAGAACTTGGACAGGTGGAGTGATGTAGAAATCTATAGCACCCCCTTACCATAGGGTACATACCGGGACGCCTGGAGGTCATTTTGGTACATATCCTACAATAAGGGCGGGTTACTATCGATTGCTACATTCACTTCACATGGCTTCATATCATTATTCACTTATAAAGAATCAATAGAAAATCACAATATTTTAAAATCCAACTTTTTTCTCATTTCATTTCATAAAAACGAAAGCCTACATTGTGTCCTTTAACCTTTACTACATGTATATCATCAACCTAGTACAAAAGTATTACATGAAAGAGGAAAATATTTATACAATCTAGTTAAGCCATCCAAAAATCCCAGTTGACTGACCTTTGAGCCATGACTTCTCTTGCCAAATCATAATCCACACGGTTGGTAGAGTCTCTCAATAGCTAGAGTTATCTCTTGGTCCTGAAAAGACAATATTGCAATTTTGGTGGGTTTTGCGAACTAAAAAAGTTAACCATCATCAATGGTTCACTCAATTCATGAAACACATCATTTCACATAACAAATAATCAAATTTTCTCATAATTGATCATGTATCACATTTTCACTTAAGCATAGGCATTTATGCATTTCAATCAATCAACCATACTTAATAAAATGCATATGGAATGTTCATGAGACTCCTTTCTAATTGTTACATTGTTATGACTGAATGCCTGAACTGTCCCGTATCTATTTTGGATACTGGGCTCATTGCTAACTATCCATTATTCAATGAGGATATAGGGCTCATTTTACATAGTGAGCCGTAGGATCTTAATCACTATCTGAGCTTGAGGCTCTTTTCATACTTTGAGCTTTAAGTTCTAATCGGTCGCTACTCTAGTCACAACTGTCATTATCTAATTGTGCACTCATGTATGGAATGCATCTATCACAATCAATCATATGATGAAGCACATAGTTCATCACATTCACATTCAAATAGTATTTCAATATCCCATTCCAAAATCACAGTCATCGGAGCTTCATTGTCCAGAATCAACAATCAAAACACATTCATTCAATCATTTATAACAGAATTTAAGCAAACAGGTAATTAAGTAAGACCGTCTAGGTTACTCACAAGTTGCTCCCAAAGTTAATGTCTAGAAGTTCCGGCAACGTCTGGAGGTTGACGTTCCAGTTGCTCTTCTATAACAAACAACATACACATCCATCACAAATTGTACAATCATAAGTCTTTAACAATGCACATGAATGAAATGAATTATGTGCTATGCATATTCATGACAATCTCGGGTATCTTACCATCAATTTTATCACAAAATCATTCTCATATCAAAACTCGTCTAAGTATAATTTATACTTAGATTTATGTCTCACTAAAAACCATTAAATTCATAATTCATTTCTCATGGAATCACTTCAGTTTTTTTCAAGACACACTTTCGGGTCCACTGTTCACATTCAATCAGAAGGTGAAAATGATGTAATTTAGTCATACTCTATGCTAAAATCGTGTTCCGCTATGTCTTATGTTTATATTGACATCAAAATCACTCAATTTGGTTCAGTAATGTGAAAGTTATACTCCAAATATTTTCGAACTGCTTTTATTATGAGACAGTACCCTATACTTAACTTCCACCTAAAGATTGAAATTCCTACAATTGGATTCAGAATTTGATTTCTTCAGATAATTTGTAGCCCTATGTCTCTAGTTTACTTCAAATTAAGAATTAGTCCATTTAGATAACTATAGAAAAAGATATTCCCAAAATACTAAACCATGTTTAGCGTAGAGAAAAATTCGCCATCCAGGTCACACATATTCAACTCACAAAATCAAGTGATCAATCCACATTTCTCATCATCCTAGTTTCAATTTAACAATACCCATAACATTTAAAGCATAACTTATTTGGTTTCAGTTCAAGTTCTTCAAAAACAACAATAGCCCTAGATCCCAAGCATCACACATTCATCATCTTCTTGAAGGAGGTAAGGATAAGTTTTCTTGTGGCAATGAGGAAGAAGATAGCAAATATGCTAGTAGCAAATGAAGGAAAGTGTGATCTTCAAAGTTGAGGTGCTAGAGATTGAAGAAAATGAAAATGTTGAAGGAGGAGAGAAGAGAGTCACGAAGAGGAAGATGGGAAGAGCAAAAAAAAAACACCAAATTAACTTTTAAATGAAAAGCAACATGGAAGGCAACAAAAGGGGCTTTAAAAACTTGGTGGACTTAAGACATTGTTTGGCAAGTGACATATGTCACTTACCACATGTCCAATTCTTATAACCTAATTCTAATTTCTATTCTAATTGACTCTCAATTTTCACTGGAACTCGTGAATAAACCCTAAAGTCAATTATCTAAATTTCCATTGCCATTGGACTGTAATTTCTACTACCATTTACTAATAGTTTTGTTACTTGGCAATTTTCCTAGTCCAACAATACTCAACAAATTTTCAGAAATTTCTCCAAAATTTTCAAAATTCTAAATCCGTAAATATACTCTCCAAATCAATTTTCAACATATAGAAACCACAATTCTCAATTAAAAAATCATATTTAGAAACAATTATACCCGGAATGTCAATGAAAGCATATATAGTCATTTTCATGCGCAATTTTCACTATTCACATGTATGTGCATGTCATATTATGCATGAACATGAAACGCATTTTCTAAGCTCTCATTAATCACTCATATTTACTATTATAACCTCCCACAGGTAATGGAATGTTATAAAATCAACCATGTCGCTACTTGTTTCCATAAAAAATATCCACCAAAAGAGTCGAACTCTCAGTTGTTAGTCATTCCAATAAGCTCTGCTTGGTTGCTTCACCAACATTAAACTTCTCTTCAAATTTTGTTATTCCAGTCTCTAGTGAGAGGACTAAGAATCAATGTGTAACACCCCATTACCCTAGAGTATGCACTGGGACGCCCGAAGGTCATTCTGATATATAACCTAAGATAAGGGAGCGCTACGTGCACTCACTACTGTAGTCCACATGGCATCATATACATTTAAATAATTAAAGCTGAAATTGTACATCACAAGATTTTTAAAACCAAAATCTTCCTCTTTTCATTACTCAAACTCAACAGTTTTATACATCAAATGTACAGT
>JANZXR010000008.1:13690030-13700224 GCA_027575705.1 Erythroxylum echinodendron
CCTTAATCTCTCTTTGAGCTCATATGTACTGAAATTTTGGGTCCTAACCCTTAATATGAGAACGGGATGTTACACTATTGGCTATTCATGAGTATATATGAATGCATGAATATGTCAAAACACTTTAAATAATCCTAACCTATTCCAAAATGACCAAAATACCCTTCCCATAAGTGAGGGGATGTTACATAATAATAGTCTATTGGCTTTACATGGAAGAAAATGGGAATGCCTCGGTTTATTTCCTTTATTAATCCACTCATAGCAAATAAAGCCTAAAAATTTCAAAAGGTAATTATAAGAATCCAAATTTCGTAATGGAGAATGAAGATTTTGAAGGTAAATCAAAGTCCATTTATTGTCAATTTGTTTATTACTGAATTGTTAGCAGCCACAGATAAACCTCTATCGGATTTTAAATCAATCTATATTAATTAACTGCCTATATTATATTGTTGTTAACAAATATCACTCTTTTTTGTTGTCTAAAAAAACCTTTTGTAAAAAATTTTTGTGCCCACTTATCACATGACATACTCATATTGCAAGAAGCCCACAAAAAATAATTAAAAATGTCTTATTTTTCTGACTAAAGGTTGACAAAAATTTTAAGCCAGAGTTCTTAATAAATGTTTGTAAAACAATAGGAGTTTTTTTTTTACATTTATAGATCATTAGAGTTCTTTCTGTACGTGTTAAAACATTAAGCTTTAAATTACACTTTGGTGAAAACTTTAAAGCCTAATTTAACCCTTTTGCCTACCATAAAATAACATAAGAAATGGGTGACTAATAAGGTTTATCAAAATAATTGAAAAGAAATTAATTCTAATTAAAATAATATACATAAATTTCAAATTATGTAAAAGATAAAAATATATGAGATTAACTTACTCCCAAAATGCGTATAAACATAGAGCTAATTCCATTTACTTATTTTATTAAAATATGTGTGTTATTGATGAGTAATGAAACTAATAAGAGAATAATTTAATCTTTGAACTTTTTAAAATCTAAGATGAATAATAATTCAGTTGTGAAAATTATAAGAAATAGAAAAAAGGTTATAAAAATTGAAAATTCAAAATATTATAAATTATTAGAATAAAAAATTAAAGATAATTATTAAGAGTATTAAGTTGAATTAATTTTTAATTTTTCATATAAATCAAATATGACTTTAAATTATTTTGAGCTTATTCTTAAAATTTGGATTCAATTTGTAAATTTATTGTATTCATTTAAATGATTTAATATTCATATTTACTCTATCATAAAACTAAATCTCTTTGTTTGATTAGAAATTGCTTTAAGCAATTATTTCAAGTAAATACTATTCAAACATATAATATTTTATGAAGATATCTTCTTTTTAGCCATTATTTATGTTAAGTGCAAGACAAATTTTACATTTTTTTATGTAAAGAGAAATAAATGAAATTACAATTCAATATTAGATTAGAGAAATAGTAATTTGAATTATTTTCGGCATTAGATAAATATAATGAAAACTAAAAATTTTATAACTATTTATCCATGTTAATTGATGAAATTGTGGTAGCTCATTTTGTTGATTTGAGAACTTAACAAAATTGGAAGCAACTTGGATCGATTCTAAAACAAGTTCATGCGATAAAACTTCAATCGAGTACAATAATTATACCACGGTAGGTATAATTATAGCATCACTTGCTTCTACATGTCATTATAATCTTACCATTTTCTATATAAACATTAAAGATAATGAAAGAAAAAGAGTAAGAAATCATCCCAATTGCAAAGAATAAAAGAGAAATCGAATTAGAATAAAAGATAAGTTTTGGTTTTGTTTGGACTTTTACGATAGTTTAGATTGCAAAAAAAAGATGTTATATCTCATCTATAAATAATAATATAAACTATATATAAATTCTCAAACTTTAATTTTTACAAAAATTATAATTGAATAGATCGTTTAGTCATCTCTAAATTTAAAGATGTGTTTGGTTATAATTTATAAATAAAAATTAAAGGGCAAAAATTTTTAATATATTTTATATTGAAAATTCACGAACTAGTATAATTTTTTCTTTATACATTTATAGGAAATATTAGTTATGATAAATGAGTAGTTAAGAAATACTTGTTTTTGATGCAATTTTCTTTGAAATTTTTATAATGAGGAATTGTGATCTCTACTTTTTTTACTAGATAAACTTAAAATAATCTTTTTGTTGAGTAAGTCAATTCAAAAATTAATGATTTGATATATAACACTGAATTTAATTTAACAACTCGATAGCAAATTTAACATAGAGCACATTAACGTAAACTATCTAAAATCCATAAATGAATCTTTATGAAATCCTTTTAAGAGTCTCAACTTAGAGACTCAAAACTCATGACCTTTAATATTTGAAATTATTAGGGAATCCTTCTATTAGACCATCTTTTAAGGGGTTTCATTTTTACTATCTGCATTAGAAAACAGAAGATAAACTAATCTTCAAAATATATAACAACAGCAATACCAACAACTCAGTGAAAGTTTCACTAATGCACTAGGTTTGGAGAAGTCTAGTATTACGTCATTTTACTCCTAATTGATAAAGAGGTTGTTTCCGATCAAAAGCCTTCAAAATATAAATATTAAAAAAATTGCTTTTGACACTTAACTAATTGTTATGTACACCAAAGTCTTTGCAAACTCAAATCAGTGTTACATATACAAGTCTAAGGAAATAAGTTTATTTACCTTAACAAGCAAAATAGGTAGCAAAAAAGAATAAAAGTACTAAAAATACAAAAAAATTATTAACCTTTACTAACTCTCATAATAGTTATAAGTGCACAATATCTACAACTCTTTAAATATTGAAAGCCTTATTCAAATGAGCTATTTATAAAAATATGGAGATGTGATGGACAAGAATGTAAGCAAGTGAGTAAGGATTGCTAAGTCCACTAACTTAGTTGGTGGTTGAAATTCCCAGTTAGTTAAGAACTACTTTAGTGTGTGGTTAACACCTCAAGCAAAAAATTAAAAAAAACATGCTAAATTATCTATGGTCTTTATCATATCCTCCTACTTTGTGCTTACTTCAAGCCACTAACTTTTACATGTCACCCATGATCTTCATTCAAAGATGATAATTAGTCAAGTTTCAAGCCTATTTTTCACATAGTTCAATTGATGTACTTATGATCTCGTTTGTTAGTACATAATCTATACTTTGAGCATATTTTAGTGTTTGATCTATCCAAACACACCTATAGTCAATATGTGTAACCATAGCCAAGTTAATCAATGCAATATAATATATCATATCTAACTTAATCTCGAACCTGCATAATCTCATATGGTGTAATTGCCTCAGTTTATTTATCATACCTCCTTTATGCTAATCTTATCTAAGATTTATCAATGGATAATAAAATAGTCTTATACATGTTAAGGACTAACAAACCGTACCTATCATATGAATATAATGCCCTCGTTGAAACATATTAAAAGTAGCCATTGATTTCATCTTTAAGACACAAAGTTATATCTTTCTCCTATGTGACTTTCAATTTAGGCTTATTCTTTCATTGAATCAAGCAATCAATTATCTAATTCTTCTTGTGTTACCCTATTGTTTGACAATCAACAAAATTGTTACATATTCATCGAATTATTTCCTTACAACTTAATAGGAAGCCACCTATGAATATACTTTTATAAAACCCATGAATTGGTTTGAATTGAATCCAAGAAACCTAAAATAGATGTATAAAGATAATTGGTTTATTGATTATAAAGAACCAAGAATAAAATAAAATATATTAGGTATTTGAATGCCATAATGAAAGAGTTCCTTGATAAGTTCAAAGTTTAATATAAAACAAGAAAAGGAAGCACAAATAACTCTCAATATTCAAAGAAGTTAAAATTTATCTTTAACTAGAATGAAACAAGCCTTAAATACAAAACAAAAAATTTAAGGTTTCACTTGGGTATGATTATAGATTAGACCTTATTGGTTATAGACCTTTTTTTGCTAGTAGGCATAATCTAAGACACACTTGTGTCTAATATCATAAATTTATTTGTAAATTTACAAATTTATACATGAAATGGGATAATCCTATTTCTAAGACCATTGATTCTTTGATAACTATATGAAATTGAAAATAATTTGGGATAACTATTTTAGAAATGAGTTTTCTAGAAAGTTAAATGGTTTGGTATATGGTTTTGTTGGAGGTTGTCTTTAAATCTAAGTTTCCCACCTTATATTGAATTAAGCTAACTAATTCTTATCCTTCAATTTAACTTGATTTCATATATGTAACCACTTCTCTTACAACGTATTAAGTGTATCTTGAAGCCTTTTCTTCATTATTTACATAATTAGTTCACTAAGAAAACTCAGAGGATAAAAGGCAACTTAATTCATATCATTCCCTTATTCTTTAAAAATATTTGTCCTCTAATCATTTCCTACATCAAAAAGAGTTAAAATAGAAACATAAAAACCAATGGTCACATTATACTCCTCTAAAAGATCTAATTTATAAACATTCTGATTGATCCATTCAACAACTTAAAATGGATCATCTACTTTTAGTTATAGTGTAGATCTTTTCTGATTTAGGATCTTATACTTCCTCATATACACCTACATCTAATCACCTAGGTTAAAGGTAATTGTCCTTCTTTAACTAATAACTTTGGATGCATATTCTTCATTTTTCTATAGCAATATGTTATCGAACATTTTCATGAAGTTTCTTCACTATTTCAACTTTCTTTTTGCTGCCCAAACCACTCTTCTCATTACTACGTAAAGGAACCCAATCTAATGGAGTTAGTGGGCAAGAGTTATAGACCAAAATAACATATAGACTCGTGCTCTTTCTAATATACCCGGAGGAATTACAGGTTGATTGATTAGAAATGGTAGCACCAGATACAAATTTAACTTAATATTTCATTACCCTTCTTGGCAGTAAGCCTTTGGGAACATAATTAGGAAATACATCTTAAAAATATTGTAACAAAGAACCAAAAATATTAGACAAAGAAACATCAAAATTGTTACTATTAAAATAAGTCTTTGGACAAAATTATAATTATAGACTAATTAAAATTAAAAGATCTTTTGATCTTAGTCTCTCCAGTATTAAAACTCATATATTTTTTGCTCTTCTTTTAATATCTTCTTTTTATTTCCCTTAATTTTTCTCCTTCTTTTAAACTTTTTCAATAAACTATTTATTTATTTTTATTTTTCTTTTTTAATCTCTTATCCCTAATTTTGGCTCACTATTCTTTGTATAACTCTTTCTTTCTTAACTTAAGTTGATCATTAGTTACTTCTTTAAATGAAAATGGTATAAGAGTAATAGGTTTATTGTTCATGAACAATGAATACCTATTTGTAAATCCATCTTTTATGGCCCTTCTATCAAATTCACAAGGTTTCTCTAAGAGAATATAACCTACATGTATAGGCACTACGTCACATAATACCTTATCATATTATCTTCTAATCAAGAATGAAACCAACACTTGTTTGTGACCCTCACATTATTGCATTCATTTAACCATTGAAACTTATATTTCCTAGTATGTTTTGTGATAGGCAATTTCAAATTTTCAACGAAGATAGTATAAGTTATATTTGTGAAACTACTCCTATAAGCAAACATATCTAGTTATTGATGTGACATATTGTATAAAAAATATTTTGTAATTACTCGCAAACATCATCATCTTTGACTTGAGTATTTAGAGTATGTCAAATAATAAGCACTTTCCCTTCAACCAAATATTTAACACCATTACCATCACAATCTTTAATGGCGATATGATCTTAATCTCCTGATTGACTCTTATGATTATTTCTCCTTTTATTAGGACATTGTGAAGCAATATGTCATTTTTCTAAATATATTTTTTTAATATCACAAGTATGAGTTTGAATTTTAAATTTACCTTTCACTTTACTGAACATTTTCCCTTCTTATTTAAGTGGTTTGACGTTGGCTTTATGAGGAGCATTGTCATCCTTTTTCCAACTTATTTTTCATAAAGATAAGCCATGATTTTATTATGAATGGTTGCCTTTTTTTTCGTAATTGCCTTTTTACCTTTATAGTTATGTGAAGCATATCTTTTATTTCCATATAATGTTGTAATTCTATGACATCAACAATCTCATTATTCAAACCATTTAGAAATTTAGTTATGGTGGCATCTTGACCCTCCTTTATATTAGTTTAAATTATGGCAATCTATATCTCCTTATAGTATGCTTCAATGCAATTTGACCTTGTGTGAGGTGATGTAATTTCTATATCAATTCCTTACAGTTATGATCTCCTTTATCAATCATATCCTCCTAGTTATCAATAGATCAGTTGTGGTTCCTATGCCTATTTAACACACGATGTTCCTTCCAAATGATAGTATAGTCAATAAACTCAATAACAATGAGTTTTATCTTTTCCTTTTCGATGTAATGGTGGTGGTCAGAAATAAATTCCATCTTCTTTTCCCACTTTAAGTATGCCTTATGTTCATTTCTCCTTTATAATGAAAGAATCCTAATTAACATTTCCAAGGTTACTATCTCACTTAGACTCCTACCTCAATGTACAAATTTGCCTATATTATTTTTAACGGTTAGTATTCATTATACAAGATACCTCCCTCTTCATCATCATTGAAATTATCTTAGAGAATTCACTTTTATTATCGATGACCATTAGGAACTTGTGGTCATCATCCCCCTTTTAATTTGGCTATGACAACATCTTAACACTCAAATCAATTTTTAAATCTCTCCAAGCGTCATATTCATACTTCTAAACTATATTTATATAAATTGAAATACGAACATATCATCCTTTCTTCCCCCTTTAACTTTATTTGCATCAAACAAGATTCAGCCTATAAGAGAATGCTAGTAATAACCTCGTAACACTCCATTAAATATTTCTCTCGATTAGTATCACTTAATTCACTCTAAATATCTAGCTTTCCTCTACTAATGTTGTTCACAATATGTTGCTTTTTATCACTTATTTTCTTCCTTCACAGGTTCTTTAAAGAACTAAACAAACTCAAGTAAAAAACTTTAACCTTGTAGAGTCCAAAAAACACCCAACTGAACTAATGGTAGAGAAAAGAAAGTAGATCACGGTTTAAGTGAGAAGTAAGGAAATCGAGTAAAACTAAGAAAGTCAACAAGAGTTCCAAATTGTATTTGGGAATGTTTTTATTGAGATAACTATTCCTACACCACTTTCTCTCTTTTCTTTTCCTTTTTCCCTTTTTGTGTTATCCTTTCTTTCCTTCACTTCCTTTCTTTTATTTTCCTTTCCCTTCCTTTCCTTTCATTTCTTTCGTTTCCTTTCCTTTCCTTTCCTTTTGTTTTCTTTTCTCTTCATTTCTTTTCTTTTCACAACCACACAAATAATCTAGTATGAAGAGCATGAAACAAAGAAATTAAACAAAGAAGAAATAATATCATAAAAATTAGAGATAAGCAAACCTTAATCCAAACTTTTTTTTAATTTTTTGACAAAATAATAGAATGTAATGTAGATATTATGAAAATAAAGATGAAAAGATAACCACACATGATTAGAGTCAATCTCTAATACCAATGATGTGAACCTTAAAAATATACCTTAGAGAACCCATCAACAAGTTTGAATAAAACTAAAAAAAAGTTAAAATTATAAAAAAGAATTGCCTCATTGATTATAAAGAATTAAAAACTAAATTCATTAGGTATTTGAATTCTACAAAGAAATTTTTTCAACAAGTTTATGAAGAATAAGAAAAAGAAGCATTAAAGGCTCTCAATAAACAAAGATTTCAAAAACTATGTATTAAAGGCTCTCAATAAACAATGATGTTAAATACCATCTTCAATTAATTAAAAGCCTTAAATAAAAAAAAATTGATTTCAAATGAGCATGGCCTGGTACAAGATCGTAGCTTATTTCTAATTCAGTTCTTTCTATGCTTGATTTAAATGAGGGAACTTAAACTAAAAAGATAGAAAATCCTCTCATAAACTGAGCGCTATTTGTTGTATCATATTATATACATACAATGTAAATAACGTCTATGTTTTTTTCACACCATATATACACTACAAGAAAATAACAAATTATGGATGGAATATTATCGACAGAAAGATTTCCTTAGGTAATTAGCGACGGAAAGAGACATTCTGTCAGTAAAGTGGGCTAGTTTACCGACGTACAAGACATTCATCGGTAAACATGGAGGGAAAAACCTGCAGATTTTCTATCATAATATCACGACGGAATATGTAGTTCCGTCACAAAATAACGCGACAACAGCTCGCAAAATTTGGTAAAATTGAATACCGATAGGGAATATATCCCGTCGGTAAATCACTATAAGAAAAGATATGATAGCAATGGAATAGTACAACAGACAACTCTTCGTCTGCAATTACCGACGGAAACTGAGTATCCTCGCTAAATCTATCTTGAAAATTTTCATTTTGTGACAGATTAAATTTCTGTCGGTAAAGGTAGATCGAAAACACTCGTGTAAATTTTTTGACGGCATATAGCAACAAAAATTATGAAATCGTCGCCAAATCAGGCGGGAAGTCAATTTTACCAACGGACAATATTCCGTCGAAAGAATGTACAAGTCATCGATTATGTATCGACGGTACTTGCGTTCCGTCGTTAAATTATAAGTAATCATTTTAAAATGAAAATGATTACTTATAATTTAACGACCAAATGACGTCATTCCAGTTCCAGGGTTAAAGGACCCCTAAACCTTTCTTCTTCCTTTCTCCTCTGCTTCTTCTTTTTTTCTCTCCGTCACCGTCCTCTCCTAGCACTGTGCGTCTTCTCTGCTTGCCACGCCGTACTCTCCTCTCCTTGCTGCACCGGCCTGTTGTGAGTCTCCTCTACTAATTGTCGGACGTCTCCTCTCGTTGCTGCGTCGTGCATCCTGTCATATGTCCCTCCTCACTGTCACCATCCGTCGCTATTTGGCTTCTCCTCTTCGTCGACTGTGTTGATTTCCATTGTCTGTTGCTGTCTGGCTTCTCCTCTCTGTCGACGGTGTTGATTTAGGTATATATATACTATATTTTTGTAACTAGAAGATTTAGGGTATATGTATATGCAATATTTAGGTATATTTGATGATTCGGTTAATTAGCTAAATATGTTGATTGGGTTAGCTGAATGTATAATTCATGTATTTTTTGTACTATATATGCATATATAATTAAAGGATAATGTATAGATTATATGCTAGGGATATAAACATTTCATATGTTAAATTTAAACAAGCACAAGTCATTGACATGAAAGATTGATCCATAACCATTTTTCAGTTTGGAATAGAGGATGTCATAATAATTGAGTTATAATTTCATTCAACTTGAGAAACTTCAATACTAACCAATCTAGTTAATGAATCATAAGCAAGTAGAAGATGATACATGTGTGCCTTATTGGTATTTTTGAGTACTCATATTTTAATTTTGAACTTTACCAACTTCTAATCATTTAAGAATTTTATGAGAAATTTATAGTAGCTATTTCAATTTTTGTACAGTTTAAGTCATCTACGTGTTAAACATATCTATTGAAAGGCTTTAGTTTATCATTATAAAAAATAAATTAAGGTTATTTTGATGAGATATTATTGGAATTTTAATTGATTTAATATAAATAAAATCATGAGCTAATTTTTTGTATTATTTAGTTCAAAATGTCATATCATTTTCTTCATTAGAATTTTGTTGTGAAAATTTTGATTGGATTATTTTTTATTCTCCTTTTTATTAAAAATATTATTTTATTGTGGTCACTTCTTGATGAAAAACTTAGGGTGGAATTTTAATTGTAATTCTTTTATGTTTAAAATTTTGTTTTTAATTCTTTTTGAGCTTTATATTTTGAGATAGCATCATTTTTTATGTATAACTCATTAACTCATCATAAGCTAGGGTTATCATAAGATATTTTATGACTGTAATTTGAATAAGAAAATGTAATTGTTATTTTCATATAAAATAGTTTCATCTCATTTATTAACTCTATCATTTAAAAATGTCAAGTCATTGTGATTCAAATTTAAAATGTCAAGTCATTGTGATTATTATTATTATTATTATTATTATTATTATTATTATTATTATTATTATTATTATTATT
>JANZXR010000008.1:13704195-13725934 GCA_027575705.1 Erythroxylum echinodendron
TATGATGCCATGTGGAGTATTGTAGTGATCGCACGTAGCGCTCCCTTATCATAGGATATGTATCGGAATGACCTACGGGTGTCTCGGTGCATACCCTATGGTAAGGGGGTGTTACATTGAAGTTGCTGCCATTGTTTGCAAACAAGAAGAATGATATCTCCAGTTCTAAGACAAATGACTCTAATACCACTTTGTTAAGAAATATTATAGAACCGAATAACTTTAGAAACAGAAAAAAGTGATTTTGCTAATCAATTCTTTTTTTATTCATAAGAAACAAAGTCTCTTAAATACTACAAGAAAAATAAGCATTAACGACGAATATTTACCGATGGATAAGAAACCGTTGCACATTACCGACTGAAAATAACAATCCGTCGGTAAAGTTGACAAAAAAATTTCGTTTAGCCGCAGTAGTAAAGTCCATCGGTAAATATGAAGGAAAATCATTCCGGCAAAATTGACGACAAATTTTAGCGACATTATAAGGTGACTATCGGTAAATAAGATGAAATTTTTTGGGTTTACAGACAAAAATTTGTCCGTCGGTAATTAAGGTAGGAAATCATCTCGACAAAATTTGGTACGGACTTTACCAACAGTCGTTGGTAAACAAAGCGGAAAATTTTGAGTTTATCGATGACACATTCCGTCGGTAAATTCCGTAGCTAAATTCAAAATGTAGATGTCATCGTCTGCTTCTCCATCAGCATTTAAAAGTAAATAAAAATGACATCGTTTGGTTTAACACCAAATAAAAATATTGAAATGATTTAATTATAAGATTTAAGTGTTCAAA
Organism: Erythroxylum echinodendron; assembly: GCA_027575705.1. Lineage (NCBI taxonomy): Eukaryota > Viridiplantae > Streptophyta > Magnoliopsida > Malpighiales > Erythroxylaceae > Erythroxylum > Erythroxylum echinodendron. The sequence continues at coordinate 13,704,995 of JANZXR010000008.1, forward strand.
TGACATAGTATGCTGTTTAATATGATATTTTCTTTTCTATATGCCTTAGAAAATTCAATAGAGAACAAGTTCATGTGTGATCTTGAGAAGGGACCTTTGCAAACTGCTAAATCATATCTGATGTATTTTGTTAATGGATACAAGTATCATACAGAATATCATGGTCATAGCATGATAACAATAAATAGTGGAGTTTGCATATAGGGAGAATTGATTGATTACTATGGAAAAATTATTGAGATACTTGAAATTGAGTACCCTGCATTGCCAATAAAGCAAACTGTGATATTTAAGTGTGAGTGGTTTGATCCAACTCCAGATGTTGGTACAAAAGTGCATATCCGATATAATGTAGTTGAAATCAACAAGCAAAGAAGATTTTGACATTTTGAACCTTTCGTATTGGCAGTACAAGTGATCCAGGTGTATTATGTCCCTTTTTCCAGCTTACGACAAGATAAGTCAGATTGGTTGGCTGTTTGCAAAGTTAAACCTAGAGGTGTTTTTGAATCACGTGGAAAAGGATAACAGAGAATTGAAAGTGAAGCGTCTCAGGAAGAGGCTTATGAAATAAAATGCATCTATCGTATATGAGGATAATGAACCTTTGAATGATCCATGTAATGAATATGTTGAAATTTTATCTAGAGAGGATGAGGAGGGTCAGAGATCTGAAGAAGAGCCTGAGTTTGATTCAAATTCTTCAAAACAAGAAGATGATTTTGATTTATAATTAAGTGATGATAGCGATTAATTTGTGTTTATAATTGAATATTATATAAACAAATCAATTTTTTCCTTTTCAATATATTGTATAAATTATTGAAATAAAATTGTAAAATTTCTAAAAACTTCAATCAAATATTAATTTCAGGTTAAAATATGACATCAAAGATAAGACAGGATATTCCGCAACCAAGATTCAGACCACGATTCAGAGGTACTTATTGTACATGTGAATAAGGACGTCAATGGGTCAGGCTGGGCTAGGGCATCCTCGGCCCGGCCCAGCTCGACCTTAATCACGACGGGCCAGGATAGGCCGACTTGCGGCTCGGCCCACCGACCAGCCGTCCAATCTGTGGTCAGCCCGTGGCCCACCGGGTTAACCCCGACCCGTCTACATTTTTTAACTTTTGTCCCCCATAGGGCGACCATGGTTGGCCACGCCAAACCTGGACCAAAAATAGGTCAGGCCAACCCGGGTCGGAATTGTCATCTTGACAGGTGAAGGATCTCATAGTGTAGCAGCTGGAGATGAAACACCTCCTCTCCCTCCACCTACTACACTGGCAAATGAGGTTATACCATCCACCACTCCTACATCATCTACTACCCCTATACCGACAGAGGTATCAGGGGTAAACGATGCCGATGAAGAAGATAGCCGCCAGCTTGGAGCTAAGAGACTCGATGGATGAAAATACATCACAATTGTCAATAATATGTAAGTGAAAATACATGAATTTATAATTAAGTTATAGGTTTATAATTTAAAAATGGTATAAATTTATTTGTTTTTATATTAGGTTATTTCCATCTGGACCCTGTTCAAGAAACATGACATCAAAATTCAAGGAGAAAATTGATCCTGAGGGCTATGTATGGAAGAATATCTCTCAGGCGACAAAGGAATTTTACTATCACGAGTTTGAGGTATGACAAAATTTATTATTTTCTTTTTTAATTAACATTTTTATACATTAATTTGATAAATATCATTACATCAAAAGTATTTATAAAATATTTTTCCTTTTGTTACAGAAAGAAATTTTTTGAGAATCTCAATTTGAAGGGATCATCTATAGAGTATGGGAAGGACGAGCACATACACGTTATCGCGACTTTCTTGCTGCGACACACAGGACGGGTGTATGACCACCTTACATTTCTGAAGAAATATAGAGTCGTTGGCTGCAGTATTGGACATCACCTGAGGCCATGTCTGTTTCATAGCGTAATTCAACCAACAGACGTGGAAGACCGGCAGGAGAGAGTCTTCCCGTACATACGGGATAATCTATTACCCACTAAGTGCATGAAGAGAGACTTGTAAGTATCTACAATTTACAGTTATATTATCATTTTTTTCTTTACTGTATTTTAATTGAATTTGATGTGTTAAAATTTGGAATGAAAATATGTGTTTCTTGTTGAGAATGATAATGTTATAAATGTCTGGTGCCATATATGACTGTCTTTTTCTGTTTTTTTCTTTGTTCAACAGGGGTAGATATTATAAAAATAGACGAAACTCTGCAGAAATTTTTATAAATTCTAATTCACTTACTATTAATATTTTATTCTTATGCAAGAAAAGTTTATGGGCATTAGGCCTACAACCCGTCAACTATTTCTACACACTCACACTAAAAAGCATGACGGTGTGACATTCGTCAACAGTTGTTGTAGAGAACTTAATGTATGTGAAATTTATGGTTTAATATTAATAATGCTTAATAATTATTACTTAATAATATAAATATTGCTTTCTGATAGGACCAAATACAAGAACGTATTGAACGACAGTCTCAACAATCTGAAGATGTTGATGAAACTGAAACTTATCTTCATGCAGTGGGTGGTAGGGATCGTCGTGGGAGGATATTCGGCTTAGGTTCATTTACGAACATATGTTATATGCAATCCTCCATGTCCAGTACAGCAACATCTCATAGGCAGTCCACCACCAATGAAGTGCAAGAGCAGTGTAGACATTGGCGCTTCAGTTGCAACAGTCGATGAAACAACATCAATTGTCGATGCAGTACATCGCTCAGCTCCGTAAGGAGATGGGTGAGATGAAGGGTAAGGGTAGCATCTTATCGCACTAACCAGAGCATCCGCCATCTCTAGATCAATAGTGCACTTTTGGTCATTTAATTTGTATTACAAATACTTATTATGTACAATGTAATGTTTTTATTATCAATTAAGATATTTTAACTTTTAATTGTCAATAAAAATTTCTATTTAACCTAATTAAATGTATACTATAAGTTTATAAATGTTAAAATTATGAATTAACCAAAATTTAAATATACTAATGGTATATATTATACGTTTTAAAAAATATATTATTGTTAATTTACCGACGGAACAAATTCTGTCAGTAAAGTTATCTACGTTTACCGACAGACGTTCAATTCGCAAATCCGTCTGTAATCACAGACGGAATAACTAATTCTGTCTCAATTTTTACCAACGGAATAACATATCTGTTGGTAATCTTCTAAGAAATTTACCGGCGGTAAATTTCTTACCATCGATATATCTACAAACGGAATGTAACCTACCGTCGCTAAAGTTCACTAACGGTAAGTGATAGAATAAACAATCGATATATTTATCGACGATAATAACTATACCATCGGTAAAGTTACTGATGGTCAAGTTATTACTATCAGTAAATATTAGCTACGGTCGTTTTTACGACGCCTTTGTCCGTCGATAAAGTCAATCAGTAATACGTCTTACCAACAGAATATTTATATTTTTCGTCGGTAATGTCCGTCGCAAAATCACATTTTTCTTGTAGTAATATTCGATCCCCTCGAGCATAAGGCTTTTTTTGTAAAGAATCATATGCAACATACTAGGAAATAGGATTAGACTATGGATGACTAACTAAGGATTCTTAAGGAGTTCAAAGCCTAATGCCCTTCATTTTGGCAAGGTTTGGCAGTGAGATTTAGTTTGACATCAACCAAAAGCTAACAGATCAAAGGAGAGTGCATTACCAACAATAGTAGGTGGGGCTGAATGGTTTTGAAACCCAAAGTGTTTTTTGAGACCTAATTTCCAGTTAAGGGCAAGGCATGTAATGTGGATAGTGAAATATAACACTCTTTTTGAAGGCAACGGAGGAAAGTAAGTTATGGGATGGGTTTTTAATATTCAATTCAAGCCAAGACTGCTTTGAGAGGATCGATGCAATTTAACTCAAGACTCTAAGGAGGTGAAAGAATCAAATAACATAAAAATGTGACATCTGTAATAATCCAAGATGGAATTGATTTGATTGAGAGAAATGGAAAACCTGATGGAATATAATCAAATGTATCAACTCAAAGCTTTTCGTTAAATCATAAAAGGGTCTTTTGTGAAAGCTTTTCGTACGTACACCAATGACTATATAAGAAATGTATATAACTTTTTTTAATGAATAAATTCAATCGTAATTTTGAATATAGAATTTAAAAGAATCAAATAAGAAATGATATTCTAAATCATAAAATTATCATAAAATATACGATCAATTAATATTTATCAAATTTAAAATAGAGTTAGAAGAAATAGCCTGATCGTTTTATTTTTTATTCTCGATCGAAGAGATCCATAAATTGAGATCCTAATACTTATTTATATAAATGGTTTAATGGGAGTAAAAATTATTTTTTTTCCAAATATTGTTTGATTATGTATTAATCAATTTTCGGTTGATTGCTTTGAGATTATTAAAATATCATTTTTGTCTAAATCACTTTATTTTTTTAATCCAAGTTACTTCTTTTTTGTTCAAATTATTTTTTTTTTGGTCTAAATCACTTCTTTTTTATCATAAATTTTGAAATGAATTAGATTGAGAATATGATAAATCACGGTGATACCTGATTCTGGTTTACTTGGCTAGGGATCGCTATGTGAGGGATCTTTATTTGGCTGGCTCATCATTCAACAGCAAAGCCTAAATTTAGACTTGTCCTAGATTAATCTTTCATATCATAATTGGAAAAATGTTGTTTATATCAGCTAGCTGACCTACATGGATATGCTTAACGTGAACTCGTATTTTCAATACTACCAAACGAAAACGGTACTAGGATTGTCTAAAGAGTGATAATGGTATGGAGATACTGGATCTAGACAAATGCAGGAAGTCATGGTTGCACCAATTGTATTATCATCTGATGTAGAACTATGGGTTGTAGAATATAATTGTTGGATGGAGTTTCGTCAGACATAACACTACAAGAAAATCATACATTAGTGACGGAAATTTACCAACAGAAAGTTAATGTTTCTGTCGGTAATATCTGTTGCAAAATGACGTTTTTCTTGTAACAGAGGAAACATACGAAAGAAACATCTATGGAGTCAAAAACAATTTTGCTATATTGATGTCTTTAAGTATGAGATGTACAGCTCGATACGTATCGTTAATATGGGAATCAACATATTGAATCCTTTATTAGTTTCTAGAGGATGTGCTATTTAACACTTACAAGTAAAATAAACTTGGGTTTCAGCATAAAAAGGAGAACATGATTGCTTACAAACAAGACAAGACAATACCGAGGGAAGACTGAAGCTAGCTAGCAATAACTATGCTCTTATTCAAGGTGGTCATGCGGTCTAATTGACATGAATACAGCAGCATACTGCAGGAGCCTATGCTCAGCACCTCCATTTACTGCTGTCGAAACATTCGCTACTTCTCTAGTCCTTGCCATATAGCGCCGCCAAGCAAATTGTATATTTACCGCAGCCCATGTTCTCCAGTTTGATGAGTAATATCTTGCAGTTCGCTTGAGCCTTTCATTGGCGAATCTGTAGCGGAAGTTATCTGTGATGTACCTAAGATGGTTTGAATCAAGACCAAATGCTTCGATTAATTCTATGCACACAAACGTTGCAGATGAAGCAGGAAGTCTGTCCATGAATGGGCGGCGGAGACACCATGAGAGTAACTCATCACCTAGAAAGCCTCCTGTTTCAAGCACACTCGAGGCCACCATACCTTTGCTCAAGCTTTGGCATCTTCTGATTCGTCCTCGAACAATAAAGACCATTCTGTGCACAGGGTCTCCTTCTCTAATTATCTGGTTTGGGCAGCCAAAAAGAATAGTTAACAAAATTTTGTAAGAGAACAAAAAGAAAGTACAAAATATGCACCTTTTCATCTTTTGAGAAGACTAGGGGCTTAACCCGGTCACAGATGTTGTCGAGAATAAGATCGTCCAAGTTGTGGAACAGAGGTACCTAAAGATTAAACATTGCATTCAAAATTGGATTAACAAGTCGTAACATTATAAACCATGCAGAAGAAATTTGAGAAAGAAGAGCTCCAGGTTCTCAAAGGTTTAAGCTTTCCTACTCCTGAGATCCAAATTAGTCTTGTTCAATTTCGTCCTTGTGTGAATTTGTCACTAAAAATGTTGTGAACCAACACACAATAAGAATCTGATATAAGGCAAGCAAAATTTAAATGATTGGTGATATAGTAAATTTTTGTTACTTTCTTAATGAGCTCTAGGCACAAATAACGCTTAATGTCCCTTCGAAGTCCTTCAGGTAAGTCCTGGATCAATGCCATCTCATCTTCCCCTCCCATAGTTGACCATCTCTGGCGTTCGAAACGCCGAACTCTTTGTCTTAATCGGGAAGGTAATTGTCTCCGCTTCATCCACCATTCCGTATCTCGACACCTCAAATGCATTTTTCTCTTATTTTCCATCACAGCGTGCAACATCTTTATGAATAACAAATTTTTATTATAGTATATATGAAGCCAAAAACTAAAAAAGAAAACATTAAGCGCAATGAAAAATTGTAGCCTATGATTGTCATACCTGGATATTACCGATCAACAGAGTGAAGAGCAACAAACCACTAAGAATAATACATATACTGAATATAACTTCCAACCAGTTACTTGTTGGCTCCAGATCATTGCCAAAGGTACTGCAAATATGAAAACAGCAGTTGGAATATTGAAATGAGTTTCAAGTTTTTTTTCTATTAGAAATCAAAGCAAACACATTTTAAGTGCCGAGACTAACTTTTGAGCTATGGCCTTGAAGATAGACAGCAAGTAGAGTACAGAGCGCCAAAATGGCAAGGGAAAAACCTAATTTAGATATTTTAGTAGAACATAATGTGAAATTGTGAGAGGATAAAGGGTGGGGACATGGATTGAAGTGATTACAGACACAAAACCATTAAAGAGTAAAGACTACATCCATAATAGAGAGGAGCGAAGATGAAGAGTTTAATTTATGTTGTGATTACCTGAGGGTCATTAGACCCCAGAATATTGGATAGAGAATCTTGACTGCCAAGGAATCACTAGAAATGACTGGTAATGCCCACTTGTAAATCCCATATTTGAAGGGACCGTTAACATCTAGGCATGATTTTCCTACTGTGGATGCTGATGACAAAAACTGGCAGCACGCCTCCACCTCTTTAGAGCAAGACAGAACAAGTTTACAGTTTGCTTTACTGCCACATTGCTGGTTGAGGCAATAAGCAACCCGTTGTATGGCAAGAACATACCAACAGCCTCCCGCAACCTGTGAAAAGGACACAAGAATGGATGATTTTTTAATAGTCTAAGTATGTGGAGGCTTGAAGTAACATGGGAAGAAGATAAAAAAGTGACTAACATGGGAGGCAATGAAGTAGGCAACTAGATTGAGGGCAAAACCCCACCAAATGGTGCCAAAGATGTAACCTGTCACCTTCTGCATATTTCTCATCATACATATGCTGTGATACACCTTAGGAAGGAATTGGAACAAGAACATGAACAGAAGGATTGTCATTATTAGCTTCATCTTCTCTTCTCTAATTAACTTTGGCACAACTAACCAAAACACTGCCTGTAAAATAACATATTAATATGGTCAGATGAGGAAATACAAACACAAATTATTCTCAACTCAATTACAAGTACAAAGGAACCTTGTGCAACAAAATGATAATGCATCAGCCTAAGCAGTTTGTTACGGCTACTGTAATATCTTGCGACCACTTAAGGTCATTTTCATCTTCTATGTTCAAACGTGGCGAAACGTGTCGGATGAAAGCCAATGATGCTGTAAAAATATTATTTAACCTGAGGAACCGGCAGGATCACAAAGGCATCTAACCAAAAACCCTTGAGAGACCGCAAATAGTGAGAGGCAACGGCACGTGCGTCCCACACTAGCTTTCCACACCCCATAACAAGTGACTCTCGAGACACGTACGCTAATTTGAACTGCAGCCACAGATGGAAGACGTGTACTGCATCCACAGTGGTGCGAAAGACGGTCACGATTGCCGTCAGCCTGCCATCGATGTCCAAACAAGGGGACCCACGTCGCCCGATCGACAGTGCATAAAAGAACACAGGATCAACGGCCAATGCCAGGCCACGTGCCAAAAGAAGAGTCCGGTTCCATTTCTGCACCCGTTTGCTGCGGGGGTCAAGTACTAGCCCGAACGGGCCGGTGACGGGTACGGTCTTTCTAGGTCCGGATCGGGTCTGGATAGGTACTACGGACGACCCGGCCGAGGACTCCCATTCGGGTTGGTGAGCTCTGTCGCAGCTGGTGGAATGGAACACCGGAGCGCCTACCTGAGTACAGGCGTAACATTCAACGGAGGACGAGATTGGATTGTCTCCGGTGACGGTGCTATGATTGGAGCTATTATTTCTGTCGATGTTCTTGCCATTATCTCTGAACAATCCAATCCACCTGTGATGATGAACGTAAAGCGTTCGATAATACTGCAGAACTAAGAGCACAGAGAGAGATAACTCGATTTCAAGTTCAACGCAAATAAGCATTTGTATAAACCCTTATGCCATACATATCAAAGTGCAATCTTCTTGAAGGGAAGTGGCGAATATACACTCATCACGTTAAACATGAGATGTGTTTTCTATGATAGGTCTTGCATGCACAGATAAAGGTTAACCTCGTAGATAGACATTTATCTCAAATATCTTAAGATGTATGCCTATTGGAGGGAAGTGGTGGATTACTATAAAGTTTGTTGTTAAAGTGGGTGTGCATGAGCATAAGGAAACTAGTGGAGAGTATAGAAGCAGTTGAAAAGGGCGTACCTTGGGAGAAAGAAGTGGAAGTTGGGCTGAGAAGACATGATTGGAAGAGAGGAAGCAAGGGATGGGAAGGTGGTGAAGAGAAGAGAGAAACGGGGGTATATAAAGGATGCTAGAGGGAAAAAGAGTTTGGCTTTGTTTGATTTGGAAGGACTATAATAGAAGTGCCTGTCACGTAACACATGAAGGGTAAGTGGTTAAGAACACACGTACGTAGACAACGGCGTGCTCAGCGGTAGTGGGGTTCGTTTTGTTGCAAACGCGAAAGTCGAAAGTGGGGCTAAACAAAAAGCCTAAAGTTTTTTAGTTCATCAGTTTTAAGTACTTAAAATTGTATCTTGATGAACGTAAGTCCAAATTTGTCTAAACTTTTACGAATATGCTAAATTTAAAGATTTTTTTATACAAAAATTAAAAAGTATCATACACTCACCGTTATAAATAAGTCAATTATTTTTTAAATATCACATTAAAAATGCATGTAGATTTTCAGGAAACAAAAAATAAATAAAATCATTTAAATTTTTAGTAGAATCTATAAATTAACATATAATCCTCAAATTTCACCTTATTTTTAATCCCTTCATGCATCATCGCCTTTTCTCTTTATTTCCCTCCCGCTGTTGATCTCTTGCAAACTATCCTCGTAATTCCTTAGGTAGAGAGATTTGTTCAAAGTCTATATAAGGAATAAAGGAGTTACAACATACATTTCTTTCCTCGAATTTTGAGTGTTCTAATATAGACTTTTTCATTCTTCTTTCTTCTGCTTTTCTTGGTGGCAAATCTAAGAACTGCTGATTATGGTTAGATGCATTTGCATCTATTATTTCAAAAATATCGTCTGTAATTGTCTCTAGGTACAAAGACAGAAGATAATAACTGTACCTGAAATATTTGTTTCTTTTCACCACTCAAACTGAATCATATTACAATTATACTCGTCCTAAAAATAAACTCAATCACTGTATTATAATTACAAATAGGAATTTTGTAGTAGAATCAATAATACACTAGAATTTATAAAAAAACTGTTCTTTTCTGGTACAACTTGGCACGACTTTGCCATACTTTGAAAACGTTTCTGCTATTGACTTGTGTGTGATAGAAAAAGATATACCTAACGGCAAAACTCCTTAAAAAATGTTTAAATAATTGGACTGTACAAAATTTCAACAACAACAGAACGAAGCACTATAACACAAATACAAAATCATTTTTTTATTATATTAGGTATTCCAGCTTAGTCGGACTAATTCTAAGCTCCTAAGACCTTACCCCAAGAGTCTTAGAGGATGTAAATCTGGAATCCCAAGATCCCTCAGGTTCCTACTTAGCCTGTATACTTCTCCGCACAAGGAGTCGCCACATACTTAATTGGTCAACTGCTGATTGATCACTAGCCCTGCTCAGCATCAGGTTTTCAGCAGCCTCGGGTTCCCTAATAGCTTCAACTCCTACATTGTCGCTAGAAGCGAGACGTCCGTAATTGATCCGATCAAGGAACTTTGCCTAGGGAACTAAAGGATCATCAATACGACAAATTTTTCGTTTCTTCTCCTTTTAGGTGACTTGAACTCAAGACCTCCTGTAAGAGAGAGCCTGAAGTGAGGAGCTTACACCACTAGGCCACTCCTTATTGTCAAATATAAAATCAATTTTTGATTCTACATGAAGGACATCAGAATCAAAAACATAACCAAATTATGAATACATTAATTAATTGATTGATATTATTTCATTTAAAACCCCCAAAATTGACCTAAAAAGGGTTTGTTGATAAAGGCGGTGAGTCCAGAGCAAAATCGACGATGGAGGGGCCAGATAAATCTAAAAAGCCTTATTTTTTCTCTTTTTTTGTTCAAGTAAATAAAAAAAAATAACCGAAGTAAGAGGGTGCTTGATTGATAGGTTTGGGAAAGAGTTAATAAGTAAAAAATAAAAAGTGAGCGGTTAGTTGTTGATTATTATTATCGAAGCAATAATGTGATATCTCACTTTTAGAGAATTCTCCATACCTTCCATTTAGTAGAGGAATGGAACTCATTCTTTAGTAGTTACGTTTTTTTTAAAAATATTTTTAATACTAATTAATTAAATACTATTAATTAATTACAATATAATTAATTAAAATAATATTATTTATTAATTAATTACATTATAATTAATTAAAATATAATTAAGAAATTAATTAATTACAATATAATTAATTAAAATATAATTCATTCATTAACTAAAATATTGTAATTAATTAACAAAAATATAGTTAATTAAAAGATTTTAATTAATTAATTAGTTAATCACAATATAATTAATTAAAATATAATTCATTAATTAATTAAAACATTGTAATTAATTAATATAAAATTAATTACCATATAATTAATTAAACTATTATTAATTAATTGATTAATTACATTATAATTAATTAAAATATACCTAATTAAAATATAATTATTCATTAATTAAAATATTGTAATTAATTAATTAATTAAATAAAATATAATAAATTAATTACAATATAATAAATTATACTATAATTAATTAAAATATCATTATTAATTAATTAATTAATTACATTATAATTGATGAAAAATAATTTTTATTTCTTAATTTTTTTACAAACCAATTATTATCAATAATAATGATAATCATCCATCCCTCTTAATCGACTACTATTATATTTATTCTCATTTTTAATATATTTATTCTCATTACTATTACTATTCATGGGGTAATTGGATGGATATGCAAATATTATATAAGTTTAATATGAAAAATTTAAATGATTTTCCTTTTTCTAAAATCTACATGGCTTTTGAGGTTTTTTACGTTGCTTTTAAAAGTTACCTGGCCTTTTTAAATATGATTTTTACATATAGAAATGGCGCGTATATGATACTTATTAATTTTCATTAAAAAAGTTTTAAATTGAGCAAATTTATAAAAATTTAGATTTTTATTGAGCAAGTCACAAATTTAAATATTAAACTGATAAAATTCAAAAATATTAGACCTCAATTTAAAATTTTAGCCTAAAAAATGGTCCACTGATAAGAGTAATGTTTGTATGACCAATCTCAGTGCAGTGGTAGTGCGGTTCGTCCGTACGTTTTGTAGCAAACTGGAAAATGGTCCACTGATAGACCAATATTTGTATCACTAAACTCAGCTCTAGCCTTCCAAAACTGGGCCACCCCACTCCACGCCAAGGTTCCTCACTTTTAATTAACACCTTAAAGAACATGTAGGCAAATACATACTTTTCAGTTGTTGAGCATAGGAGGACAAAGACGCATACATCGATCAATAAAATATTGTGGTACCTTCAACGTGCATATGCTGTGACTTGTGAAAGTTGGCATGAAGTAATGGTCCTGTCATCCTTTCGTCACTTGGGTACTTGCATGCCATATTCTTTTTATTTATACGAATATTTTTTGTGACAAATGATTAATCGTAGGCAATCAAAAGCAATTACCATCACTTAATTGAACACTACCAAGCAACAAAACTAATGAAGCAGAAGGAAGGAATTAGGAGGACGTACACCAGGAATACTTAAAGGACTCATTAAGGTCTGTGTTATGTGGCTGATCACCAAGACCTGAATAGCTTTCTACTGTAAACACGAGAATCATGCATGGTCCCCCATGCACCTAAACGTGATAGATAAGGTGTTGCTATCGGTCTGCAAAATGGCCTGAGGAAGCACTAGCATTTCAATTATGAATGTTTTGGATGCTAGTCACATTTCTGTTCAGTGCTGTCGTGACTCGTGAGGTATCTAATTTCCTGTTTCACTTTCCATAAAGTACTGTGGCCCCCTGTCAATTCCTAGTTTGGGAGTTGTGTACTATCACTGTCGAAGACGGGTATGAATTCCCTGTATACTATTACTCCATCTCATTGGAATACGTCGATATTTCTACTTAAATTTTAAGTGACTTATTCACTCGTAATTATCACTTGCGTGACTCAAGTATTACTCCTGTGACTTGTGTCAAACCAGTGACATAAGTATCACAGACACAGCATGGCGTGACTATTTTATTTTTTTTACTTTTTTTATTATTTTAATTTTAATTATACTACTATTATTTTAATAAAAAATTAAGTTTAAATTTTAATTTTAAATTTAATTATGCTACTGTTAATTTTATAAAAAATTAAATTTAAAATGATAAAAAAATTTTGTTTATATATATATACTTATATATACTTATAAGCGAGATCGAAGAATTAATTTTAAAATTTAAAAAAAATATTTGTTAGGAGAATTTAATTATTTGTTTCTTAATTTAAAAGAATATATCAATATTATAAATAGGGATGGCAAAATTAGGCCATTGGCCAGCGCGGCCTGGCCCATGACCTGTCTTCGTTTTGGAAATTTTTTTATTTAAAAAATAAATAGCTCAGCCTACCTATGGCCCGTTGAGCCATAGCCCGAGTTATGGGCCACCGGCCGACCCATCCCGACAGGCCAAGCCAGGAGCAGTCCAAGTCTAACCTGACTCATTGACATTCCTAATCATAAACTACTTAAAATAAATCAAACCTATAAAAAAGACCTTATATTAATAACAAAAGGAAGTTAATACTAAAATGATAAAACAAATGGGGATAGTTATTATAAAAAAATTCATAATTACCATGTCTGAAACCAAGCGTAAATACGATACACCACCTTGTGTTGTATGTTATATATACAAAAATCTTTTTGGGTCAAGTAGTCAGATGAGTTTCTGGGTCTAAATTGTGTAGGATTTTACAAATCTCTTTGGGCAATCATCTATGGAGAATGACCTGTGGTACACCCCCTTACAACATATTGAGACATGTCAATTTAGGTCAACTCACTTTTACAACATATAGAGACATGTCAATTTAGGTCACTTGGACTCACTTCGTTTGTTTCTCTTGCAACTTCCAATGTGGATTGGTCTAGTCCTGACCCATGTTTTACATTTTAGAAAGATAAATCTCAATAATGTTCTTCCACTTAAAAGAAACATGTTTTGAAACATAAAAACTAACGGTCTAGGACACAACTCAGACTATATTGGATAAATTGATGTCATTGGGTACAATTTTGGCCACACCCATGGTTGGATAAGATAATGTGTGAGACATGTCCTTGGTTGGAGTGTTTAATCAAAGATGAGTATTTTGCCTGCAAATCTGATCACCAGTAGTAACTCTTATAATTGATCCAAGCCTATGTGCATTGAATCCACTATTGTTGCTAATCGTACTCATATCATACCCCCCATTCTTTAATAGGATTCGTCCATAAATCTTCAACCTTGAACTAAAGGATACTCTCTCCAAAATCATAAAAACGCAAAAGAGATTTAGATACTTTAAAAGCTTCTTTTAGTTTAGTAAATTATACCTATTTAACCCATACTGATTCTTGATCATCAAATGCATTCTCCAACCATATTTAACTATCTTACATAGGTACTACATCATATAATACCCCATGTTTACACTTTCTAAAAGAAAAAGACACCAGCACCCATTTATTCACTTTATTTTTCCATATTCATTTCGTAATAGTAGCTTATATGGCTTTGAATAATTCATAGTAGGCCAATGAACTTCTTTACAAGAGTAACATTAGTTACATTAGTGCAACTCTCTTTATCCATGATCATACTATATATACCTTATTAGAAATGACGTATCTAGTATAAAAGATGTTTTTCTTTTATTACTCTTAACTCATTCTCCTTGATCACAAAACTTAACAATCTCCCGGTAAGAAGCATATCACCTTTAACAATATATCAAGCTCCATCATCACTAGAGTGATTAAGTATTGACTCTCATTCACATCAAACTCCGTTCATAGGCTTGAAACTTTCCCCTTCAAGCTCAAAAGCTAAATCAAATTTCCTCAACACTTGGATCATATTCTCTTTAAGAACTTTTATTGGAGGTGTTAGATAGCATTTAATAAGCCTCTTTTCATTAAGAATTTAAGGATCTTGTCTCCTTTGCAATTTTGAAAGGTGATGGGATTGCCTCAATAAAACACGTTGTTCACCTCATAAGCATCATATTCATCATCTTAAACTATTACAACATGGCCTGTATAAAGTGCAAGGTGTCTTTCTTCACCTTCAATTTTTGAAAATTCTTTGGTAAACATATTTTAAAAATGCAAGAAAAGTTAGTAAGGAAAATTTCCCATGTACTTTATCACGTGTTAACTCTCAAAGATTACAAACCAATCACAACCACATGATTTTTAATAACAAAAGTAAAAACAAGAAGGCTTGAAACAATTGGATATGAAAGACATGAAATAATAAATTGACAAAGAGAAAACCTTAACATAATAAGAGATTTAAACAAACGAACCCTAAAAACAAGAAGAGGATGAAATTTGATTTTTTTTTAACACTTCATAAATAAGCACATGATGTAATAGATTGAAAATCATAAAGAACATGATTTTCTCTTTATTGTAACAAAGAAACATAATAAAATTTGAACAACGCAAAATCAAAAAGACAACCGCGCTTGATTTAGAGTCAATATGTAATACCAACTGATGTAAACACACCTAAGAATACACCTTAGAGAACTCACGAACAAAGTTGAATCAAACCTAAGAAAACTAAAGCAAATGTATAAAGAATTTGACCTTTGATTATATAGAATTAATAAATAAATTCATAAAGTATTTGAACACCATAAAGAAATAATTATTTTTTATAAGTTTGAGATTCTAAAAATAACAAGGGAAAGAAGCTCTAACGACCCTCAATAACCATATATCTTAATATTGTCTTCTACTGAAATGAAATGTCTTAAATACAAAAGATAAAAATTAAGGTTTCAAGTAGGCATGATCTAAGATCTTATACTATGAGCCAGAATATATAGGCTATGGATAAACTGATGTTATTGGGCATGGTACAGGAAATGCCTATGGCTGGAGACCGTGAAACCTCTTGTGAGCTTGTGAATTAAGACACGGTTTAGGCCACACCCATGATTGAAGATCTTGTCCAACCAAAGATGAGTGTTATCGCTAATTTTGCTCGCATCACATACCTATCAAGATTTTCTTTTATTTAGTTAAGAAGTTTAAAATTTACCTTTCGAACATGCAGCGTTCAAATGACTTACTGATACAAAGAAGAGTTTTTAAATATATACCATACGAAATTGTTCGATAGAAAGTATTATTTAATCTTATTCATCCTTCGTGACATCTTTGAGTCCATTTACCTATGCAGCTCGGTAGTAAAGCTTATAATTTCTTGTCATTTGGCCTCTTTTTAATTTCATTCTCATATAGTAGTCTATCATCAATAGTTTCTTAATTGTCCTCTTTTTATATTATTAGGTATTATTACTTTTGTGGCTTAATATTGTCTTATTGATGTATAATTTTCATTATTATTTTTATTATCCATATTATCAATTTTATATTTAACATTTTCAAAATGGTAAAGCAAGATTTGTAAAGGATTCTTTACCTATAATAGAGTAGGATGATTATAAAGATTCCTCGTCACTTAGCGATAATTCGTTAAATCAATAAGGTGGTGAATTTTCAGGTGAAAAATAGAAAGTGGACATAGGCTAATGGTTGTTTGGCTTAACCATTATTAATTAGTTTAAACCATTTTTTTTATTACATTAGTTATCTCAGTTTAGCCTATGTCCACCACAAGAACTCTAAAGGATGTAAATCTGGAACCTCAAGGTCTTTTAAGTTCCTACGTAGCTTTTACACTTTGATTGGTCAATTGCTAATTGATCGCTGACCCTGCTCAGCATCAGGTTCCTAGCAATCTTAGGGTTCCCTAGTAGCTTCAACTCTCACAGTGCCAGTGAAAGCGAGACGTCCGTAATTTATCCAATCAAGGAGTTTTGCTCAGGGGGCTAAAGGATCATCAATAGGACAAATTTTCCATTTATCCTCCTTTTGTATGACTCGAACTCAAGACTTCTTATAAGGGACAACCTTAAGTGAGGAGCTTATACCATTAGGCCACTCCTCATTGTCTATCCATCTTTTTGTATCACTAGTAATTAGTCTTGATCTCTCATTCATTACTCTCTTTTACTATATTATTCATAAAGGCAACTTATAAGAAAGGATTTGCAATATTTTTGATCAATCATTAGGGTGTTAAATAAAAAAAAGAAAAAGAATACATAAAGTTATAACTCATAACATATTCATTAAAATTTGTTTTTGGTTCTTTTTCATTTGATATAAAATCTAGGTTGAATAATTGATAGACTTGCATAATGATATTCTTTTCTTCATAGTAAAAGCAGCTAAACATGATATGAAACAATATTATATATTATATATAAGGGACCATTTAATCATTACATAGGAAACACTATACTTTAAAGTAATGTTACAGGTTGTCTATTAAATGATAAAAGTATTGATAGATAGAAAGGTCAAATTATAGTATGGTCCTTATATATTAATTTAAAGTTAAGTGATTAATCGATTAATAACGAAATCAAGGCTTTCAATTCATTAAAAGTTAAAACACGAGTGACGAGTGACTACACATCAAAAAAAAAAAAAAAGTAATATTTGGTAGGATGAAATCCTATATAATTATTGAAGTGGGAGAGAATGTCAAAGGCAACTTTCTCCCTTTTTGCTGCTTTACACACTTTCTGCTCCCGCGACGTACCAGCTTTTAGCTGTCAGGGAGATTTTCACGGTTCGGAAAATGCCAATGTTTCTAGATCTACATCCCACGATTGCTACCGATGAACTAATGGTATCTTTTCATAACTTATTTATTTTAATATTAATAGTAAAACATGAATATTGATTTTTATTAAAAAATTAATAAAGTACGGGTGAAAAATAAGAACGTGACGCGCTACCAAGTTTTGCTTCAATTTCACTCCTTTTGATTGTGATTCGGTTAGTTGACATGTACGGAAATGTGTCATTCCAGTTTCAGCGTCACTCTTTACTTGACTTGATGGAGAAGGGCCAAAGATATCAATTTTGTAACGTACCGCTTAAAAATTATATTTAAAAATGTCAGTTGTCGATACTAGTTGATATTGGCTTGTAATTATATTCAAAAATACCAATTACCAATAATGGTTAGTATAGGCTGATTTCACATAATACCGACTGATATTAGCAAGTATTTAAAATACTGATTGAAAACCACTGTAAACTTTGTAAAATAAAAAAAACTTTTTAGTAAATTTTCCAAAATCTACCCTTCCGCATCTCCCCTCCTCCTCCTCCCTCCTTTTTTAAATATTTTTTAATTAGCTATTTATTTCAACTTTTATAGTGATCTTTAATTTTTAATTTTAAAATAAAATAAATTTTTTATTACTCATAATAATTATACATTAAATAAAAATTTAAAATAAATTATTTTTGATTAAATTTATTTTAATCTTTTATATAATATTTATTAAAAATTATTAATAAAAATATTTATTTTTAAAATAAATAATATTATTTATAAACTAATATTTATTTTAAATATATTTTAATTATTAAATCAAAATTTATCTAAAATTTATACATTTTAAAAATATAATAATTAATTTTATAAAATTTAAATTAAATTAAGTTATTTATAGTTTTACTAATAATTAATTTTAATTAATTAAATATATAATATTAAATTAAATTGTTTAAACTCTTATTAATAATTAATGTATTAAATACTTAAATAATATATTTAATTAATAGTAAATTAAATAATATATGTTTTGTTTCAGTTTCACTTCTAATTGATTGTTTTCTCGTAACAAACTCTTGTTGTAAATTGTAATAATTAGAAAGTCAAAGATTTTTATTGTTCTTTTTATTTAAAGTTTTAATGTAATTATTATTTATTATATGATAAATTTGTAATATTTTAAATGCTTTGTATTATTCTTAATTTTATATTTATATGATGATAATTATCTTTTTTAATATTAACTGTGGTTATTATTTATATGTGAAATATCTAAAAATTATTGTTATTTCATATTAATTATGGTTATTATTTATTATTATAATTTTTAGAAACAGAGTTGATGTAAAATTATAAGTTATACAGTACAATTGTACAATATGACAATGGACTATTTTGTAATTTTAATAAAATTTAAAGAATGTTTTATAAAATTAAAAATTACTGAAATGGCACCCGATATTAATCAGTATTAGTACAATATTGTACCAGAACTAAATCTGATACTAAGTCAGATACGATATTCGCAATATTGAAAAGGACCCACCGCATGCATTGATATACGTACAAATAAGAAAAAGAAAACTGAGAGAGATCTTAATCAAATTGGTAGACCCACCTGTACCTAGGAGTAGTACTCATCACTGCAATTATTTGATAGTCTGAATAATACCGAACAAACATTAATATCGGATTGAGTTTTGATATAGTAATTTATCAATATCGATTAATATCGAATATTATTTCGAGTAATTTTTTAAAATTACAAAATAGATCCTACATTTTTTAAAATTATAAAATATTGCATTATTATATCGAAGTTTATACGTTATAATTTTACATCAATTTTATTTCTAGAAATTATAATAATAATAATTTAAAATACCAATACTTTATTATTTTTATTATCATTAATTTTCACATATTTCACGTATAAGTAATAACTACCTTTAATATAAAACGTTCATTTAATCATCATGTAAGTATAAAATTAAGAACAATACGAATTATTTGAAATATTATAATTTCATCTTATAATAAATAATAATTATATCAAAACATCAAATAAAAAAAATAATAAAGATCTTTAACTCTCTAACTATTACAATTTACAACAAGAGTTCTCGATGGAAAACAACCAACTATAAGTAAATCCTGAAACAAAATATATATTATTTAATTCACTATTAATTAAATATATATTATTTAGTTCTTTAATATATTAATTATTAACAGTAATTTATACAATTTAATTTAATATTATATATTTAATTAATTAAAATTAATTATTACTAAAATTATAAACATCTTAATTTAATTTAAAATTATATTTAATTTATAAAATTAATTTAATCATTATATATATTAATAATTAAATTTAAAAATATTTTTAAAATATAAAAATTTCAAATAAAATTGATTAATTATTAAAATTTTATTTAAAAATAAATTTTAGTTTGTAAATAATAATTTCTAAATAATGTATTTTTAAAAAGAAATAATTTTTATTAATACGTTATTAATAAATATTTTACAAAATATTAATATAAATTTAATTAAAAATAATTTTTAAAAAATTTTATTTAATGTTATTATTAAGAATAAAAATATAATTTTTGTTTTAAAATTAAAAATTAAAAAATCACAATAAAAGTTGAACTAAATAGCTAATTACAAAAGAAATCTTTCAAAAGGGGGGAAGGGGGGAGGCGGGAGGATATTTTCGAAAAATTTTAAAAAAAATTTTTGCTAAAAAGTCCCTCTATTTTCTAAAGTTTATAGTATTGGCTAGTATTATGCGAAATTGCGGGTACAAATTAATACTAATGATCGATTATTTTTAAATAAAGTTTTGTACCATTTTTAACTTAATTAATATCGACTAGTACGGTATGAATCTTATATCATTGAATCTGATACTATAAACTACTCTTTTCTTCTTCTGGATCAGTGATTTCATTCTGCTACCTCATAACTACTACAAACTCATAGCTTTGATGTTCTTAATTAGCATCAAAATTCTTTTCAAGAGTTTTGACAAGAATATTAATTTTATTTAACTATGAGAATTTGGAGTCAATATCTTATAACTTTATTTTTTATTATTGAACCAGCACATGAGAGTTGACTATACCAAAAGCCAGCAGTGGAGTTTCCTGAATAGATAGAGACAGGCTATGGTTCTAACCTCGAAGATGCCATGAGTAACCAAATTCTTTTGTAATCATCATCAGAATCGCGGTTCGGCCTTTTTTGCTCATCCTGACCCTCTTTGAAGTTCACTGTTTTTATCATCTTACTTTTATCATACCATCATCATCTGTTCCTTTCAATCAATCTCTCAAATTCGAACATGACTAGAAGAAAACAAAAGCATATGTTAATTTAACCATT
>JANZXR010000008.1:13726034-13736484 GCA_027575705.1 Erythroxylum echinodendron
CATCTGTTCCTTTCAATCAATCTCTCAAATTCGAACATGACTAGAAGAAAACAAAAGCATATGTTAATTTAACCATTAAGTTGGTGAATTCACTAAGATTTGAAAAGTGAGAATATAATTACTATCCCAAACTCTACATTTAATGATAATAATTACTATATCACTATTTTAAAAGGTATATAATCAATTAATTTTGGACTTCACATTGAAACTGAATGAAAAAGAGTTGCTCACCTACTTGGATTATTGTCAATCATGCTCTTTTGGTGGACTTATATGTGCTTTTTGATTACATATAGTTCCAGCTAGGAGCCTTCCACTTTTCAACATATATTAAAAAAAAAAAAACTCTCTCAATGCATCTTACGTATATATATTCATTGTCTTTTGTCCAACATGTAAATTCAACTTTTCCATATTCATTTACTGTTGAATAAATTATTTGGATTTCATATTGAAGTCTTCTTCTACGGTGGATATCTTAACCAACAATAAAGACTTGGTTGACATTGATGGAGCGAAGGATTTCTAGACTCACGAACCTTCCTTCTTGGAATTGCCTCTTCAAGGCTACAAAACACCACGAAATGAATAGTTTACAAGAAACCAAGAATATAACATGCATACGTCAAAAAACAGAATAGAGCGCTCTTGCATTGCTAGCTCGTAACGAATACTTCATCCACCAGTTTAAGAGAAGCGAAGTGAGCGTGCTATGGATTAGGGTAGAATAGAACTGTTGAATTTTTGTTGCATCGTGAATTTAAGTAAGGAGAATTTAAATAATAGAATACGTAACATGAGCCTTAGTTACGGCCCGGGATTAACCGTGAACTTGTATTAACAAGAAAAATGTGAAAAATTGAGTAGATGTTATGTTTATGTATTCTCAAATTTGTTGATTTAAGTGGGAGATAATATGAAGAAATGTATATAAATAAGCATGCTTAAGCCCATCTATTTTCAATTATATTTAGAAATTTATGATAAGCCCCGCCAATAGAATGCTCATCTCAATTGCTTGGATCTCTCCCAGAAAGTTGGATGGATTGCCCTCCTTTGTCAGCCCTTTTTTACTTGGGCTAGGCTTGTTAGCAATGGCAGGTAAACGCACTGTCATCTAGGCCTTGCAAATGCAGTTTAATTACAATGCTATTTATTTAAAGGAGAAAGGAAAGGACATTCCAGATCAGTCGACAAGTCGTTGACAATATCTTAAGAATGGAACGGGCCCCACGGTTGCCTCCCAACAAAAAATATAAGCCATTTGGACACACACAAGGATCAACAGGAACTGCTTCTATCGCTGTTTATGCTTTTGATCTCTCAAAGTCATCTTAGTAAGTTTCTTCTTCAATTCACATGTCTGAATCTTGTCCAGAAACCGAAAGGTCGGAGAATCTGTTAGATTCCTCTTGTTTCTTTTGGGTCTTAATTGAAAAAAAAATTAAAAAAAGTTCTTTCATTTATCTTTGTTTGTGGGTGATCTTCAAGTCTTCTGCTTTTCTGTTTCTAAGCTGTTGGTGCTTTTTTTTTTTTATAATTATGTTTGCTTGTTCGATTTCGAGGAATCCTTTTTCTGTTCATTTTGGGTCTGGATTTGAGTTACGGGTTCTTTCTACGATTTCTTTTAATTTTTTCAAATTCCTGTTGAATCTTTGGTCGTTTCTCTTAGCTTAGGAACCGAGGCTTAGATATTCTGTGATAGGAATTCTCAATTTTTTATTTGTTGTATTGGGAATTTAAGAGGTGAGAAATATGTTGGGATCGGGTTACGTGTTTGAACAACTGATTGTGGGTTGTTTATGCGGTTATTCACGGCATTTGGGTCTCATGCTTACTGGGAACTTCTATCTTGTTGCGGACTAGGAATCCCTTAGTTTGCCTGCCAGTAAAAATGAAGGGTGTTTTTACATAAATATGTGCTGGGTATCTCTGGTGATTGAAAATTGTCTTGTAGTTTATATTCCACTTATGATTTTGGCATTGGATCAAGCACAGTTTCATAACTAAAATACTGTAGCAGTAAGAGTGGCTATTGAGCTTGACTCAGAAGGAAAAGGCTCGGCCATTTTTCTTTTTGGGCTAGTTCTTGACAAAAACCCAAGATTAAGAACCAAAAATACCAGAATGGAGCATCTGTTTCAAGAAAGTTTGGAATTAGATTTTGAATATAACAAAAGGATAAGGCGTATCTGTAATAGTTCCAAGGGTCGTTAGGGGAGATGGTGAAAGGCTCTAATACTTGATTTGTTCTTCACCTTTATGGTGTTTAAGTGCCTATAAACCTTCGCTCTCCAAGACATTGCTCTTCTAGATGCATTGTTTCTAGTATTAGAGACCATGGCTTGTTCTTTTGGTTAGACTTTAGTCTTAAGAAAGGGGGAAGAATGAGGGTTCATGTTTTGCTACTAAATTCATTACTCAGTGCTATGTGCATTGCGGTCTTATTGCACTTATACTACCTGTATTCCGCGGGAAGGACAGAAGTTAACTCATAAAAGGTTCATGATATTTGACAGCATTATTTTTTATTGATGTGTTGTCAAGTCAAACTTGTGCATGTTATCCATTTCATTCATCTACCCATTTTGGCTATTTCCTGCTTCTTTCCTACAAGTTCTTTATCGCACGGACACCCTAAAGTCAGCCACAAGCAATTATATCTTTTCATTCTGTTAAAAAAAAAAAAAAGTGCAGATTAATTTTTGTGTTAATAAAATATCACAATGATAATATTCGAAATGACTCCAAACTGTGAAATAAGGGCTTGAACAACCTGAAATCTGATTTTATTATCTTTCTATTGTTTTTTCTTCCAGGAAAAATTCCCAAAGAAGTTGATAAAGCTAAACATGATTAGCAAGGGCAGACCCTTTAGGTAGGGACTTACGATTTATGACATTTATTGTCAGATGCGGTGATGCCCTTTCTATCACCGTTTGTCTTGTGCTATCAAAATGTGGAACTTTGCATCCAATTGCTTAGCTGGAAGTGTTGGGGTGAGTAGTTTCCCAAGGCTGACTCCAGTTGCTCCAGAGTCCTCAGATGATGAGGCATCTTCTGTTGTTAGCAGAGAAGAAGGTTTAGAGTGTCCAATTTGCTGGGAATCCTTCAACATAGTGGAAAATGTGCCTTATGTCTTATGGTGTGGTCATACTCTTTGTAAAAACTGCATCCTAGGACTCCAATGGGCAGTGGTGAAATTCCCAACATTGCCAATTCAGCTTCCTCTCTTTATTTCCTGTCCTTGGTGCAATCTATTATCATTCCGCGTTGTTTACAAAGGTGATCTCAGATTTCCTCGCAAAAATTACTTTCTGCTTTGGATGGTTGAAAGCAAGAACAGTGACAGAAACAAGCTTCATTCCAACTTCTGTGAAGATCATCAATCTCTTTGGTCATCCAACAGCAATCCAGCCCAGGGGAATCGGGTCAATTCTGGTGACATAAGAAGAGGGCAACTCATTCATCATCCCGGGCGATCAGGAACAAGCCATAATCATAATGATTTCGACAGTTACCTCAATATTGGGAGAATTAATTCTTCCCTTCAGAAGTCTCTGATTTTCTTTGTTCATCTAACAGCCAAATTCCCATTGGTTGTCATAGTCCTTTTGATTATTTTATATGCAATACCTGCCAGTGCAGCCATTCTAGTCCTGTACTTTCTTATCACTCTTTTATTTGCTATCCCATCATTCCTCATCTTGTACTTTTCTTATCCTAGTCTGGATTGGCTTGTTAGAGAAATCATTACTTGATACAAGGTTACTTTGGTCCTATAGTGCTGCGAATAGAGGTTTGCACCCGGTAAATTAGGCAGGCTCTTGCCGTATATGAATGGTTGCATCGTGGATATGCGAAGCTCTTGTATGTGTTAGCGGCTCTAAGTGTTTCTATCCATGGAGATCAAGACCTTACAAATTTAGAATATGCTTTACTCTGTTGTACATAAATCATTGTTTTATCTTGTGGAAATCTATGTTATTCTATGTTAATTGGAGGTTCAAGTCTCAAACTGTATGAATTTAATATTTCTAAATTATGTATATGAGGGCCATTTTTTAATAGCTCTTGGTTATCTGAAAGTGAACTTTCATTTCAGAGAATGGCTGAATGCTGATTCCTGAATTTGGAGTGAATGACATATATCTCTAGTGGTGTCAATTTTGGAACCAAACTAGAAATTTGATTACTGTGATCATAAATGAAATGAAATTATATGGTCAATGGTTGTGTCTCCACTTTTTATGATCCTGCTAATGTTCTGAAATATTTGAAGGTACAGGCGGATAATGTTTTTGTGACTGTAAAGCTACTCCTGGACTTCCAGGGTAGAAGTAGAACTTGCAAAGAGCCTACCAACAGACATCCATTTGGAAACTTCATATCCACATTCAGTCTAACATCAAATGGTTAATATTTGCATGAGGAGGCATTTCAAGAGGACCTGATGTTTAGTTTCTTGTAAGTAAGAAGCATAACTAATGGAAGCAATCGCGCCTATATTTAGATAGCATTACATGACAACAGTGAACCAAAAATTTTGTGGGCTAGTTGGCCTGATGTATATGGCCAGATGAACTCGGACATAGTTTATGGTTCAAGAAAGTTCCGTCGCATTCTTGTTGCCATATTTCTTTTGCGTTTCGCAACATCCACAATAATTTCCTGGACAAATCCATGTAGGAAAATCCAACACGGACAAGCCTCCACGTGTCATTAACATGGCCTGGAGATTGGCGGCTCTCCGATCTCGTGCCCAACCCATAAGCCTCAGCCTCTCTGGTCATGTGAGAAAGGAAATCTAAAACTTCCATAAACTAGGAGGAAAGTAAGAGAAAAAAATGGTGGCAACCATCACTGTTGCTTCCCCAAAATCAAGAACCTTGCAGAACCCAACCCCTTCTAAAGACCAAAGTTATAGCTTCTATGGTGTATCCTTGAAGAGTCTTTCTTCACAACTAAAACCCAGAAACAAAAGGAATGGCGAGGTCAGCTTGGTGCTTGCTGCAACAAACAGCACAGCCTCCTCAACTGACACTAAAAACAGCGGTGATGGCAGGTTTTACCTTAACTTTACAGGGTTTCCGTTTCCTCTCGGCCCCTTCCTTAACAGGCGAACTATAAGAACTGAGGTTAGTGTCTTTAACTTCAATTTGGCACGCAAAGTTATAATGCTTAATAACTCTGGATTTTAGGGGTATCACGCTGAAATGTTTACAAGACCAAGCCTTTGGTTTGATGGTTGTGGCTTCTTGTGGTGTTAAGCACCGATTCTCCCAGTGCCTGTAGTTATATGTACCAATACCCGTGATCTATTCCACAGATTCTGATATCATTATAGTAGCTAAGCATGTCACCTGTCGCAGGTTGTCATGGCAATAATGCTCTCTTGTTCCTGATAAGCAAATTAGGGTGTCTGATACTTCTTGATGGGCTTATGCGTACATGTCCAATTTTGTATGTCCTAATCGTTCATAGGCAGGTGGATAATTACTCCAACTATTTTGGCCTCCATTAAGCTACTGTTAATATTATCTTCTTTTATAAGAAAATACAAAGAAAACTTTGTGCTTTTTGATCAGTATGAAGCTTTAAATTGCTGTACTTCAAGCTCTCTCTGGACAGAACTTGAGGTTTTATGATTGTACCGCTGATGTCTTGCAGCTGTAAAGGTTCTTAAAAGAGATAAGTAAGTGAAGAAGCAGCGAAATGGGAGGGCAAAACCATGTTTGAGAGGCCCTTCTAGAACTAGAAGTAGGCTTTACAAAACGAGCAAATATGTCCATGTGGTTAATATGATCCATCATAATGAAAGGCTGTTTTTCTTTCTGTTCAAAAGCTTATTTGAATACCGATAGCCTATTGTTGTTGCAAGTTCTTCAATGATAGACGGCATATATCCGTCATATTACAGGGAATCTTAGGCATTGATCTATTTGAAACGTTTACATATACAAAAGGGAAGATAAAAGGGTATCTTTACAGAGCCTGAGGACTTTATCATTCACTGTCATTTTTGGTTTGTTTCTCATACCTTAATGTGAATAATGCTGCTTATATTAATTGGAGTAGCAAGATGCCGTTGTTCTTTCTCCCATGGAGAGAAACAATTAGACATCAAAGATTTAGATCATTAAATTCTACGTCAATGAAACTTTCTAGTGGAGTATAAAAATATGTGCCCCTTTAGTAACTTTTGTATACATGTACGTTTAGTATGCCACAAGAGATAGGATTTGCATGTGGAGATATGTTTCTAGTTTCTGCTTGACTAATTTGTAGTTAAATACTAATGCAATAGGCAAGGAAAGGTTGTATCTTCTATTATATGGGAAAATATGGGGAAACAGTTCCAACTTGTTTACTGGCGCCATTCTTGTACTTGTGTGTAGCGGTTTTGTTGAGTAGATTATTTGCTCATGTTGCTGTAAAACTTTGCAGGCTGTGAATGGTTGTATATGGCTATTTGAACAAGAACAGGCATTGGGCTTTAGCAGTGTCTCAACAAATATTCGCATGACTGTTATCAAGTTAAAATCTGGGGGGTTATGGGTACATGCCCCCATTGCTCCAACCAAGGAGTGTATTGAGGTTCTGCCTTATTTATTTTACTAATAAAACAAATTACCAATCATTTATCTGAGTCCTAACTTTGCTTCGTCTAAAGTGTTCCTTTCTATAACAGAATCTGCTAAATTAAGTTAATATTTTTCTGCATAGTTTTGTAAAGGAACTCAGAGGCTACTATACCTCGTAAGTTTAAAGAACCCATTGTAGATCAGAAGCATATTCGTAGGCTATAGAAGGATACACTTTGTTGGGGAGAGAAAATGACAAATAAAAAATTTTTGGCACAACCAGAAGGCTGTGGATGCATATCTGTCATGAATCTTCATTGCTACGTACTGCGTGTATTTAGGGGATACAAAAAGGTTAATTTGCTAATGGCCTGGCATATATGCATATGGAATCTAATGAAGATGAAGACAAAGCTAAGATACAACAGTATGGTTGTTATTGTCTTATGATTTGATTTAGAAAGTGCCTACTCTTTTGAAAAGATACCATTGTTATTTAGCCTCACAAAAAATTAACATTTTCATGTAACTGAAACCAAAAGTCGTATGTTCTGACTTTGGATAATTCTCTAGAAAAACCAGCTGATCAGCAAACTTCTATCTTTATCTCAGTTCTTTTAACATAAAATTTTGTCTTCTTGCTGTATTTTATTCTTCATGTGCTCTTGTTAACTTAGGCCTGTCCTGCAAAATCTGGTGCCTGTTTGACAAACATTATGTCTTGCAGCTCGTGAAAGAGTTGGGAGCACCAGTGGAATACATTGTCCTGCCTACGTTCGCTTACGAGCATAAAATATTTGTTGGTCCCTTTTCTAGAAAATTTCCGAAGGCCCAAATATGGGTAGCCCCAAGGCAGTGGAGTTGGCCGTTGAATTTGCCACTTGAGTTTTTTGGAATTTTTCGTTCTAAAACATTGAAAGATGAGGATTTGTCTACCCCATGGGCCGATGAAATTGAACAGAAAGTTCTAAGCTCACCGGAAGTTGGTAATATTATTGACAACAGTGAATAAATCTTCACTTGGAAAAATCATGATAGAACTAGATTTGTTGTATTTTATCTCAGGAATTGGACCGTATGTTGAGGTAACTTTCTATCACAAGCGTTCAAGAACACTACTGGTAACGGATGCTGTAATCTATGTCCCACGAAAGCCACCAGAATGTATTAGCAAAGACTCATTGTTGGCATCAGCAAAGAATGGGTTGGCTGTAAAGATTCTTAGTAAAGGAAAAGAAGTTCCCGAGGAACCTGTTGTTGACAACCAGATGAACCGTCAAAAAGGTTAGTCCTCTACACTAGCTAAGGCTAGTAGGAAAAACAATCCAAGATTTTCATACATATATATAAGTTCCATTGGTGCAGGGTGGGAAAGAATGGTCCTCCAGATCTTGTTTCTCGGTCCTTCTAATTTGTTGGAACCTAATGCTAGCTTTGCTCAGATGTCACAAAAGTTGATTGTTTCACCTATTGTAAAGACACTGGTGTTCAGCAAAGTTCCTGAGAAGGTATATATTCTAGATCATTCCCTAAAATTCTTTTCTACTTCTATTCAATGATTACATAGGCATTCACACTTCAATCTATCTTCATACATAAAGCTGCTGATGGTAATTGATTAAACCAAATGGGGCATTTAGTGAGTTGTATTGTGAATGTGAACCTTCCTGATTAAGTCAAGTGAGAATACTGAATATTCAGCGCTGTTGCCATTGTTTTAATGTTTTCTTAACGTATACTTGTTAAAAACCAGGTCAGGGATTGGATTGATCGCATTGCCCGAGACTGGAAATTCAAGAGAATAATCCCTGCTCATTTTGCTGGTCCAATAAATGCAAGCAGGTCTGATTTCTTGGCTGCATTTGCATTTCTTGATGATCTACTGGGTGAGCGAGCTCGGCCTTCACTTTATCTTCTATTTACATCACTTTTGGGAAAAGCAGCCAGTTACTTTCCCCCAGATGACATGAGGACATTATCTTCTCTGGATGAGTTTCTAGTCTCGATAGGTGCTGTGAAGAAGACTGTCTCCGGTCGGAAAAGAATAGCATTACGATAAAGTTAGCTGCAAGGTTTCATCTCTTCAAATTTACACGTGTATATCAAAAAGTTTGATGATCACTGCTGTGCTGATATATTAAGGGAAACATCAAGTCTTTAATCAACTTGGAGGTTTCAAGTTGTCTGTGGTTTAGATGCTTTAAGATAAAAGTCGAGATATGATCTCTTTTTCCAATGCTTTGCTGGTAAGAGAAGATTCTTCACAAAACTATTTCTGTCTACAACTTTTGTGCCAGCTAAAGAAACAATAAAGGTAGCTCTAAAATGGTGCCCTTCTGGTGAAAGAAAATAACATAATGTAGGTTCGTGCTTCCTTTGGCATTCATGTTATGCCTTCTTCATATCATACATGGGAAGAATAGGAGTTAATGAGATCCGTGGAACTTTGACCTCCTCAACTAAAACTAAGCTAAGCTGCCACCTAAAATGAAACTTCATGCCCACATGCATGCATACCAGCAAAAGTCTACAACAAGAAGAAAGAAAGGATTTTGGTTTTATGTGGTCCAATCCACCAGTCTTTTTCTTTTAGAGACTGACTTTGCCCACCCCAAAGAGCATGCCGGACCTGGAGCATGTGAGTGAGAGAGAATCCAATGTGATTTTCTACCATTACTCAATTTGTCTGTTTCATCTTGCTTTCTTTTGACGAAACAAAACATACAATGTGTACTAGCGCCAGCCATAGAAGTTAGAAATGATGCAATAAACAATTATAAAAAGAGGCTCAGCCTTTTTTTTGGGTTGGAAAAGTTAATAGTGGTCCTTTTTAAGTTGTGGCGTTCCATGCAGTTGCAGCCTTCCTCTTCCTTATGAAGAGCCAGTTGAATTAGCTATTTTCTCTTTTGAGGGACTTGCAACAAAAACCATTGACATTGGGTACCTACCAATGCATGCCATATCCTCCTGGCGCACAAAGCTCTCATTTTTTGCTACCCCACAAACTCAACAAACCACCCAATGATGCATTTATTTGCATTACACTTTACTTTTCCCTTCATCTTCATAATGAACTTCTACAAAGTTTAGTCTTTAGCGATTCCCTTTCTCGCTCAGATTAGAAATTTAAAAAAAAAAACCATAATTGAGCAACTATAACTATACTTAGGTGACAAGCATTACCACAAATAATTCCAAGTATATTGGATTTAATGTTGAGAGTTGCATATTAGTTGCTTGGATTGAACTGTAAATCGAAAACATGGAAAGATCATCACAACGTGAACACATTTATCTATGTTGACCTTGATTGTGACTAAGGTCGGACATTATCTATGGAAGAATATGTTCTTTTAGAGAGAACAAGAGAGAAAAAAAGCTTAGAGAGAATATGCTCTTTTAGAGAGAGAACCAACCATTTCACTTAAAAGAAGGGAATGTTAGAGGTCACGTTTGGCGGTTCTTCGGAAGATGCGGCTGCAACAACAGGAAAAGTAAAATTTCGCTAGGATGGTAGAGGGGGATCCCAGGATGTGGAGATGTCAGATTCTCCAGCCTCGTATAAGGCATGCCTAGTGTGACATCAATCAGTCCCGACAGAATATGTCGACGTCAATGATGAGGACATTGTGGTTTCTACTGATGATAAAGATCCGTTCATATCCCTCACGGACAAGGCTCATGCCCAACTTTGAAAGTCATGGAAATTTTCGGTGATTGTTAAACTCCTAAGAAGGATTATCGGATATGCTCTAATGTGTTCAAAACTAAAGGTGCAATGGAACCTGGTTCAGCCGGATTCTGACGAGGCTGTACGTTGCCGTTTGGATCCATGGAAGCAACTGTTGAACGCGAGAATTCTG
>JANZXR010000008.1:13741569-13770071 GCA_027575705.1 Erythroxylum echinodendron
GATTTTACAAGCTATCCCTTCATATCTGATGCAAACAATACACTAGCCAAATCGATTTTACAAGC
The DNA here is from genome assembly GCA_027575705.1 of Erythroxylum echinodendron. NCBI lineage: Eukaryota > Viridiplantae > Streptophyta > Magnoliopsida > Malpighiales > Erythroxylaceae > Erythroxylum > Erythroxylum echinodendron. The sequence goes on from JANZXR010000008.1 coordinate 13,741,635, forward strand.
TATCCCTTCATATCTGATGCAACCAATCATGCTTCCCGCCAATATATCCAAAGAAATTGACCAACTCATTAAGGGATTCATTCGGGGATCTAATTCAGGAAAAAAGAAGTTACATCTTATTAGCTGGGACAAAGTATGCTCAGCAAAGGAGCAAGGGGGCCTTGGTCTATACGAGACTTCAGAAACTAACAAACTGTTACTTATAAAACTTGGATGGCATTATCTCACACAACAAAACCAGTTATGGGTTAGAGTGACGGCTAATAAATATGGCTGGACTAAATCCAGTATTGATGTTTCGATAATGAGTGTGGTTAAGCATAACAGCTCAGCATTATGGAGGGCTTTACATCCTCTTTGGCCATCCCTATTCAAAGCAGGAGTATGGTATGTTGGAAATGGCAAAGATACTCTATTCTGGGAAGATCAATGGTTGGAGAATTTGGGACCTCTCATTGGCATGGCTTCATGTGATATCCCAGAATCATTGAGAAATCGATTTATTAGCCATTTTGTTGCTGATTCTGGAAATTGGAACTGGAGACTTTTTCAGGAATATCTTCCAACTTTGTGTGTTTACAACTAGCAAAGTCAAACTGCCTAACGATCGGTAAGAGAGGGATGTCTTGAGGTGGAGTTTGAATATGAATGGTCAATTCTCAACTACTTCTACCCGCTCACTATTATAGGAGGGACATAGTCGAGACATCTCACAGTTATGGAGGCTTATATGAAAATGGCCAGGTCCAGAAAGGATTCGTTCCTTCCAGTGGTTAGTATCACATAATCAGTTACCTATAAAAGATCTTTGCTTTAAGCACCAGATTCTTACTAATGACACATGCCTCCAGCGTGAGATTAGCCCGAAATCTACATTTCATGTTTTGGGAGATTGTACGTTTTCTAAAAGTAGTTAGTCACAACTTATCCCAATTGATAAACAGATCGAGTTCTTTAGGTTAGACATGGGGGATTGGTTAATGGCGAATTTATCAGCAAATAAGGAAGATAACTTGATGCCATAGTATATGGTGTTTAGTACAGGCTTGTGGATGCTGTTGGAGTGGAGGAATCAACTTGTCTTTGAGGGCCGTACTGACGCAAGCTCCCATCCAATAGTAGCTATTAAATTGAAAACAAAGGAATTCCAGTTCTCTGTTAATAACGTGAAGAAATTTGCATTGCACATAGCAAGACGGGAGGATCGATGGGTTAGGTGGATCCCCCCAATTCAGAGATGGCTTAAACTGAATTGCAATGTTAGTCATGATACTTCTACAGGTTTCTCTTATGCAGGTGGCGTCTTGAGGAACGCTGAGAGCCGTTGGATCACAGGATTTACTTAATCACTAGGGTGTTGTCCATTATGGGAGGTGGAGGCTTGAGCGATCAAAATAAGCCTATTCTTGGCACTCTCAATTGGGGTTTGTAAATTACACCTGGAATCAGACTCGTGGGATGTAATTCAAGCACTAAGGAATAGGAATGTTAAGGCCCCCTTGAACACCATATCATAGAGTATCAGAGTTTACTTGAACGCTTTAAGGATGTCATATTAGAGCATAAATTCCGGGAGGCCAATGTAGTGGTTGATAAAATTGTAGGACTGGGACGAAGCTACCCACAAGGCATCTTCATGCATGGGTCTCATTCGTGCTGACAACTTTAGATTCTTGTGTTTCCGTCCAGGCTATTAGTAAATACGTGAGTTTTCCTTACCAAAACAAAAGGTCGGACATTATGTAGGATCTACCGAGATTACAATATCTAGATTTTATGGTTTTTTAAAAATATTTTTATTATAAACATTAAAGAATTTTATTTTCGACTCTCTCTCTCTCTCTCTCTCTCCCCCCCCTACTTAATGTGTACAGAAAACGAACACAAACGCGTATGCAGGAGAGGAAAGCTCTCCAAATGCCAGAAACGGAAAACCAGATTGCTTGCACGAACGCACAAACATTGAGAAACCAACAAAAGTGCACACGAAACAGATAAAGCGGGATCATATTGTTATGTGACCTTTGTAGAGATATACGTTGCCAGTTTCTTCGCGTCCTGGTTAAGCACCGTATTAATTTTTAGACTTATGTCCATAACTTCTCTCTTTCCTCTCTTTTGTTAAAGCTTAAATCTTTTCGTTGGATTCGATGTGGATTTATCCTTTTCTCAACATGGTTCCCTTCTAAATGGGATTTTAGTGATGGGTTTTTCTGGCTCTGTTTTCACTTTCATTCTTTTGGAATTCGTGTTTTTTTCCCCAAGATACGTTGTTCTTGGGTTTCGGTGGATGGTTGTATTGTGCTTTCTTTTTCATTTTTTTGGTTTTCAAGATTGTATAATCCTTTTTCTATATTAAACGTTTTCATATATTTCGTCATCAACGTCTGTTTAGCTTAGAATGATTAGTATCAGCGTATTTTGTTAATGCATCTGAAAGGAATTGATAAGTTTACGGTAGGTGCTAATCATATATGTTGTTCTTCATGCGACTTTCTTTTCTGGTCTCAACAGTTCATCTGGACTTGGAAATGATTTTAAATGAGATATAGGCTCATCCAGTTACATTTATTCAAAGCCTTCAATTTTGTCCTAATTCCGTGGTTCAATCAACAGTGCTATAGTACTTTATTGTGTTGTCTCTTTTGCTTGCTTTTTTATTTTCTGTATGTTTTGATCCTCCGTGACAGTGCTTCAAGTATGATTGAAAGGCTAGATTCTTAAGCACGGCAATTTTTGTTTTGATATTGCTTTTAGTTCAGAAATGAGCTGCTTTCTCTTGAATTTTGTTCCTTTTTTTAAGCTCTTTGGTGTAGGATCACAAAGTTAATGAGTACTTCACATGGCTGATCATTCATGGTATCCATTGTTTTCATCTCAAGGCAATTATACGTTATTGTTTCCTGTCACAGAGCATCGTAATTGTCTTTTGCTGGACGTCGTTCTCAATTCACGTTAATATCCAAAAATCTATTTGTGAGCTATCTTTCTATGTGGAGCACCATATGAGAAACATATTCATCATTGTTAAAACTTAAAAGCCGTACTTTGTTCCCTGGGATCTCTAATGCATATGTTTCCTCTTTTCAGTTTGTCTCAGCTGATGGCTGAGAAGAGCATTAGCCTACCTGTGAGCCCAAATTCAAATGATTCAAATTTAGTTAATTCCAGAAGAAGCTCTCTGGGAAATTTGAGTTCTTCAAGGCGTGGAGAATCATTTCTGCCTCACTATCTCCGAGCGTCTACGGGCTCATGCCATGACCTTTGTAAATATGGGAGGAAACATGAATTCGAAGAAAAGGCAAGACGTCCAATAAGAAAAATCTTGAAGAAACCATCTTATGGCCAAGGTTCACCGGAGGTTCAGCCACAGAGGGACAAAACATCAGCTGTTAAAGTCAAACCCAGTGCTAAGTCAAGTACCCTTGCAACTAATACTCCTGAGGTTATCAAGAGGGAATTGCCAACAAAATCAATTAGCAATAAGACTTCATCTTGCAATGAAGTTCTGGACGAAAGGACTTCTGATGAGACTTTTTTAGCAAAATTAGTTGATCCCAAAACTCCATTGTTGAGAGAAGTAGTCATCAAAGAGAAAAAGAAGGGACTTTCAGCAGATTTTTCAGTTGATGGCCAAAGTTCAATATCAAACGAAACTTATGATAAGAAGAAGTTAGAGCAGGAAAAGAAGAAGAGACCAGTGATTAGGCTCAATACTTTATCTGACTTGAGAAGTCATTCATCAAAAATAACCAGCAAACAGGTTTTGTCACCATCTTCTAAAAAATTAGAGGTCTTATTGCATCAATTTTCATCAAAAGCTAAAGAGTTGAACTACTCTTCGAAGCATACTTCTTCAATTTCGTCCCCATCTTCTGGAAAACTAGGGGTCTCATCGAGAAAAGATTTTACAGAAGATATGAATTTCAATCTTGACCGTGCTTCTTCTTTGAAGTTAAAACTGTCGTCTCCTGGTGCTTTGAGAGTATCAAGTGCCAAAAACAACAGTGATGTCGACGAAACACAGACGACAGGTTCCTCCAAGACATCTGTGAAGAAGATACAAGCATACAGAAGAGCTTCATCATCCCCTAAAAGTTCTTCAGGTGGGATTGCAATTGGACTGGCATCTTCGAGGGCTTCTCATAGAGTTGCAAACCTAAATGCAAGGAAGCATAGTAGCTTGAAAATTGCATCTTCACTTAAGAATCGGAACAAGTTGGATAAGCTTGATGCTGAGCAGCCCAAGCCTAAGAGTTCCAAGGCTGACCTCCCAAAAACTGATGAGGTCCAGGAGAAGACATTGCATGTCATCAAGATAGAGACTGATAATAAATATTTGGGATGTGATTGCAATGAGAACATTTCTGTTGAATTATCCCGATCCCCACTTGCATCACCCGACTCTCATCCCTTTCCAAAGTCTCCTGTCTCATTAACCCCTGATGAAGATGATGAACAGGAATATGATGATACCGTTTCTGAAGCAGAATATGACTCTATCACTGACAATGATGAAATTGAGAATGTGGGAGAAGCTGTGACATATAGAGGCGAAAACAAGTTGGGAAGAATGAAGGATGGGACTGTTCCCCCAGGGCACAAGGATGAGCAACCTGTGAAGTTACATTTCAGGAGGGGGAAAGTGGTTGAAATCCAATCAGCACATGATGGTCCAAGGAAGTTGAAGTTCAGGCGAGGAAGAGTGTTGGCCGATGACCAAACTCTCAAAGCTGGTGCCAGAATAAGCTTCGGGAGGAAAGTGGCTGAAGGGAATGCAAATGAAAAAAAATCTGATGCAGGAAAGGTCACTCTCAGACATCAAGAAGATGTTCATAGAAGGAAAGATGCGCAGGTTCTGTTCAATAACGTCATTGAAGAAACGGCAAGTAAACTCGTTGAGACCAGGAAGAGCAAGGTTAAGGCCTTGGTGTGTGCATTTGAAACAGTGATCTATCTCCAGGATGGCAAGCCCTCTCCAAATCTTGGCTCGTGAGTTTTAAGTCAATGCAAGCTGTAAAGAAACTTATAAGAAATCAAATCAGGGATTTTGAAATATACCATAAATGAAAAAAGAAAATTGGGTTGGGATAATACTTGTATTGCGAAAGGAAGGATAGAAAAATAAACATAAGCTTAAAAGTGAGTTATGCAAGTAATGAGCTTATGCAATTAATGAGCTTATCAAGACGTGGAAGCAAAGAGAGAGTTTGGTTTTGTTGACTTGCAGACATGGGAGAAGAAGTGAGAAATCTTGGCATTCTTCAATATATACTAACCTTTTCTGAAACTTTGCCTTCCGTGAATAAACGAAGTAAATGATTTAGAGCGGGGGGGAAAGGAAGCCCTGCCGTGTGATTTCTTCTTTTTATAATTTGATGTGATCGCTAAGCATGTTATTGGTTTGCAAGATTGGTCAGATTGTTTGGAGCAAACATTCAGATTCAGTTGTGTACTGCAGTTTGTTTCCTAATCTCTATCCACAGAAAGTGCGCCTGACCTGAAATGGCCGGATGTATAGTGTCTCCTCGTAATTGCTTATAGTCCAATTGTATGAATACGAGGAAATTATTGATGTAAAAGGGTTTAAGCATTTGGTTCAGAAAATGCGAAATGGAGCCCCAAAAGAAGGTTGCTTCCCATACGAAAATACATTTATAACATTTCCAAAGTTCCAACCTTAAACAGTTCTTCCTTAACTATTCTGAATTCTGACGCTGATGACAGGAGAAGGAGATGCTCAAAGTTTGACATCATCCCCAGTTCAACTCCATTGATAAGATGTATGTACATGTATTTAAGTTGCTGGAACCGCAATTTGGATTATTACAAAAGACGGATAGATATTGAGTACGTAACCATAAAGTTGACAGTAATAGGCCGATGATCACAAGTCCCAGAAAATGTTACGCCCTACGCAACACGTGGACTTTAAGAATCTTTTATTGTCATGTTTTACATCCAATATCACATCCAGTTAACTGCTGACAGATAAGCTAACAAGTGGTCCTCCATGGCCTCCGTGAAATGCCATCTCATGATTTTTAATGCCTCTTACTAACGTGGCATGACCTTACTTGTCTTTGCCTTTAAGAAAGAAAACGGTATTTTAATATTTTTCTTCTTCTAAGTTGATTGAAGTTAGGCCTCTTCTTCTTGTTATTCTGTCTCAGACTCAACACGCATCTCATTCTCTGCACTGCCTAGTGCCTCTTCATTTCTCTTTCCGCAAGTCTATTGTCCTTTAGGACAATTTTATCAGCTTAACCATTTTACTTTGCATGTAAGTGAACCTTCCTTTTTTTTTTTTTTTGTATTTTAACTGCTTTTTCTGTACTTCTTAAGCTCTAACCTTTTCTCATTTCTCTTCTACCCAGAGTTGAAATTTTCGTTTTTGAGCAATGAAAGGGGATGCTTTTTCCGTTCAGGTAAGAAATAAAGATCCGGCTGATCTCAGCTTCTTTACTTGTGTGTTTCTTAGTTGATGTAGATGTGCGCTAAAGTTTTGTTTCTTTGGGCAATCAAGTTAAAAGTTCAAGTCGGTTTGTGCTAGATTCTCGTAGCTGTCCGGAATTTTGATTTGGGTTTGTATCTAATTGCTTTGAACTCTTGATATAAAGCTCTCTTGGATCTGGGACTTTCATGGAAAGTTTATGCATTGACCACACAAGCCGAGTCTGTGTTTTCCTTAAATCTAGAACGCCAAAAGTTCTCATCTTCTCAGTTTGGGGAGTGCTATCGGTATGGGCTTTTGTCAATGTTTTGTTATAATCAGTCTGATATCTATTTTTACAAAAAGAAAATAAAATGAATACTAAAAGGCGGTCAACAACTCGAGAATGGAGAATTGTTCTGTATGCATGTTTGAAGTAAACCGGAATTTGAGAAAATTTTATATTCCATGCTTAGATATGATTGTTTTATGGTTTTGCCTTCTCTGATTTTGGGGAAAGTTTCTTATTCCTTGCGTTCAAGGTATGCACTTTCTGTAGCTTTAGAACTGCGACTTTAGTTAATATGCATGAACTGTCTAAAAGGTGGGCCGTGCTGGAATTAGTAAATTATTTAAATAAGTGTACAACTATGTTGAGTTCTTTGGACAGGAAAGGCCTAAGTTAAAATTTCATTTGATCCAAATTGAGTTAAATTGATGTTGGTGCAGGTCGTTAGCAACATTTGTGGTATGATTTGTATCTATGTTTGCTGTGGTTTTGTTAAATTGTGTTGAAGAGTCACGAGAAAGCTTATAGTAGCTATGAAGGTAGGGGATTAGATGAATTACAAAGCATAAGAGCATTTAAGGACTTTTACAATCATGTTAGCTATTCCTTAGTAATAACTTGTTTTTATGCTACTACTTTGGAGGAGCAGCATGGGTTTTTTGCCTTTATGTTGGTGTTTGACTTTAAATTCAGCCTTTTGCTTTCTTAACCAATTTGGATGGATTTTCAGTGATTTTATATTTCAGTAAATTTGAACATAAAGGATTATCCGTCAATGGATGTATTTGACACTAGGCGTTAATTGATATTTTTTTGTCTCTTTTACTTGTTTATTGCTCACATATAATGACATCAATGGGGATAAGGATGCACGTAGGAGCCGTGCGAGATGAAAGTCTCATGCACGGTTTTGAATGAGAGAAAGAAGTGAGGAATCCTCTTTTCGACTCTGTTATCCCATGAGCATGTTGATATTTTTATCTTTTACCTGATTTCTTAAATTTTACTTTTATGTTTTACTTGTTCATATCACACTTATGCTCTTGTTGGTTGAAGTTTGTATGCGAAATCTAGTTTTCCTCCACTGCATAGAAACAAGAACCCTATTGGATTTCCTTTATATAGCTCTTACTGTGGCTTGTGATTGAGGCCTAAATCGTTCGCTCCAACTATTTTATTTTCATTTGTAAGGTTATGAGTGTTGTTGCATTAGTCTCACTGTTGCAGAGATTGACGAAGACGAAGAAGCGTGAGCAAGGATAGTGGAAGACTCCGGAAATTAACTAATATTATACACAACGTTTAAATAAAACCTTAGGCTGACGTCCTATACTCGAGCATATTGGATAACTTGTATATGTAATAAAGCGACCTCCAATGACTATATGGACATGTTTTGTTGCGAATGAAACGAAATCATTTTCTCTCTGTCGTCTATCTTCTTTAACAACTTCTCTCTCTAAAAACGTTTTTTCTGTTACTCCAAGGATACTATTGTGTGAGTACGATTGTGTGGTTGAATCAAAACTTTATCAACAATTTGGTATTAGAGAGGACATATCTGGACCGACAATGGCAGAAGGGACAAGAGGAGCAGAGTTCTGATGGTTGGAAGAAAATCTGAAAGATTACATGGAAGCGCATGGTCGGAGTGAGAAACTGTCCTTGGAAGCACAAAGCCGGCATGAACAAATGCCCTGGGAATTTCAGGATAGGAGTGAGCGACTGTTGTCAGAGGTTCAAAACAGAACGAAAAAATTAGAAAAAGAAATGTTGGAGTTGCGAACCGTGCTTCTGCCAGGATTGCCAAAACAGGGGGAGGTAAGTGGTATAGCAGAGCACATGCCCCAGAACAGTCAGACACGACACGAAGGGGAAGGAAATGTTACATCGACGAGATTGAGTAGGATCGAGTTCCCTTCGTTCAACGGGGAAAACGTTAAGTTGTGGTTGTATCCTTGTGAACAGTTTTTCCATTTAGACTAGACCCCGGAGAAAATGAAGGTGAATGTAGCCATTCTTCACATGGATGAACGACGAGCACAGGAATGGTATCATTTATTCATCAAAAATCGTAATAAAACAGAGATGGTGGAGTGGGCAGAATCTAGAAGGCTCTCAAACAGAGATTTGACGCAGAAATCTTTGATGATCCAATGGAGGATTTTAAGGAGTTGAAGCAACACGGAATGGTATTAGAATATTGTGCTCAGTTCGATCATCACTCCAATAGACTTCGATTCCAGAGGAGTACTTAGTCGGATTTTTTGTTAAGGGACTTAAACCGGAGATTGGAGTTACGGTGAAACTACACGAACCTCACTCGTTACATTAGGCCTACACGTTAGCTCAAAAATAGGAAGCAACATTGATGTCGAAGGGAAATACGATGTTGGCGAAACAGTTAACCGAATTGCTCAAGAAGGAATGACTGACCATTTGGAAATGGCAACAGGAGGAATAGACATCTTTTGAGAAATTGAAAGAAGCAATTGTGTCAACTCTGGTGTTGGCATTACCAGATTTTTCAAAAACTTTTATAATAGAAGCTGATGCAAGCGGGCAAGGAATTAGGGCTGTACGACAGCAAGAAGGTCACCCCATCGCTTTCCTAAGTAAGTCACTAGGGAAGAGGCACCATGGCTTATCTACATATGAAAAAGAATTTTTGGCGGTGATTAAGGCCACCAAGCATTGACAACACTACTTGAGTTTCAGATCTTTCATAGTCAAAACAGATCATCGGAGCTTGAAATACTTACTTGAACAGCATCTGTCGACTCCATTTTAGCAGTTGTGGTTACCGAAGCTCCTGGGCTACGACTTTGAATTGCAATATCGAAGTGGTAAGGAGAACGCCACTGCGGATGCTCTCTCAAGGTTCACTAGTGCAGAAATGTTGATGTCTGTAACACAAATGCGGGGTGAACTGTTAGAAGAAATAAAAAAGAGTTGGCAAGAAGATGGAGCTATTCATGATTTAATTAGGAAGTTAGAATCCAACAATATTAAATCCAATGCTTATGAACGGACGGATGGGTTATTAAAGTGGAAGCGCATGGTCGGAGTGAGAAACTGTTCTTGGAAGCACAGAGCTTGCATGAACGAATGCTCTTGGAATTTCAGGATAGGAGTGAGCGATTGCTGACGGAGGTTCAAAATAGAACGGAAAAATTAGAAAAAGAAATGTTGGAGTTGCGAACTGTGCTTATGCCAGGATTGCCAAAATAGGGAGAGGTAAGTGGTATAGCAGAAAACATGCCCCAAAACAATCAGAAACAACACGAAGGTGAAGGAAATGTTACACCGACGAGGTTGAGTAGGATTGAGTTCCCTTCGTTTGTGGTTGTATCGCCGTGAATAGTTTTTCCAGTTAGACCAGACCTTGGAGAAAATGAAGGTGAATGTAGCCATTCTTCACATGGAGGAACGAGCACAGGAATGGTATCGTTTATTCATCAAAAATCGTAATAAAACAGAGATGGTGGAGTGGGCAGAATCCACGAAGGCTCTCAAATAGAGATTTAACATAGAAATCTTTGATGATCTAGTGGGGGATGTTAAGAAGTTGAAGCAAAACAGAACGGTATTAGAATATTGTGCTCAGTTCGATCATCACTCCAATAGACTCTCGCTTCTAAAGGATACTTGGTTGGTTTTTTTTGTTAAGGGACTTAAATTGGAGATTGGAGTTATGGTGAGGCCTCGTTACATCAGGCCTACACGTTAGCTTAGAAACAGGAAGCAATATTGATGTCGAATGGAAATACAATGTTGGCGAACCGTTAATCGAATTGCTCAAGAAGGAATGACTGACCAGTTGGAAATGGCAACAGGAGAAACAGACAGTTTTTGAGAAATTGAAAGAAGCAATTGTGTCAACTCTGGTGTTAGCATTACCAGATTTTTCATAAACTTTTGTAATATAAGTTGATTCAAGCGCGCTAGGAATCGGGGCTGTACGACAAAAGGAAGGTCACCCCATCGCTTCCTAAGTAAGTCACTAGCGAGGAGGCACCATGGCTTATGTACATATGAAAAAGAATTTTTGGCAGTAATTAAGGCCATCAAGCATTGGCATAACTATCTGAGTTTTAGATCTTTAACAGATCATCGAAGCTTGAAATAATTGCTTGAATAGTGTCTGTCGACTCCATTTTAGCAGTCGTGGTTACCGAAGCTCCTGGGCTACGACTTTGAATTGCAATATCGAAGTGTTAAGGAGAATGTCGCTGCGGACGCTCTCTCAAGGATCACTAGTGCAGAAATGTTGATGATGTTCGTAACACAAATGCAGGGTGAACTGTTAGAAGAAATAAAAAAGAGCTGGTAAGAAGATGGAGCTATTCAGGATTTAATCAGGAAGTTAGAATCCAACAATATTAAATCTAGTGCTTATGAATGGAAGGATGGGTTATTAAGGTGGAAGCGCATGATCGGAGTGAGAAACTATTCTTGGAAGCACAGAGCTGGCGTGAACAAATGTTCTTGGAATTTCAGGATAGGAGTGAGCAATTGCTGTTGGAGGTTCAAAGCAGAACGGAAAAATTAGAAAAAGAAATTTTGGAGTTGCGAACTGTGCTTCTACCAGGATTGCCAAAACAGGAGGAGGTAAGTGGTATAGCAGAATACATGCCCCAGAACAGTTAGACACGACACGAAGGGGAAGGAAATGTTACATCGACGAGGTTGAGTAGGATCGAGTTCCCTTCGTTCAACAGGGAAAACGCTAAGTTGTGATTGTATTGCTTTGAACAGTTTTTCCTGTTAGACCAGACCCCGGAGAAAATGAAGGTGAATGTAGTCATTCTTCACATGGATGAACGAGCACAGGAATGGTATCATTTATTCATCAAAAATCGTAATAAAACAGAGATGGTGGAGTGGGCAGAATCCACGAAGGCTCTCAAATAGAGATTTGACGAAGAAATATTTGATGATCTAGTGGGGGATTTTAAGGAGTTGAAGCAACACGAAACGGTATTAGCATATTGTGCTCAGTGTGATCATCACTCCAATAGACTTTCGCTTCCAGAGGAGTACTTAGTTGGTTTTTTTTGTTAAGGGACTTAAACCGGAGATTGTAGTTATGGTGAAACTACACAAACCTCACTTGTTACATCAGGCCTACACATTGGCTCGAAAACAGGACGCAATACTGATGTCGACTAGAAATACGATGTTGGTGAAACTGTTAACCGAATTGCTCAAGAAGGAACGACTGACCAGTTGGAAATGGAAACAGGAGGAACAGACAGCTTTTGAGAAATTGAAAGAAGCAATTGTGTCAACTCCGGTGTTGGCATTACTGAATTTTTCGAAAACTTTTGTAATAGAAGCTGATGCAAGCGGGCAAGGAATCGAGGCTGTACAACAACAGGAAGGTTACCCCATCGCTTTCCTAAGTAAATCACTAGTGAGGAGGCACCATGGCTTATCTACATATGAAAAAGAATTTTTGGCAGTAATTAAGGCCATCAAGCATTGGTATAACTACCTGAGTTTTAGATCTTTCATAGTCAGAACAGATCATTGGAGCTTGAAATACTTGCTTGAATAGTGCCTGTCGACTCCATTTCAGCAATCGTGGTTACCAAAGCTCCTAGGCTACGACTTTGAAGTGCAATATCGAAGTGGTAAGGAAAACGTCGCTGCGGATGCTCTCTCAAGGATCACTAGTGCAGAAATGTTGATGATGTTCATAACACAAATGTCGGGTGAACTGTTAGAAGAAATAAAAAGGAGTTGGCAAGAAGATGGAGCTATTCAGGATTTAATCAGGAAGTTAGAATCCAACGATATTAAATCCAGTGCTTATGAATGAAAGGATGGGTTATTAAGGTGGAAGGGGCACTTAGTAGTGGATGCCAACAAAAGAACCCGTTAACAGATCATTGGCATTAGTCTTGACGATGCCATGGGAGGACATGCAAGTGCCGTGGCTGCTAAGAAGAAGTTGCAGAAAATGTTTTTCTGGAAAGGCATGGCTCGGGACGTGCGAGCTCACGTTCAAAATTGCATGAGCTGCCAGAGAAACAAACATGACAACTCTGCTTATCCTAAGTTGCTGCAACCTCTCAAGATACCAAAGGCAACTAGAAGGAGGTGAGTATTGTTTTTGTGGAAAGGGTCATTGTTTCAAAGGAGAAATCAATTATCCTAGTGTGATGGATCGATTTACTAAGTATTCTCATTTTATTCCTATTAAACACCCTTAGTCCGCTTATGATATAGCTGAAATATCCCTCTATAATGTGTTTAAATTACATGGTATGCCGGAGTCAATTGTTTGTGACAGAGACCCGATTTTCTTAAGTTTTGGCAGGAACTTCTTCGGTTGCATGGGTTTAAGTTGAAGTGTTCTACTGCCTACCATTCACAAACGGATGGATAGATGGAAGCGGTGAACAAAATTCTTGAGACATATTTATGATGCTTTTGTGGAGAAGCACCTTAGAAATGGAGTGAGTGGATAGCGATGGCAGAATGGTGGTACAATACAACTTATCAAGCCACCATCAACTCCACTCCATTTGAAGCTTTATACAGATACCCTCCACCAGTATACACTCCTTACATGGTAGGGGACTTGAAGGTTTTAGAAGTAGATCAAGTTTTAGAGAACTGAGAGGCCATGACTAACGTCACTAAATTTTACTTACAGAGGGCCCAAAACTGAATGAAGCAATAGGTAGATTCTAGACGTTCTGAACGAGAATTCAAAGTGGGAGACATGGTCTTGTTAAAATTACAACCGTACAAACAATTTTCTTTGAAGTAATCAGAAGCTCTACTGGCCGTATAGGGTGATTCAACGCATCGGAGAAGTGGCATATAAGCTGGATCCTCCACCAGAACCAGCAATACATCTGGTGTTTCTTGTATCTCAGCTTAAGAAGGCATATGATGGGCAAGGCCAAACTTCCTCATCACTACCTGAGTTTCTAAACCCCAGTGGAATGAGTGCTAGTAGCAATAATGGATAGGCGGATGACCAAAAGGAACAATCGAGCAGTTACATAGTGGTTGATTCGATGGTCAGATGGTGAGAACACCAGTGCAACATGAGAATATGTCTTTGACCTCCAAAAGCAGTTTCCGAAAGTCAATTTGGTAGACAAAACATTAAGGGGAAGGGAATTGTTGCGGAGATTGACGAAGACGAAGAAGCGTGGGCAAGGATAGTGAAAGACTCTGGAAATTAACTAGTATTATACACAACGTTTAAGTAAAACCTCAGCGTGATGTCCTGTATTCGAGCATATTGGATAACTCAAATATGTATTAAAGCGACCTCCAACGACTATACGGACAAGTTTTGTTACGAATGAAATGAAATCATTTTTTCTCTCTATTGTCTATCTTCTGCAACAACTTCTCTCTCTAAAAATGTATTTTTTGTTACTCAAAGGATACTATTGTGTGAGTATGATCGTGTGGTTGCATCAAAACTTTATCAACACTCACACTATTACATCTTTGTGTCTTTATAGTTTATAATGGACTCCACAAATATTGACAATGCTATTGTTTTTTCCTTCCTCACTAGGTGGACTAAATGATCTTAACAAAGCAATATCGTTGCACACATTCATCAAGTTGTCAATGCATAAAAGGCCATCTAAGTGAAGATGTGATATTTCTGGTGTTTCAACAGCTGAACTGGAATCCTAAATTGATTGCTACTTTATCATGTGTTTGCAAGTGGTTTGATGATATTGCCAAGCGAGTGCTATGGAAGGAGTTTTGCCGCACCAGGGCTCCTAAAATGATGCTTGATTTGCAATCTAGTGGAAGCCACAGTGTTGATGGGAATTGGAGAGCACTTGGAAAGTTGCTTATTTTCTGTTCAGGATGTAGCAAGGGTTGTCTGTTCAATAATATTCATATCCCTGGTCATTTTGTTTACAGGACTCGGTTTTCTAGGACTTCAGGAAAGAGCTTCCTTTTACCACAGTGCAGAACAGATATTTTATATGTTTCTGATCCTTGTGAACATCTTGAACAAGGGGAAGAAGGGGAGGATTTGGGTTTTTTCCGAGGGGTTTTCAAGTCATTCTCAGTCTCAAAGGTCAGGAGTATGCTGATTAAAAAGGAGGCTCAGTTTCATCCAACAGAGGTATGCCCTTATTGTAAGGCAAAGTTGTGGAGTATGGAACAAGCCAAAATGATACCACAGAGTGCCAGCTTGAGGCTTGGTGCCTATGAAGATTGCGTTGAGTATTATGTGTGCCTCAATGGACATATGCTTGGAATCTGCACTCTTTTACCCTTGTCTGATTCAGAAGAGGCATCTGAGTTATGAGTGATGGTCAAAATGAAACTGAGGTATCTTTCTTAATTAAGCATTTCATTTTTCTTATGTAACATTGTTACCAAATTCTGTTGGATGTAACTTGATTTATTCTGAACTCTGCAATGGGAGGATAGTTGGAATAATCTAGGCGGACTTGATACTTAATGGGCTTTATGTTCAAAAAGATTCTCCCAAAACAATGGGCTTCTATATGAAGTCCATCAATTCATACAGCTCATTGATGAACATGTTTTCGTCCACTCTGACCTGTTAAATTAGATTTTAAGTGCAAAAATTATGGTGTCAGAAATTGTGATGGGGACTGAACTACAGTTCTTTTGTGGCAGCATGTAAGGATGAAATTTAATTGCTTCAACACCAATAGTCGATAGATATGGTGCTATTCAGCTAAACTTTGATCTTGACCTAATTTGATTACTTCATTTTCTGCAGTGCATTCTGCAATTTAAAAGTGCTAAATCAGATTTCAATTGGAGCATGTTCTTCACCACATTCTTTTTGGTCTATGTTTCCACTTATCGTTAGTACTGCAGACATTGGTGCACCCATATCAACTTTTTACATTGAGAAAGTATTTTGCTAATCATCCATCAAGTTATCCTTAATTAAAGCAGCTTCACCTTCCTATCAATCCACTCAGTTCTTGACTTGTTTTTCTTCAAATTTCCCTTTTCTTTCTTTTCATATTATATTTAAACTCTTCGTTCTTAATTTATTGTCCATGATGTATCATTACTGCTGCAGGTCACGCACTTTTGCTTCCTATACTAAATCTTTTACTGGAGCGAAATGAAGCTAAGCTTGGCATATGTTACGAGCCTTTTGTTTCCTCTTTTTCTGTGCCCCAAAATCCATGTTTATTAGAAATATTTTTTGTGTTCTCTTTATTGAATTGTCGATAGAATTCTTTGCTTAATTAGTTGCATTGATTGCAGGCACGAGTGCTTTTCTTCTTCTCTGAGAACTCAACCAATGTGCATGCAATTCGTGAAGGCTGACTGGTACATTAGAAGGCCGGAGCTGCTTCACATTCTTGCTCTGGTCAAATGTTTCATGTGAGTGGTTCGGATCGGAGCCATTGCTGACCGTTCTATTTATCATCCAACTTATTCTTAACATGTAATAGTGTGCACATTTTATGTATGTCCCATACACGAATTTGGATGGCAGGGTGGTCTTATATTATAAGTGATTCACACATACCTTAACTTGTCGCTGATCAATTGTGTAGGCTGTTGACTTGATCTTCTGTGTGAATAATAATTGAATTTAGCAACTTTATGAATAAAATTGTCCATAGATTGTTCGACGGTTGGTTAAATTTTTATTTGTGCTTCTTTCTGTAGATTTGTATCAAGTAATAGATTCCTGCTTTTGTTTGCCTGCCTGTGATCCTAGTTCTTGCATTCCAAACGTGCTGCTTGTCTGTCTTTCTAAATGTTTTACCTGAGCTTACTGAAACAAAGGATTATGTGAATAATCTTTTTCACCTCTTCATTAATAATTCTCTACAAATATATACAATCGGAGTAGGAAATAATTAAAGGATTACATTAACAAAAAATCTAAAAAAATCGGCTTAAAAATTTGTAAGTAAATAAATTTAAATGTGGAAATCATAAAAAAAAACTGAAAATTGATTTTAGATCCCACTTAGGCAATCATAGTCAACTTTCCAACACTTCCTCTCAAGCTAGTGAAGTATATTAAACATTCCCAACTTGCATACATTTGATTCAAAACCAGCCTTAAGTAATGCTTTAGTGAGAATATTAACTTTTTATGATTCAGTTGGCACATAGGACAAATTGATCTTCTCACCTTCAATCTTTGTCCTGATGAAATTTCTATCAATCCGAACATGCTTCATATGATCATGTTGTATAGGGTTATGAACAATTGCAATAGCTGATTTACTATTGCTATATAACTTCATAGGATGCTCTAATGGGAAATTTAAATTTGATAGCAATCTTTCTAGCCAAATTAACTCACAAATACCTTGTCCAATTGCCCTATATTATGCTTCTGCACTACTTCTAGATATTACAGTTTGTTTCTTACTGCGCCATGTAACAAGATTTCCCCAAAACTTTGTACAATAGCCTATAGTGGACTTGGCATCTTCAACTGCCCAATTTGCATCTGCAAACCCTTCTATTTCTCAGATTTCACTCTTTTTAAACAGAAGACCCTTTTCAGGTGTTCCTTTCAAGTACCTAAGAATCTGATCTCCTACATCCCAGTGTCTCTTGGTGGGAGCATGCATAAATTGACTGACCACACCAATACTATAAGTAATGTCGGGCCTGGTAAGTGATAGGTAGGTAGATCAATTTTCCCACCAAACGTTGATATTTTTCTTTGTTTGTTGGAGTGTCATCTTCAGAAACCTTATGCTTCCAATTCTTTTCTAGTAGTGTGCTTGTAGGTCAACAATCTAATTTTCCTGTTTCCTTCAATAGATCTAAGGTGTATTTTCTTTGAGAAATGAAAATGCCTGACTTACTTCTGGCTATTTCCATTCCAAGAAAATATTGAAGCTTCCCAAGATCTTTAACTTTGAATTCAGATTTCAACAATTTTTTGAGATTTGCTATTTCTTCATTATCATCACCTGTGATCACCATATCGTTAACATATACGATCAAGATGGATTTCATCCCATCTATAGATTGTTTTGTGAATAAAGTATGGTCAGCTTGCCCTAGTGTATAACCAAATTGCTTCATAGCAGTGCTAAACCAAGTAAACCAAGCTTTAGGAGACTTTTTAACCCATAGAGAGATTTTTTCAATTTACACATAGAACTAGTTTTTGCTTCAAAACCAGGTGGAGGCTTCATGTAAACTTCTTCTTTGAGAGTTCCATTTAAGAATGCATTAGATACACCATTTAGTGTAGTTCACAGTCTAGATTTGTTGCTATAGATAAGAGAATCCGAATAGAATTCAATTTTGCAACAGGTGCAAAGGTTTCTTCATAATCAAGGTCATAGGTTTGTGTATATCCTTGAGCAACCAAACGAGCCTTGTACCTCTCTATTCTCCCATCTGAACCAACTTTTAGAGTAAAGATCCATTTCCACCAGTTTCTTCCCTTCGGGTATGTCAACTGTTTCCCATGTTTCATTTTCTTTCAAGGCCTTCATTTCTTCCATTACTGCAGCTTTCCATCTTGAATCTCTCAATGCCTCATATATGTTGTTAAGAATTTTCACATTATCGAGTTGAGAGACAAATGCCCTGCATTTGTTAGATAAGTGGCAATATAACAAATGGTTTAAAATTAGATGTTCAGTACAAGATATTACCCCTTTTCTGATAGCAATGGGAATGTCAAGGTCATCAATTGTAACAGTACTTTGAGGTAAAACTTGTGATATGGGATCCTCTTCTAGTTCAGATGCTTGGCCTTGCTGAGTAACTCATGGTCTCTTTGAGTACACAAGTAGTTCACCCTATTTTTGGGTTTGTTGAGGTGGTTCTCCCCCTTGACTTAAGCCACTTGTGGATGTGTATTGTAAAGATGGAGACAAAATTGATGGTATCGGCAATGAAACAAGTCTAGATATAGAAGGGTCCCAATGGTTTTCTTCACTTAGATTCTTCCCCTAAAGAGAAGCATGTGAATAGAAAGGTCGATTTTCAAGAAAGGTCACATCATATGACACATAGAATTTTTTTAAGTATGGATTATAACATTTATACCTTTTGAGTAGGAAAATATCCTAGGAAAATACACTTAATAGCTTTTGGATCAAGTTTTACTCCAATAGGAAGAGTATTATGAACAAAAACAGAACAACCGAATACTTTAGGAGTGAGAGAATTAAACAAATTGACATGAGGAAAGTATTTTCTGAGACAACTTATATGAGTTCGAAAATTTAGAGTTTTAGAAGGAAGCTTATTAATCAGGTAGGACGCAGTTAATACAGAATCACCCCAATAATAGTGTGGAACAAAATTTTTAAACATAATTGATCGGGCAACTTCTAACAAGTGACGATTTTTTCTCAGCTATCTCATTTTGTTAAGCTGCATAGGTACACGAACTTTGATGAAAAATTCTATTATCAACTAAATAATTTCCTAAACTATGTGAGAAATACTTTCCTCCATTATCTGTGCAAAAAAATGGACATCAGACCAGAAAACATTTTTATCATCTTGTGGAATTGTTGAAAAATAGACCCAACATCATATTTTTCTTTTAAAAGGTAGACCCAGCAAACCCTTGTGTAGTCATCTATGAGAGTAATGAACCATCTTTTTCCGATTAAATCACTAACACGTGATGCCCTTCAAATATCACTATGAACAAGGTGAAAAGGTTTTGACATTTTGTAATCTTGAACAGGATAATTTTTTCTAGGTTGTTTTGCAAGAATTCATGATGAACAACTTGGGAAACAAATGTTTCATGTATGAAACACTAGGATAACCTAAACGTTTATGCCATAAAATCACATCAGAGTTAGATAAACTAGACACAAAAAGAGATATAGGTGTTTTTGGTGTAGGAGAATCAGTTAGGTAATAGAGACCATTTTGCTCTTCAGCATTGCCAATCATCTTCCCTGAAGACAAATCCTGAAAAATACAATGATCACGTACAAAGGTTACTGCACAATTTAGATCTTTAGTTAACTTGCTAACAGAAAGAAGATTGTATGTTAAATTAGGAACATAAAGCACGTTTTTTAAGACAAAACCACTGCAGACAATATCTCTAATTCCAACTACTAAGAAAGTACTTCCATCAGCCACAAAGATTTGCAAATTTTCGGTACATTTTTTATAACCAAAAAAAAATAGTGAGTAAACTCGTCATATGATCTGATGCACCAGTGCTAATAATCCATCCATTCAAGACATCCTTCTGTGATTATAAAAAAAAGAGATAATACCTTGTTGAATCATGGCTGCCTTTGGTATTATGGATGAGAAATCTAGGTTTTTCTGTTGACTGAGAAGGGTTCCTAAGATCTCCATTTGTTCTGGTGTAAATGCTGCAATGCCAGTTTTCTTGGTCTTTGCAACAGATTCAGCTATATGGGCAAAAGGCTTTCTTCTCCTTTTACTTCGTGGTTTCCAATCTGGTGGTTTTCCATGGAGATCCTAACAAGCCTCTTTCTTGCAAAAAGGCTTGTTACAATATTCACACCATGGTTTGCTCTCATTTGGCTTTTGATCTTGGGTATTAGAAGAGCTTGAACGATTTGTGGCAAGGGCATAACCTTGTGCATGTTCTTCAATAGCTGGGAGTAGGTTTGTGCTCAGGTTTATGCTCAGTATCACCTTTTTTCTACTTTCTTCCCACCTTACTTCTCAGAAGGCTTCTCGGAGTGATGGCAAGGGTTTTGTTCCTAGAATTCTCCCACGTACTTTAGCTAAATCTTTGTTTAAACCCTAAAGGAAATCAAAGACTTAGTCCTTTTCAAGTACTTGATTATAGAGTACTCCATCGTTTGCACACTTCCATGGAATTGTATAAAATAAATCCATCTCTTGCCAAAGTTCAATTAATCTATTGTAGTATTCTGTTCATATTTTTTTTCCTTACTTTTTGTTTCAAAGAGTTAATCAAATTTCAAAACATAAAGAAGTATTTCTAAAATCTGAATACATCTCCTATGCTGCCATCCAGATTTCATGTGTTGTCTTGTAGTATAGGTAAGTGCATCCTATTTGAGGCTCCATTCAATTTATCAACCAAGCCATGACAATAGAAATTTCATCTTCCCATATCTTAAAACTAGTATCATTCTTGGATGGAGAAGAGAGTTCACCGATAAGATAACCTTCTTTCCCTTTCCCTCGAACAACTAACAACACAGACTGGAACCATTTACAAAAATTTGACCCATTCAATTTGTGTTGGGTTATTTGTAGTGAGTGATTCACATCTGGTGAAAAAGGGTAGGTTACATAACTAGCTAGTATTCCTTAAAATAACACTGGAATATTCTTCAGTTGATGGTAATAGGTTACCTTCAGACATAGTTGTGACAGCAAAGGAAGGGGAAAAAAAAATTAGGTGGCTAGGAAAATTTTTGGTGGCCTATAGATTTTAGGTGGCTAGAAAACTTGGCTTTGATACCATAAAACAAAGGATTATGTGAATAATCTTTTTCACCTCTTTATTAATCATTCTCTACAAATACAGTAAAACCTCTTTAAATTGATACTCGATAAATTAATAACTCTCTAAGATAATATTTTTTCCGATCCCGACTTGAGTCAGTTAAAAATTTAACAAATTTCGATAAGATAATAAAATAATATATTTTCAAAATACCCCTATGTAAATATAGGGTCCTATTAATATCATAAATTAATAATTATATAAACTTACACAAACATAACTAAAACAATTTAGTGAAATATGATTCTAGTGTTGTTTGTTTTTTCTTAAAATTTAAGTATAATTGGAGCTCATCTCTAACTTTTCTTATTGAATCTAAAATTTCTAGATTGGCTGAAAGATACTCAGCCGATCGTTTGAGAGTATTTGAGATTGTACTTTGACTAACTTTCAAATGAAACTTTTCTTCAAGCCACAACTGCAAATCCTTTTAAGTGCATGTCGAATGATCTCTCTTGTACTCACATAATTCTTTGCATATTTGATCCGTCATTATTGATTTCGTGACACCTTTTAGATGAGGAGTCATTGTTAGGTGTGGTTTCAAGAAATTTTCTATCTTGTTTATAAAGTATTTTCTATCTCCATCATGCGTACATACATTGAATGTTTTTAATAAAAACATAATGAAGAATACTTAATTATTAAGAAATAATGAATATTATTTATTAGTTTTCATTAATATTATATACAATCAATTTATGTTTTAGATTTATTCAATTAATGTGAAACATGAATTTTTCTAAGATATAATGCTTTTTGATGTAATCAAAATTTAACTTCAATCAGTTACAAAAATCTCTTAAATTAATAAATATTAATTTATCGGTTAATTAATATCTATATAAAATAATAAAATATTATGATTCCAACAATATTAATTTATAAAGATTTTACTATATATACAATCGGAGTAGGAAATAATTAAGGGATTACATTAACAAAAAATTTAGAAAAATCAGCCTAAAAATCTGGAAGTAAATAAATTTAAATATAAAAATCACTAAAAAATCTAGAAATTGATTTTAGATCCCACTAATTTAGGCAATCCTAGTCAACTTTCCAACACTTCCTATCAATGAGAAGTCAATAATATCGCAGAAGGGGGTCATAGTTTCTGTCTATGATGGTTGAAGCACGATGTTTTTATGTACCTAAGCAGAATTTTCAGACTCGTGGTTTATGAATATTAAGACATACTCTTGTTTCTGGCAGTTTGACCCTCTGCTGATGAAATATCATATTTTCCATGTTTTGGTGGTATTTTTAAAGGCAGCAAGACATCACCCTTCCTACTAAATGCTTTTTCTTATAAAATCCTTTGTTCTTTGAGTCACTGATAATGTTAATCCAATGAGAGTGTATGTATAGATAGGTTCCCGAAGGAAATCACTTTGTGCCATTATGATGCATGCAAATTGCAAAAATAAGCAGAGTTGACCGATTAGCATTGAACTGGACATAACTGAGAGCAACCGAGCCTACTTTAAATAAAACCTTCTTCATATCACTTCCAAGTGAGTTGATACTTGCAAGAGTTCGGCACTCCTTTCCATTCGGCGAGATCTTAACAATAGGATATGCTAACATGAAACTGTGGCAGAGTAAAAGAAAGTGTGAACGTCCGAATCATTTGGGCAACTAAGAGCCTCAATAACATTTTGCATACTCGAAGAAATAACATATAAGCCCACGCAAGCTACACCTGACCAAATTGCTTTTCCAGTGGCATGATCTCGTTTTCATTTACACCAAAAGGAATGAAATATATATATATATATATTTTCTAGTTCATGTCCCCTTCATCTTCGAAAGACAGCCCTGAAATGCTCATTGGCCCAACATTCACTGCACAAGTTCAGACTTGGTTACCCACATGAAGACTTCACATAGAGATGAAAGGATCTGAGGTGAAATTAATGGTGAAGTGTAGGACATTACAAGCTTGTGAGAAGGAAACTATCAGGAGCTAAAAGGTCTCAACTTATCCAAATGAACATGCCATGAACATTATAGAGAGTCAAGGACATCGTTGGTCAAAGTTTCAGTGACAATAGGTGAGCTCTTTGGAAAGGTTAACACAAATTGGCATTTATCTAATAGTTTCAAGTAGAAGACCATCACCGGCTTAAAAACTCTGCGTGAATGCTCGACTATCTTCTTAATATAGAAATAAGTAAAAGAAAAAGTAGAATCCAAGTTAGTAGAATCGAGCTTTGAAGAAAAAGAAAGCGTTAACAGCTTGCACATCAAAGATTAGCATGCAATTTTAGCTCAACTCCCAATCACAAATTAAGAGTATGTTGAGAGTCCATTAGGGTGAACTAAAAAATAATAATTTTAGTGCTCTTGGACTATAAATTATCAAACACCATCAATAGAAGATAGATTTGATTTTTGAGTTGACTACTAGATTTATTGACACTGAGCCAGAGAACTACGGGAGCTCAAAAAATAAATAAACAAAAGTTTCATAATCCTTTGTTATAAATGATAACGATGAGGAACATACCAACAGCATCAAACCCAGCTAACTTTGGCATGAACTGCTTGATATGGTCTTCTGCTGCCGTATCAGCTTTCAGTGTCTCACATTCAAATGAAACAGATACTTTTCTCTTCCCATTATCTTTTTCAACCATACCTACCACGTCATTATCCCAACTATAGGAAGCGACAGAGAACATGATAACAAATAGTTAACCAGAAAGGGAACAAATTTAGGCCACAAAGCACAACACTATGAGTCAAGTTAGAAATCTTACTTTAGCTAATTCCAAAGTTGAATAAAGGCTTGCAAACTAAATTTACATTATCTAGAGAAAAATTCAGAAGCTAATACTCGACAAGATCAAACTTTCTAACTGCTGTTTACATCATAAACTTACTCTACTCCATCTTTCAACTTTATCAGGATGCTAGCAAATATTTAGAATTCCTGTCATGGAAAGAACTTGCAACTTTTACGTATATGAGGAAACCAATAAATGCCATCAAAATGACTGATTCCGGCAGTTAACATTAAATCAAAGATGGCTCACCCATGAGCATGATCAATGTTCTGAAAACGAGCAGCATCATGGCCTTTACACTCGACCACAACATCTTGTTCTTTTCCACTCTGTTAGAGTATAGCACATTCAGTTACAGCATACAAACAACTTCAATAAAGATGAATTAAAATAAAGGAAATAAGTAAACTTTATCAAGGACAACGACCAGCCCTACCTTGTAGTCAATAATTGTGAGCTTGATCAGGCGATAATCCTCACCTCTGCTGCACTCCCTCTCACAAGACAACTCTTTTAGCCATGCAGAATAAAACAAAGTGTTTCAAATATATATATCTCATTACAGTAAAGTACATATGAGCTGCAAGTTACCAGAGAAAAGTGTTAATGAAATTCTAGCAAGTAACAAGCACTCTACTAACGCTAATCATCCAAAACAAAAAGAGCCTTATTTAATTTTCCCAAAACAAATAGAGTGACCCAATTCCATCTTGGAACCAGTTCACGTAACGCATAGCCACAAATATGTAAAATCTGCAAACAGAAAAAGGTTCCAGAAACCTGAAGATGCAAACAAACATAGAACCTGCTGTGATTTAAACAAGTATAGAATGAAATAGCTCTTAAAGACTGAGACAAGACACGAGAACTGAGATGACATATCTAAGCAGGCATATGCCGCACCTCATCAAAATAAGTGGGGCGTAGTTGAGTACCAGTGCCATGAAGGCCATAGCAAATGGAGTCAGGAAGGTGGATGAAATGGCCAGAGATGGACCCACATGGCAACAATGCTATTGATGCAATTCCTTTCATCTCCTTCACTTTCACTCCTACTTTTTCCTCCTCTGCATTACATTGGAGAAGCAAAAATAGTATAAACCAAATTTTCATAAAGAGACAATTTTGCTGACAGATGAAAAGATTATAACCTTACCCATCACCTAATGTTTCTCGAAAAGTCGACTCTTTTGCTTGCTATTGATTTTCAATAGCTACCGATCATATGTTTACATACATTCAGCAGGAGATTCGTATATGAAAATATGGAGAGCGAAGGGTTTTCTATGAATGGAAAAGCCGAGAAATGCCATGTTTTGATATATCATTGTTCCCTACGACAGCGTATGTTTTCTATTTCGGATGGTTAAAATATCTTACTCCTTTTCTACAGCCTATACTAGCATGACTAAGCACTTATTTGGTTGAGAGCTTAGTAATGAAATTAACGTAATACACTTTTATCGTTTGGCTAAAGATTTTATGATAGAATGGGACAAAATAAAATAGAAATAAAAAGTTTTATATTACGTTATATTTTAAATAGTGAAAATAAAAAATCTTTTATTCAAAAAGTTTAAGATAGAACGTAAATTAATAAATACATATTACATAATATACCTTTAATAATTTTTCTTAATACTAATTATTTCTTATAACTCTAACCTCATATTTTCATATCTCCTTGTCTCTAACTCTCTTCTACGATCAGTCTCCTTCACGTGTTTTTGTCACCGGCCACTACACACTGAGCACTACCCTGCTAACGTCTCTTCCTCACAGCTCACAGCAAACCTTTGTCATCTTTTTCTTTGTGCCTCACTCTCTAGACAGTTTACTCGTTTGCTCTCGTTTCTTGATCTCCATATGAACTCCAGCAATAACCTTGTTTCTGATGTCTAACTTTCTTTAAGAAAAACCTCAAGACTAAGTCGCAGCTATTGTTTTATCAATTTAATTGTTACAATTTTTACACTTTGCTGAGAGTTGGTGTACGACCTATGGTATAATTGAGTTAAACTTGCATATGAAAAGGAGAGCACATGAGAGAAAAAAAAATTATAATATAACAACTGACAAGAAAAGGGACATATCAGTTAAGTATTTATTAAACAAATAATAATAATATTTTATATGAGTAATAATAAATTGTATATAATTAATAATCAAATAATAAATTTTTATTAAAATTCTTATTATTTTAAAATAAAAAATATATTAAAAAATTATAAAGGTCGTGATTTTTTAATCGGACATAATTTCTGTTTTAAAATCATAACGTTAAATTTATTGTAACAACATTTTAATATCAAAGATATAATAGTCATTTATTACACGTTACATTTCATTCAATTTATCTTCTAAATAATATTTCATTACGTTACATTATGAACCCTTCCATTTCTCCTAATCAACTTTTTGCTATATTACATTTCATTCCATTATGAGCCGAACCGTTCCATTTCGTTTTATTCTGTTAATTAACATCCAATTAAACACGCCTAAAAATTTCTCAAGTAGTATCTCTTATTCTATTTCATTTCCTTCCATTAATTAACACCTGCCGAACAGCCCAAGAGTTCCCAATTAGCGTCTCTTGTTGCTTTAGAGATGAAAGGTCAGGCCGTAACTTTGTACATTCAGGTGCTTAGCAGATCCAACAAGGTTAGAACTGCGCTGGAATTGTTTAGCTCCGTGAAGTGCTTGGATCTTCCAGTTAACGGATATGCATGTAATTCTCTTCTTTCTTGCGTCCTAAGGAACAACTTGCATGACTATGCATTGGCAGTTTTTGAGTTCATAAAGGCGAATGAGATTGCAAAAAACCATACATATAGGATGATGCTTAAAGCAATTGCCAGTACTCATGGTTGTAATTCAGCTCTAAAACTGTTTGCAGCATGGGAAGGGTCTGAGGAGAAGGATTTTGATGTAGTTGTTTACAATACAATGATATCTCTTTGTGCTAGAGAGAGCAATTGATTGCAATTCAGAAAATAGGGCTAGTATGAAGGAAAATGGTTGTCATGGAACACAAGTTACTTACAGCTAATCTGCACTTTCGTGCGTTGTAGTCGAAGGGAACTGGCTCTTGATTCTTATGATGAAATGATTAAAAATGGACTTGAACCAAGAGATGATGCAATGAATGCTGTGATTGGAGCATCTACAAAAGTAGGAAAGTGGAGTTTGGCACTAATCCTTTTTCAGGAAATGCTGAAACATTAGCAAAAGCCAAATCTTGTTGCGTGCAATGCATTGATCAATTCACTTGGGAAAGCTGGGGAGATTAAACTAGCATTTAAGGTTCTTGACATAGTCAAACTCTGGGCCATACACCAGATTAATACACCTGGAATGCCTTAACCTGTAGTTTACGTAGGGCAAATCAACATTGTTGAGTTTGGCTTCTCTAGTTGTCTCATATTGGTTGAGAGAAACAATTGAGGTAAGGCTCTTGATTATATAAGGAGGGTGCTACCTCTTTATTTAGTGCACCAATCAAAGTCAAAGATTTGTATGACAAATTTGACTCTAATTAAATTCCTCTTTTGAGGTGAGAGTTAGAAGATTTGTTTTAGGTATTTATTTGTGAGTTTATTGGTGTATTGGGACATTGGGTGAGAGGAAAAATTGTATGATTGTAAGAATTTTTCACATAGTAGATTTTCTTCTCGGTGCCCGTAGTTTTTTCTCCGATTTGGGAGTTTCCACGTAAATTTCTTGTGTTGTTATTATTTCTCTATTTTCTGTTATTTTTTACTATAAAATATCCTTGTGTGTGAGTTTGGGAGGTCTAAATTCCTAACAATTGGTATCAGAACCAAGGTGTGTTTTTCTTGAAATTCTGAGTATGCTCTGTAGTCGCAGTTTTGACTGATCTTCCACATCAGAAAAGAGTTTCTTGAGAAAGGTTCATTTGGTGTAGTGAGCTTTGGTGTGTTAGTGTGGAAGTACATGTCTAGGAAAGTTCTGGCTAAGGAAAGATTTGGTATTTAAGTGTGTCCGTTGTGACCCACCTCTCTTTTCTAGGAACTTACCTGATGTACTGTTCATTTCTACAATAAAATTCATCAAGGCAGAAGAGCACAGAAAAATGTCAGAAAATAGGGCTTCGAATCCTATCAGATTTGAGGTGGAAAAATTCGACGGGAGAATCAATTTTAGCTTGTGACAAGTGCAAGTCAGGGAAATTTTGATTCAGTCGGGGTTACACAAGACATTGAAAGGCAAGCAAATCTCTGATATCAGCACTGTATGCTGGACGTGTGGGCAATTTAGGCACGTGAAGAAAAATTGACATAGAGGTGGAGCAGGTTCGGCAACAGGCTCTGGGTCAGTTAATGGAGAGACTGACAATGTCGCTAACATTGTCTCCGTGGATGATTTTGTTCTCTAAAAGGGGACATGTACATCCTCATGGCATGCCGCTAATCCCAAAGTTGCCATGATAGAG
>JANZXR010000008.1:13770171-13800177 GCA_027575705.1 Erythroxylum echinodendron
GTTTCCACGTAAATTTCTTGTGTTGTTATTATTTCTCTATTTTCTGTTATTTTTTACTATAAAATATCCTTGGGTGTAGATTTGGAAGGTCTAAATTTCCAATAAACATGAGTTTGCTCTTCAGATAGACAGTAAAGAGAGAGGAGAAATGTCAAATGAACGAGCATTTGTACCACACTGGCTTAATGTCATGCCAGAAGCTCAAATTATAGGACAGAGCTGTTCAACTTTTATGGCAAGTGGAAGTTGCTGGGCTCTTGGTTTAACAGCAACTTATAACCGTGTGATCTTAACTTGCCATTTGGCAAGAAATCCAGGAGCTGCACTTCAAGTGGATGAGCACATGGTCCATAAGAAGTGCATTCCGGACATGTTAACCTACAAGTTTTTGATAGGGAGTTCCACAAGGGCAGCTCTTTCGGGTGAAGTGGAAATTCTAGATGTGAGTCCAATACTGGAATTCCATGCATCTACTTAGTTACAAATTATTGAGAAGTTAACTTCTATCAACCATCCTCTTTAATGGCAATGCAAAATGGATCTTTTTTATTAACTTTTCTGAACAAAATACTGTAGAATACTTCTAATTATAGTCATCTTCCTTCTCAAGCCACCCCTCTTCAGCTATGGTTACTGATGTCTTGAAGGTTTGTATTGGGATTGGTGCACGTTGTGCAAGATGCCTCTCTCCGTTGTGCAGTCATCAAATCTTTGTGTCTAAGGGGCAAGGTTGAATTAGCCAAGAAGCTTCACATGAAGATGTGTGATTTTGGTCTCCTACGTGATCATGAGACAAGGTCATGATGCTGCAGAAGTTGCAAGACTAAGCTATGGGGTCATTTTCTTGTTTCTTTGCAGTGGAAGAAAACATGAACGAGAATGTAGTTTAGTTTAACAGTTGTACCCCAGGATATGAACCTGCTTGGTCGTAGGATATAAACTTGCTTAGTCGCGATACAACTAACAAAATCACTAGTCCTACGTTGTGGATTTCTCAACTTGTTCACTGGATATCAAATGCGCACCAAACGGCTAAAGTTGAATCTCTCCGAATCACTGTGACACTCCAACATGACAGATAATGAGACTTGTACAAGCTCTAGCACTGCAAATTGTTAGCTGTGTCCCACAAGTTTGCTTTCTGCGGACTAGGTATGAAAGGCAATGCACGGAGAAAACTCCACCGTTCTATTTAGGCACATAAACCCTATCGTCAGAGCCTACTATCTCATCTCAATAGGAAAATGTTTTTTCAGGTCGAGCTCAGTGCCTTTGCAGTCAATTACTGATTACTTTTTATTTCCCACTTGAACTATTTCATCTAGAGTTTTGAGGGAAGGTATGCATTTAGGTTTTTCATATTACTACGAACTTGTTTTGGAACGTAGATGATAAAATTAAGAAACTTTCTTAAGCAAAGGCCGAGAGGACGAGAAAATTTAGTGAGATCACAGATGATGAATTCAAAAGGAACTGTTCATATAGGCTGATAATTGGGCCATGTATATTACATTTTAACTCTCTGTTACTTCTCACTTATTACTCAAGTGACATCATTCTCAACTGTTATTGATTCCTCCAGAGACCGGCTGACAAGGCGACGAAGTTAGAAGCTGGAGCAGCCCGGGAAAGTAGAGCATATACAAGACGGTAATATATGCATGTACTATACTGTTCAGTCCAAAAAACGTGACTTTTCATAGAGCCTGCGAATACGCTTGGGTGTCAGCAGCTTGCGTATCTGCATCAGTTTCAAGTCGTTTGAATACGAGCTTTTGCTGGGGAAGTTGGCCATTGGAAAAGGCTGTGACTGTGACCTCAGTATCCATTAAGATAGTGTCCTCATCTTTGAATTCACCTCTGAGAATGCCCTTGGCAAGTTCATTTTCAACATGCTGTTGAATTACCCGCTTTACTGGCCTTGCCCCATAGTTAGGGTCATACCCCAGACTCCCTAGAAGCTCTACAGCTGCATCAGTCACCAATATTTTCATCTTCCGGTCTGCAATTCTCTTTTGCACACGCTCCAGCTGCAAAGAACATGTAAACAAGAGATAAAAAGTATGAAGGAAAAATGAAATCAGGTAACACATGCAACTTATCACAAAGTCCAAATTTTGGCTTCAAGAACAAAATCCAATATCTCCGTGTGTAGTGGTGTGTAATGGAACCTTGTAAAGGCATTCATGTGATATCACATTCACAAATTAGTTGAACAACTTAAAGTAAAAATCACAGCAAAATATGCACTCGGTTCAATCCTCTCACCTGTAACCTGACAATGCTGCTTATCTGGCTGCGATCCAGGGGCTGGAACACTATGTACTCGTCAACCCTGTTCATGAATTCAGGTCGAAAGACTGATCTTGCAGCTTCCATAACCCTCTGCTTAATAGTTTCATAAGCCATTTCCTTTGGCGCGCTATCATCTGTGTCAAGTATGTATTGTGAACCCACATTTGAAGTCATAATGATGACAGTATTAGTGAAACTAACAGTCCGACCCTGTGAATCAGTTACCCTCCCATCGTCCAATATCTGAAGGAATACATTAAACACATCAGAATGTGCCTTCTCTATCTCATCAAACAGAATGACTGAATATGGTCTTCTACGAACTATCTCTGTTAACTGCCCACCCTCTTCATACCCTACATAGCCAGGTGGAGCACCTATCAATCTCGAAACAGCATGCTTTTCCATGTATTCACTCATATCAATCCTCACAAGGGCTTCTTCAGTATTGAACAAATAGGAAGCCAAGGCTTTAGCAAGTTCCGTCTTTCCCACTCCAGTGGGACCCATGAACATGAAAGTGGCAATTGGGCGTCGTGGATCTGAAAGACCAGCACGAGATCTCTGAATGGCCTCAGCTACTGCCTTCACGGCAGGATCCTGACCCACCACACGCTTATGCAACTCTTCCTCCAAATATAGCAATTTCTCCCTCTCAGACTGTTTGAGTTTTGAAACAGGAATGCCGGTCCATTTACTAACAATTTCAGCAATATCATCTCCTGTAACCTCTTCTCTCAGCATGGATTTTCCAGACTTCATGTATTCATCCAATTCTTTTTCTGCACTTCCAAGTTGCCGTTGCAAAGAGTTAAGGCTGCCATACTTCAGTTCTGCAGCACGATTAAGATCATACTCACGCTCAGCCTGTTGAATCTCAAGGTTTACCCTGTCAATCTGTAACACAAAACTATAGTCAGATCTGCAGCTATAGTGAACTTCAAATTTAGTTTTTCCTACAGGTAGAACACAAACAAGAAGGTGGAGATAGCATCACCTCTTACACCATTTTTTTTAGTATCCATAAATGTACATTGAATTCAACGGTTGCTACTCTAAAATGCTCAGAATATGTCTAAAGAACAATAAGAAACATCAAAATTTACCTCTTCCTTGATTGACTGAATGCGTGTCATGACACTCTTCTCATGTTCCCACTGTTCTGTCAGCTCAGCTTGCTTTTTTTTTAACAGGGATAACTCGGCCTCAAGACGGCTCAATCTATCTTTTGAAGCTTTATCTGTATCATTTGTAAGTGAGAGCCTCTCCATCTCCAACTTGAGTACTGAACGGTTGATTTCATCAAGAGCAGTAGGTTTTGAAGTGATTTCCATCTTCAGTTTTGCAGCAGCTTCATCAACTAGATCAATGGCTGCAATTTTCACGACATATGAGAAAATTATGAAACTGTACATATTTGAATATGATAATCAGAGCAACTGATAAATTATGCAGCAAGTTGCACCCAATTCATCACAAGCTCAAAACAGAAGCTCTGATTATGCACACAATTCATCATAACTCTCTGAAAGTAAAATATCCCAACATATGGAAAATACATCGAGGCAAAGAAATAAGCAAAGTGATTTAACTATCCCCAATGAATCTTAGCAAATCAGCTGGATACATTTTCTTCACTTAGTCATTCAATCATGAAATTTTATGTTAGCTTTTGGCTACAATAGCAGCTTTCAATAGAAAGTAGAAATTTAATATGATTTAACCAATATATGTCATAATTATGAAAGCGATTCACCAGTAAGGAATGTATCCTAATCATGCATGCTTCATAAGTTAAAATAACTAGGTTTACCCTTGTCAGGTAGAAAACGTCCACTGATATAACGATCAGACAAAATAGAAGCCTCAACAAGTGCACCGTCAGAAATACGAACTCCATGGTGCAGCTCATATCTTTCACGCAAACCACGGAGTATAGATATGGTATCTTCTACTGAAGGTTGATCAACATAAACTTGCTGAAATCTACGCTCCAATGCTGGATCTTTCTCAATATATTTACGATATTCATCCAGCGTTGTAGCGCCGATGCAGCGTAGCTCTCCTCTACCAAGCATAGGCTTCAGCAGATTTCCAGCATCCATTGCACCGTTGGTAGCACCTGAAAAAGATAAGTAGTGAAGCTCTATTTCCAGAATTATCACTCTGATCAAAAGACCACATCATCAAGTTTAGATTGCGAGTAAGAAATAAGGAAATACCATAAAATTTAGAGCATCTCAATGAGAAAAAAACCAATAATATACATGGCTAATGTATATTACCTGCCCCTACAACTGTGTGGATTTCATCAATGAAAAGTATAATCTGGCTATCAGACTCTGTAACTTCCTTCAGCACAGCCTTCAGTCTATCCTCAAACTCCCCTCGATATTTTGCCCCAGCAATCAAAGCACCCATGTCAAGAGATATTAACTGTAGAATAGAAGTTATTAACATCAACACTAATTAGGAAGGCATTAGAGCAGAGAGAAAGCAAGACTACAACCCTTCTAGCAATTCCATGCTCCCCCAAAAAAGGGAGAAAGGGGAGAGGGGAAACAAATAATTTCCAGTGAATTGGAATTGAATTTATATTCAGAAAAACACACCTTACGGTTCATCAAAGCTTGAGGTACATCTCCCTGCACAATTCGTTGGGCAAGCCTGTGCATGAAGGTTCAGCTTATTAGTAGTGCAATAAAGCAGTGAACTATCAAGACTTAGGCAGACACACTATGCCAAACACTGGAGGAGGTCCCCATTGATCCAACTGCTAATTCAATTCATCAATTCAGGTTCATAATAAATTCTTTACAGAAGCTTGCTGGATACTCATCTCAGGACTTGATGCATAGTGCGAAAATGTTGCATCCCATTACTTGATATATTATGTTAAGGAAAGAATTCATGCGAACACATGAAATATACTAGATTAAGCAAAGTTTTCATGTGAAGATATTAAAAGGCAAGTATTCTGCTTGGTAATTGCTCAACCATTGTAACTTCTGAATTCAGCAACATAATACTAAAGCTTACCCTTCCGAAATAGCAGTTTTACCAACACCTGGCTCGCCAATTAAGACAGGATTGTTTTTTGTTCTCCTGGAGAGAATCTGGATGCATCTACGTATTTCATCATCCCTACCAATGACTGGGTCAAGCTTTCCAGCTTTTGCCATTGCTGTGAGGTCTTTTCCGTATTTTTCCAATGCTTCATACTTCCCCTCAGGATCTGCAACAAGCCACAAGATATTAAGCACAGAAGCATATCATATGATAGAAAGATCCAATGTGTGCAAAAGAAGACAAGCAACAAGAAAAAGATTTACTTAAGAAGTTGTGTCCATGTTTTCACCTTGGTCAATTACTGATTGGCGACCCCTGATGGATTCAACGGCTGATTTTAATGATGGCAGGGAAACTTGAAAATCCCTAAACAGTTGCCTTCCAAAACGTTGATCTTGGGCGAATCCAAGAACCAAATGCTCAACAGAAACAAATTGATCCCCATATTCTTTCTTGAATTCCCTTGCTCGCTGAATCAGGGCCTCTAAATCTCGTCCCAACATAGAACCAGCAGATTCACCAAGAACCTATGATGATGGGGCAACGAGGAGGGTAAAACAGTTAGAATGATCTCCAGCAAAACTCTACACAGGTAACCAATGTATACATACAATAACTAACGTGAAGTGTATCAAGAGTTTTTCAAATCAGAACTACATTGCAACAATGAATTTTCAACACAGAGATATACGACTGGTTATTCATTAAGCTTGTAAAAGATGTGGTATTTGCAGCTAGAACCTAAAAAGCATGCTCAAAAAGTTCATGCAACTTCAAGCTTGCATAACTTGACTCATTTTGGCCCAAGAAGACAACTTTTAATATCTCAAGTCCAAGCATTAAGAGTTATACACCAACGTTATTTATCAAAGTGAAAGAACAATTACGCCAGCAGGTACCTTTGGCTGCCGATGGATAAACTTATCAGTAGCTTCTAAAAGTTGAGTATTATCGATCCCCACTTTGGTGAAAATCCGACGAGCAAGACCATTCTTTTGCTCCAGAAGAGCTTTCATCAAATGCTCTGTCTCCACTATCTGATGCTTGTTCTCTTTTGCTACGTCAGGAGATGAAACAATCGCTTGCCAAGCCATGTCTGTAAATTCGTTTTGAGTAATCTGTAAAGTACAATAAACCAAATCAGGACAAACAACAAACTTTAAATTGCTGTCCCAAATGCTTCAGGAAGGACTGGAGTTGAGTGAAAAACTCATGCAACTTGCAAATATGGGGTCGAATTTGCATCAGCAGTAGAAAATGAGTAGAACATCGATGATTCCATAATACACAAGAATTATAAACTTAGCCCATCTGCAGAGTCTGCTGATAAAAAGAACTATCAGTTATACAAGAACGGAAAAGAATGCTCCTTGATTAAGGCATAATCCAAAAATTTCCAGTAAGTTAAACATGAGTAACCGTACAAGCTTTCCATATAAACAAGTCATTAAAATGAATCATCAAAACAAACTAACCCCATAAGAAACAACAAACGAAAACGCACAACATGTTTTCAACCTAATGCTAACTTAAGAACCCACCAAGCCATGAAAGCCGTCAAATAACCAAACAAATAAATACACTCTAAATACTTCAAAAGAAGTAAAGCCACACTCACCCTTCCATTACTGGCGTCACATCTAACAACAAACGATACAGAACGTCCCGGAAGCCTCTCAAACCGCCTTGTTAAAATACCACTCCGGCTCAACCGGAGCGACCCAATTGAAGAATTCCTCTTCACAGGGAAGCTAAGAGCTAGTCGCGGAGGTTGCGTGAAATATGTCGACCTAGCCCGAGAAAGACTCACGCCAGAAACCGACGCCGGGGAGGCAGTGGTCGTCATCGGCAGAGCAATA
The DNA here is from genome assembly GCA_027575705.1 of Erythroxylum echinodendron. Lineage (NCBI taxonomy): Eukaryota > Viridiplantae > Streptophyta > Magnoliopsida > Malpighiales > Erythroxylaceae > Erythroxylum > Erythroxylum echinodendron. The sequence goes on from JANZXR010000008.1 coordinate 13,777,395, forward strand.
CTAACGAGGCAAATTTAGTGTAAGGACTAGATAATTAAGCAAAAATGGAGAGGAAGGTGAGAACTTTGCGTGGCAAAGAAGTAACGAAGACGGTTTTCTACTTGTTGGTAGGTGGTAATAGTGCCTAATGAGTTCTTCTTAATACAGTTTGGCTTTTCGTCTATGGTGCACAAGAAGTAATGGAGAGTTCTTGAAAGCTCGCAGGACTACTAGGATGTTCTTTGGCTAAGTTGTGGCTTTTGTACACGAGGCACTCTCTGGACTCTGGATTTGAGTTGATAGACAAATCAAATGTCCTTGTTACCAAAATAAAATTTCCAAGAAAAAAATCAATATAAAAACCTACATAAATTTATAATAATATTGCATTTGCATATATTCAGAATTATAAATTTCTTTTTTTTTGGGATATAAAATGCAAACACCACTAAATATAACAAATAAAAAAACACAAACTCTCTTTTTTCAGAAGATCGAGAGAAAGGATCATTAATTATACGCAGTCTTCTTTTACACAAGAAGCTACATGCTATGATGAATTTTAAAAAAGTTGTGCACATCAAATTAATAGTAAATAATTAGAAATGATAACTTAAAATTCTTTTATTATGTTTTACTCCTTTGATTTCTTAGGGAATATTTTACAAACTTTTAAGGACATGAACCCTAATTTTCTATTTCTAGTCTTCAATATTTTACGTTGAAATTGTGAAATTTTGATAAATAAATTATCTTACTAAAATTTTCCCAAATTTATTTTAGGGTAATTATAATTTTAAAATAAAATAAATTTAGTATATTTTTATATTTACTAAATAATATATATAATTACTAAGTTTAATTACTAACTATTTAAAAATTTTCTTTAAGGATCTATTTTTGAGTCAGGTTGGCAATGGCCAACTTTGCCAATTTTTTAAAATTTAAAGTATAAAAATAATGTCTTTTTTTAATTAGATTCGATCTACTCAGACTTAACTCTACTTATAATAATTGAGTCTCATATCAGTATAAGCCTAGGCCTATCTCATTTGAACCCATAGGTAAGCTCAATGTCATCCCTATTTTTGGCATATATTTAATACCTTTACTTTCTTATTTTAAGAACTGCTATCAATTCCACCATAGAAAATTTGGAGTTCACCCATCCCGCAGGAGCACTACCAGCTTCATATGTCATATTAGCTTATCAATTAATACTTACGCTTGTCATGTCATCAAACCTTTATCAGAATTTATTTAGTTTTGCCTTTGTTTTAGGATGCAATACTAGCTTAAACAATGTCTGCTACTTCCTATATGAGTATCCCCCTTCTAAAAATATAGACCAGCAGAAACAGGTGATTTCACCAAAGTGCAGATGGTTGGTGCTTTCTACAAGTGTTCCAAAAGATGCACTTGGTGAATGACTAGACACGAGTTTTTACTATATGCAACGCTTACATTAAACACAAACCACGATACATGAAATGGAAGTAAGGATGTCCAGCAACCGATGATACATGGTAACAAGACAAAAGAAAGATGAAACATCAGAAGAATTAAGTTTGTGTAAAGAAAAATTTTCCACAATCTTCAGTATGCTTTACATCTAGTTGCTTGTAAGCAGAGTTGTTTCAGCTAAACAATCACTCGTGACAAAAAGATCAAGTTGCAATTATATGTGAACTGGGAAGGGCAAAGACATGTGCACTCCAAGGCGGCCTAACATGAATGATCACAATGCCATTGTTTCCACCAATCCGCAAGCTACCAACATTGTCATCCAAGCTATCACTCAACTGCATAATTAGAAAAGATAACAAGAAAGAAAAAGATGCAACTTACAATAGGACAATCGATGGTAGAACTTAAAAAGGACAAGAAGTAGCGGAATTTACCCTGATGCTGTCCCATCTCTGCAGTTGCAAGCTATAGTATCACACAACCGCATTTGTTCTGCTTCAAATGGTCTTCTGTCTTCTTTTCTGTAAGACCAAAAGGAAAAGGCCAAAGAAATTAGGAAAACATATTGGAAAATGTGTTTTTCATCCATAAGAATGACCAACAACTACATGTGTCAAGTAGATTGTGTCATAATAGGTAGACTGAGAAATGGTTGCAATTCTAATATTGCCAGGTATAGCATAGGGAAAAAGGGAACATTTCAGTATTTAGATTTGATAGAAGAAAGAAAGAAAAGATTCACCCGGAGTGCTAGATATTTGTACCTTTTTCCAAGGAAGGTGGTTGAACAACAACATGCATGGTTGTAACCCCACCTGGGATGTCACACAGTGGGCTTCTGCATTCTGATATTGTTCTGTTGTTCTCCAATACCCTACCTGCACTTATCAACTTCACATCCTTTATAGTTCTTGGTCCATCATTCTTCTCTGTCCAAAGAAATGTTAGGATAAATAGTATTAGTTGGACTGGACGTCTAAGAAATGTGATTTAGGCAATACTTAGCAACCATAGAACAAAATTTACTACTTTTACTTTTCTTCATGACTAGTGTTTTTACAATCTAATTCATTGTTGTGTCTGCTAGTTTCAACTAAAAATGTCAATGGAATACAATCACCAGAACTTACAGTCTACGGTAGCTTTTGGTCGCTCCAAAAGAAGAAAGAACGCTAGATAGGTAAAAGATTACAACGCTAGATATGTAAAAGAATATCCATGCATTTTCGTGAACATACACATACATTGTAAAAGTGACAGGTAAGGGAACCCACAATGAGAAATACATAACACACAAAACTTCACCAACTAACCATGTGCACCACATAATAAAGATATGAGGCCTGATTGCAGATTTCATCGGACTCTTTATGAATGTGCGATAGCATGTGCTTGCTTTATTGAGGATATGATGTTGTCAAGGGAATTTAGGCCCTCAATTATGGGATGCCACTCGAGTGAAGGGATCTTCTTTTCTACCATTAGGTTTCATTGCATTATAACGAATAAGAGTGGACAAAAGATTGAACTAGTAATGCTTTTGTAACTAAAAACATCATGTGTTAATCATCATTCCTTTCCTTACAAGAGAACAAGTAAGAACACACCAAATAAAAAAAGGATTGGAGAAAGAAGAATGGAAATGGTTCTTCCTCTGAACTAATCAGAAAAAGAAAAATGAACACACCGGAGATAAAGAGTCCAACACTGATATACAGTCGGGCTCTTTGAACAGCTGCCTGAACAAAACAACAAACACAACTGACCTTTAGGCCATTGAGCAAGAACGTTTTCTTTCAAGGTTGCGACGCTTGTAGCTGCAGGAAAAGATCTCGGACCAATATCAGAACCATCGTTCAAACGAAACTTGATCTCTAGCTGCTCTTGGACACCCGCCATCTTCAGAGAGTAATTACAAACCCAGATATCGGGAGCCTTCAGGTGAACCTTTTCTTATAACTCTTCAAAAAACTCAATTAAGTTCTCTGTCAGCAATTAATGCCCAACTCAAGTACCCGATTGGTTCACACAGATACAGATTTTCCTCCAGATTCTTAGATGGGCACCTGCGATATTGAAATAGAATGGAAGCAAATGCAAAGATTAGTCCTTTATGGAATAAACCTGTCGTACCCTGGACAAGGCAATCCGGAAATGTAAATAAGTACAGAAAAGGAAACGCTTTCATATATATTAAATTCTCTGGAATTTGAGGAAATGGAAATAAACAATTAATCAAACAACCCCAGCTTAATGTATATAAAATACAGAGGAAGGAAAAGAAGAAGAAAATAATACACCAGATATAACGTAATTATGATTCATGGAAGAAAATAGATTGAATCCAGAGTGGCAGACGTAAGCACACATAGACATACACACATATGCAGGCTATGATCTCCAATTTCAAATGATCTTTGGAAGTATCACAAGACCACCTAATATTATCTACTGGGTTCCTTCAAACCAAAAGAAAAAGAACAATCTTTATGAGAAATGATTATATCTGAAACATCTAATACAAGAGCAAGAAAGAACCAAAAAGAATGGAGAGTTTACAATGCTTGATTGGTTGGCTTACTCGGCTCTGAAAATGATCTGCGTCGATTTCCTTTTTGGCTTGAAGCCTGGAGCTGGAGGAGGAGAAGGAGAAGGAGAAGGAGAGACAGAGAGAGCGAATCAGTATTGAATTGTTTAAAAGAGATCAAATAAATCTCTGAAAAGGGGTTATTTCGGAGTTTTCTAAGTCTGTTAAACCATTGGTCAATGCTTTCATTCTTCTTCTCTTGGCAATCTCCTAAAACCGTGAAATGGACATATATTTCTTCTCCAGTTCTCCTCTATATACAAAGACGGTGCTTTAGGACTTGGCTTCCAATGTCACCCAAAGTTAACGAGAAAAAACAAAAGCTTTCCATGCTCTTGGTGACACTTGGCTGTGCAATATTAAAGGGCAACTATGAAGTAAACCAGAAATACTGAGGCGTAGACAGCAGATCAGATGCATTTACTTTTCACCAACGGAGTAGGAAGAAAGCAATGAATATAAAAACCATAGGAAACTGTGTCAGTGACCTACCAAAATATAAACAGAAGAAAGGAAAAGGGGGAAAAACCCACACCATGTTACCGTGGCATTTGAAGGGAAAGCTAATGACCCACTTAGGCAGTAGTCTTTAAGCTGTTGCACTTTTCTCTAGTTACAATCTAATGAAGATGTGAATTAGTTAATGCCTATTAGGAGTTTTTATTTAGGCCTGGGAGTTTGGATATTTGGTACTAAGTGAGTACTATAACGGTTAAGCATGTGAGCCCAAACATAGAAGGTTTTATTTCTTTTTCCCTTCAAAGGCAAGATTTGGTCATTACTAGGCATATAAAGTTAACATGAGAGGAAAGCGTGAAATTGATCGTATGGTATCGTTTTGAATTGTCAAAAACTGAAAGGCAGTCTCTATAGTAGGTGGTGGATCATGTGAACACTGACCTGAAGAAACATGGTATTGGGACCATATCAAGGAAGTACTGATTTATGACTGCGTCAAATTCAGGTATGATTCTTATTGCTCATGCTTGCCTCGTATGATTCTTTATCCTTTCATTTCATTTGTTGTGCTATCTAGTCAGATAATATAGCACAGGATTGACACAGATCCTTTGTCGAAGCTCAGGGGCCGCTTGATTGAGTTAGATGCATAGTAATGTCAAAAGGACCTTCCGGTTTCTTCCATTTGGCTTACTTAAACCTAGAAAGAAAGAAGGAGAATCAACTAATTGCTTACATGATGTGACTTGTATGAATATAGCCTTAATCATTCACTTAAATTATTGATTGAAAAGGAAGGAAAGCAAAATGCCAAGAGGGGTCCAATCAAATATGGGGACTCTTTTAAGATGATTAGGAATCTGCTAGGGATAAGCAACCTTCACCTTGAAAAATTAGAAATTTACCAAATGAGGGTGTTCGATGCTTTAGAAAGAAAAACCATATTCAAGTGGATTTCTTGTCACTATCAACTCGGGAAATTCCAAGAACAAGAATCTACTTGCATTGAAGTTATCTACGAGTGATGTGTCTTCTAGTATATGAAGAACTGTTATGCGGGAAATTAATTTGTGGACAAGCCTTTCCACCGAGTTTCATTGTCCCATGAACCACGAAAATTTGTTTACTTGAGAAAGACACCCGATTTCTAGTGAATCGGCAAGCAGACAGAACACAAGGCTGCCAAGTTTGTAAGCTTCTTTTCCACACCGACAGTTCAACTTACGACTTACAGGACTAGCACATAAATAATTGATTAGATATCAAACTTCTTTGAGCTTAGAACCCAATCAAAAGCTCATTTACCTGTCAGGGGACTGGGTCTGGGAGAAGCAAGTTTTAGGAATGGATAGCAACAACATACAGGCCGATAACTAACAGGTGAACCAGTGAACTGCAGTACCATAAATAACAAGAATACAGGAATGTCATATAAACCCATGTCTTAAGCATACAAAAACAGCATTTCTTAAGCATGTGAGAAAATAATAAAAATTTGGTGAAAGAATTTTCTGCACATTTTTTTAATGTTCCTCGTGAATCATACACAAGAAAGACTGATATATGACCTAAAAGAGCTCCCCAATTTAATGGGATCTGTAACAAAACAATCTCCATTACCTACTCCTAGATTTAACAGGGAAAAAATGGAGAGGTACGTTAAAAAAATTGAAAACAAAGAATAACAAGAAAAAAAGAAAGGGAAAAGCATTTCAGGGGCCAATGGGGGAGCCTTGCAGACAGAAGTATCCCAGCCTTCCTTTTCCTTGCGTCAACCCATAGGATGAATCTGTTAGCCCACTTTTATAGTGCTTTAATTGGAAATATGAATCAAGAAATCAGGCCAGACTCGCTGCAGGAATATCAATAGTAATGTCCCGTTTCCAACCAAAAAATGTAAATGACAGATTGCTATGTTACAGATTGAAAGAATGAATCTTGTCCGTGCAGGTCCTTTGCTGTCAGGTGTGAGGGATGATGATTTCTAGCCAGAAAGTTGCCTCCTGGCAAGTTTCTGATTGCCATTTAATAGAGCTTGAGGGCAATTTAGTGGCGTGAAAAAAGCTCAACGACACCCAAATTACATGTCTTTTTTCTCGTTCTAACTATAGCTTCTTGCTCGTGTTTTTTAGTGAATATCTATGACCCCATTATGTGGCAGTTCCTTATAAAGTCATTGGAGTAATTCACATATTTGGTCCAAAATGGTCGAAGATGATCAAAGCCAATCTGTAGCCATGGCTTTGACTGGCCATTGTAGTGGATGACAGCAGCCTTTTTGACATTTTCAATGTTGGTCTTATTCTGATAGCCCAACCCAAGCATATGCCAAGATGGGTCAATTGGCTGGACATGACCTTTAAATGCAATCAGAGCTGGAGGCAAAGTCCCAAGTTTCCACATTGTCAGATTTGACTTCAGGTTCTGCTCAAAATGTATAAATCACAAAAGAAATTACCATAATCAGAATAAAAGAAGTGATACACATTTGACAAAAATGTTATGCATGTCACTTTCAGCGCCCAGCAGAAGCATTTATGGGTACTATTCAGTGATATCCCAGCATCGTAAGTTCCTTTTCTGAACTTGCACAATCCATCAAATTTCTCTTCATCTACAAAATCTGAAAGCTAATCATTGTCATCTCTATTTCGATGCTATTATTGAAAAATTTTTCTGCCTATCAAAACATAACCCAATTTCTCCTTTCCTAATATATACTGGAAAAAAGCCCTCAAGTCCAGCACTATTACTACAACAGAAACAAATAGAAGAACCAAGAAACAACTTCCTATGCATTCTAAAGTAAATCTCAGGAAAAAACCAATATTTGGTTGTTTTACTGGACCCCATGTTTATCTTAGTTCTCTTACTTTAATTTTTGTTATCTGAATCCTCCTACACATACTATAAATTTGTTGCTAATAGAATATAAATTTGTCTGTTATAAATAATAGCAAATATAATATTAATATTCTGTTCTACATTTATTTAATGATCTGCGATGGTTTTAGCAAAGGCCGATTTAGATTGTCAGATTAGTCCCTAATAACAATACAACTTTTTAAAGCTAACGCAGTCTATAGCTATTACTTAGAAACCTATAAACAATCTGAACTGACCTCTAATATGAGTCAACTATGATCCTGATTTCAAGTTTTCTATTGTAAATGTGATACAAATTTTCCAAGTGATTGACATAAAGGATTATATTAAAAAGATATAGTATGTGGTAGGATTTAAATTAGAGTGAAATAAGACTTATGGTAACTGAAAGTTAGTTTATCCCAATAAAAAAGGTAAGGAGCACATATCCTACAAAATTGATTAGTTTACAAGGAATTGAAGAAATTGTCTAAAAATAAACTTTAGCAAACAATCACGCGGAAAAAGAAGAAAATACATTCCATAAACAGCCTGTTCTATTCTCACTCAATCTTCCATATAATCTAAAATCAGAAAAAATGGATAAAAGAAATCACAAGGAATATGCAGATCAACACGAAGATAGTAATGAAAGCTCACCTCTTTCAGCCAGGAATGGTAGGTTTCCCTTATATTTGTCTTCCTCCATGCCTGAAGATCAAATATATTCATCCCATAGGCCCATGCACATTCATTAGGGTCCAAGTTCTTCTTTATGAGGGGATGGGAAAAATTGAAGTAGTTCTTGAAATGCTTGGACATTACCCAATCATCTTCACCTTTACAAGTTTCTACAGCTCCATTAACCTTGCCTTGAAGGTCGACGTCCCAGAGTGGAGATAAATCACGCTGAACTACAACATCATCATCTAAAAAGACCACCTTATTGAGACTTGGGAAAAGCTGATCAAAACATGAATGAAAAATGAAAAATGAAAATGTTGTATAAAACGAGGCAAAATAATCAAGAGAATTCTGGGGAAATGAAATTGATAATACTTCACAAGTACATAGAAGTCAGAAAACAATGCCTAAACACAAAACAAACCATTTACAGTAAACTGTCTCCAAATATGATTAACTTTGAACTTTCTGTCATAACATGAGCTCCTGCTCAGATCCATCTTCCCTGTTTAACTGATATTCATTTTCCTATGTATCAGATACTCTTTGTAAGATTCACCGTTATTGAAGATCAACCTCAGAATACATATCAAGTGACAAAATTATGTAAAAGCTTTTTGTATAAATTCAACAGGCTTTTATACTAGAATAATTTACCTTATTACAACCATATTTTATTTAAACACGTAGGGCCTTGTTAAGCTCATAGACCAATTTTTCAGGCTGTGGAAACAAAGAGGACCAAGGACAAGACAGTAAACTGCAGTTCACATCATTCCAAGGTATCAATGATTAGCCTTTAAGGAATAATAACTCAAAATATCGTGTCCCTTTTTTATTCCATAGTCTTACCACAAACAAATGATTAAATTAAGGTCTATAACTTGGCTAAAGGGATATCCCTTCAGGTTTGATTACCTCGGGTAAATATATGCGTAAATGGTTGAGTAAGGAAATGTACTTTGGACTTCTAGCCTGCAATTTTGAAGCAAAAGTTCGTGGAGTTGTATCATGGAGAATGTTTCCAGCAAGGTGATTCCCATGATAGTAATTCCTAATGCCATTGTGATTCTCTACAGCTTCAAGAACTGGAACATTCTCTCTCGTCAACCAGTCAAATTGGTGAATGCCTCTCACCTCAACAATTGCAGGGGAGACCGGGTTTAGTGCAAACCATGAATGCATCCCAGCATATGTTTTCTTGTCTGTGATGACGTGAAAAACTATCTTTTCAGGATGCAGAGATGATTGGACAGCAGAAGTGACAACAACTGAAGCAGCCAAAATGTTATCAGTTGACAGGATGAAGTGATGATAAGAGTTATCTGTGAGCAATGGAAGTAATTCTGGAGAAGGCAATTGCTTGCGTGCATGAGCATTGGAAGAATACTCATCGGTCAAACGAAGAGATAGACAGTGGATGCCCTTCGGAATGGAACTCGCGGCAAAGTGTTTGTTCATCAGTTCAGCAAACTTAGACTCCCTAATTTCTCTTTCAAATTTCTCCATCTGTTCAGAAAAAAGGTGATATAAGTACCAAATTATGACTTTGACTCTCCATTGGCATTTCTGTTTCCACTTCTTTCATCATGGAAATAAATATATTCCTCACTTACAAGCTTTTCACGTTTTGATGTGTGAGAAACAACTATAAAGCATAAAAATATTTGACCTACAGATATGAATCCAACTTTTGTACTCAAAACAGTCAGTTTCATACTAAAATAATGCATAGTCATTTATAGAACAGAAGAACTTAAGAAAGCACCTAAAAGTTTTAGTAAATTTCATACAATCCAACAAAATGGAAAGAAAGCACGTGTAAAAAGGATAAAAGCTATGTTTGATATAGACACAAACAAGTGAGATAACACCTAGCACAAATATGCAACTCCACCGACAAGGAATTCCTAATAATCTCATATCCAAAGAAAAAGAAGATCCTAACTAGTTCATGTCTTTCAGAAATTTTAGGTATCTCAATGAGGTCTACATGTAAAGAAATTTATGGAACAACAACACCCAGTATGAATCCTGTTAAGACACATGGTCTAGAGAGATCTAATAGTATGCAGCCTTACTTCTAACTAGTAGTAAAGAAATTTATGGAAAAGATGATTAAAAAAAATTATATAATATTTTCTAATAGCTGAGTTAGAAAACTGTGGTATGTTAAAAGCAAAGGCAAAATAAGAACAAAATAATGTAAAGTTGTTATTCAACCTACATAGTTGCCCAAGTTAAGAGCCATACATACCCTAACAAAAAGAGTTGCATGGAATGAAATCTAAGATGAAAGTTATCAGACAACTGACAAAACATGCTTGTCAACATCATTTCCCACTCAAATAGAAGCCTCAGAGCTTTGGAGTTCTTTGATGATGAGAAACACACATCAAGCAATAAACCTTTGCAGTAGCTTGAGAATGGGGGACTGATAGAACTTCTAGGCAAATTTGAATGAATGTGTGATGCAGAATTAAAATTTTTTTAGGAATTTTCTTAGTTATTATTATTAATAGAAAATGATTTTTAAGTATTTTTATTTTGGTATGCCATTGTCGCTTGGGCCTTTAGGATTTAAATTTGTTAGGGAATAATACCTTAATAGATTAAATTTTTTTGGTGTAATTTAAGTTGTAGTCCTTGTTTTAGTAGGATTAGGATAAAGGTGAAAAAAATCCATATATGGAGTCAAATGTCTCAATTGCAAAGGAAGAAGAGGGAGTTTGCAAGTTATGAATTTTAGAGTGTAAGTTTGATCTTTTCTTGTCAAAGAATGATGCTTTGACATTAGGTTTCATTCCTAGACACCAGGTGTGATGCTTAATTCTTTATAAACACTACATGTGTTTTCTAGGACATGCTAGTATGAAACTCGTAATCATTATATAACTTATTTTGAGTTTGTCTTCAAAAATAACATCAATAAAGGACCTTTTAGATCTACCATATTTTTTTAGTTCTCATTGTTCCTCTATCTAACCCAAAAAAAAAGCAGATAAAATTCATAGTGTAAGCTGGTGAATTTACGTCACACTATCCCTCAACAGACTACATTCTTAATCCTTAAAAATATGTTCAAGCCAACACCTTGAATCACTGTTAAGAAATAAGCTATGCTTGTGTACGTAAAAGCTTCTACACCAATATAGCATGAAAAGTGTCCAAATTTAGAAAATATTTTTCATTGCATTTTTAAGCACCAAATTTGGCAGGAGAGGGGGTACTCAAACTCCCAAACTTAATTGTATATTTGCAGACATTGAAACAGGAAAGGACCTTGGCTCTAGTAGAAAACTCCAAATATCGCATTCTTTTTTTGACATGGATGTCAATTCTCAAACATATTATTTGAAAGCCTGAAACAATTAAAGTTTCAATCTCTATTCTTTATCCCCCTATTCCCCACAGTTGCAAAATGATTTTTTTTTCTTTGAAAATAAGAATCTCCAGTATTATTTATGTCACCAATGGTTTCTTTTCATCAAGGCATCAGTATGAATGACTAGAAACAGGCTTTTGAAATCAAGAAAGGCTGGGTGTCGCTTCCAATTTCCCTAAAACACATGGTAGCCTAGGCAAAAAGATAGATACTGCATAGTATTGAAGGTTTGGAATCTAGAAAAACAAATTCAGAACATTGCATCACAGGAGGTACATCTGAAAGCAACTATGTCTGTATTTGAATAGACATACCATGGCTCTCAACCGTAAAGCAAAAGTTTTCGCATCATATTTCTTGTTCTCCATCTCAGAAACTAGTTCACTGAAAGAATCTGGGAGTTCCAGACCATCTGGGATTTCCTGGTTGCTTACTTCATAAAGTATCTCGTATAACTCCGAAACTAGCCTCTGCGGTATTATTTCCACATCAAAAGGATTCAGCTTATATAGACAACAAACAAATTGTTGCCACACTAGTCATTTAATGTGAATGAATTGTTTGATTTATGGAAAGAAAAAAAAAAAAGAAAGTTGTTACCTTCGAATTATCACCAATATGAAGAATCCCTGGTCCCCATTTCCTACCTAGACAATCTTAAGTAATAGAAAATGAGTCATGTGTCCACCGGAAATACAATAGATGTATCACGAGGAAGTAATGTAGATCATGACCTAGAAACATATTTTCACTTCAAAATTATATTTAGTTATTTCAAGTTTTGACGATGTAACCTAACAAAAAAATCTGATAATTTACAGGAACGTATTTATAACCAAAATCTTTGAAGGGCGACAAGTTACAGAACAGAAAAACCATACTGCAAGTTGGCATCAAGAATACTGATAAATCCCGCTTCAGTAAAGACTAGAAATCAGAGATTTCACTCAAAACTGATTTTTAGCATTAAGACTAACACAAACTCTAAGCAAATTGTGATCCCCAACAAAATAAAGACCAATGAGTATAAAAAACTCTCTTCCAGCGTCAATATCCATGCAGCAAATATAAGAACTGATGTGTAAATGACATAAATTTAGTTCTCATAAATCCAAGTCCTATTACATGTTCACAAAGATACCATATGCACTAAGGTAACATCCAAATGAGTTCAGGATAAAATGCTCGCAATTAGCACTGTCCACATCAAAAATAAATGATGGCAGTTCATATATACACACAACTACACAGCACATATGGAAGATACAAGAGAAGCAAAACGTTAACACGTTAACCTCTGAAGAAGTGCAACAGATAATAGGAATACTCAGATCAAATCGTGGCGCATCGTCACCTAACACTACAACAATAGACGGATTCCCGTATATGTATGCACATCAACCAGTTGCTTATAACAAAATCACATATTTGGGATTTGGAAGAAGACGAATGCATGATATAAACAATCTACCTACGTGAGCATAAAACAATCACAATCAAAATGAAATCAGGGTCCATCCAGCAGCTAACGACCACAATCCAGTTAACTACATTTACATACAAAGATGTGATCAATACGGAACCAAGAACTCGGGGGGAAATAAAATAAGCAGATGACAAAGAAAAGAAGTACCAAGTGAGGAGCACTTGTTGACACCTTCAAGGGTAACAACAGCAGTGAGAATGAAGACAAAAGGCAACAAGAAAGCAAGAATGAGGATCGTGTAGAAAAGGGTTCGATAAGAGATATGGCAAGCTGCGACCTTGATCTTCATCAAGTCAATAAACCCATTGCTGCCGCTGCTCGATATTGTGATGCTTCTCATGCTAGGCGAGATGTGAAGCTGCATGTTCCTCTTCTATGCAGCCCCACCACCACTTTCCTAGCAGCAGCACCCCCACAGTGACAAAATCTCAGCTCTTCCACTACTTCCAATCCCAAGAATACCACACCCAACATCAGATCCAAGCCTATCTTGATTCAATATTTCCGTCTCCCGCCCTCTATTCAACTGAGATCCACCTCTAACACTGCAACCTTTCTGGGTTCTCTTCCTAGTTCTAATGCTATATCTTCCTCTTTGCCTTTGTGGTCTATTCAAAGACCGCATTGGAACATTGAACAACAGCTATCTATATCTATAAAGGTCCTTCTTTTTCCGATAGACTCGCAAGAAATCCAGATTTCGATGTCAAGAAATCAATTTGCACCCGAAAGGGATTAATGGGTTACTTTCCTTTTTTTTGATGTCCTCCCCGCTACCAATGGATCAAGACAGGATGAACAGTTGAAAACAGAGAAGGAAGCAAGGAGAGGAAGGAAGAGAGAGAAAATGGGGTTTGTTTTGTTGAGTGCTTCCTTCTCCGCTTTCTTTAATTTTTTTTTTCATGGTTTCTGATTGGTGGATCGTGTGATCCAATATTTTCTTTACAAATAAAAAAATTACTATCAGACATATGCCCTTCGCTAATAATAACCAGTGAATTATCCAATAAATAAGAAATTAAAAAGATATTATTCACTTTTTATCTTTTTCTAGTCAAAACCGCGTTGGCATGGCCTTAGAGAGAGAGAGTTGAGCTTCTTTCTAGTGAGAGAAAGAGAGAAAAGTGAGGGGTCGATGTTTGACCTTGGAGAGTGTTTAGATGCTCTTTGGGGTTAATTTTGGTTGTCTCCTATGTTCATGGACAGACCTTTTGCTTTAAGTAGGTGATTATGCGGACAACATTATACTTCAGATTTGTTAATTTTAAGTTAGAAGATTGCCAATACATTTAGAAAACGGTTTTGAGGGACAAAGTTCTTTGGAGATTTCTTTTCTCCTACTATTAATTTATATGTTTGCATTCAAATATGTTTCTATTGTTCAATTTGTAACATTATAGGAAAAACGTAACATTTCGGAAGAAAAAGAGAATAAAATTCTTTAAACAATGCGCTTCAAATCAAATTAAAAATAAAAAATGAATAAGTTCGGCACCTAACCAATATTTATTAACAGTATTAAATGAAAGAGCAGTCTGTTTTAATGGCATTTTACATTGAAATGCAAGTCTTGGCAGATGTCTACTCTTGATTCAATGTCCCCACTTCCATTGGCTTCGGATGCTTTTGCTCTTGACCCGGCTTTTCAAGGATATTTCACACAGTAGGTGTAGGGGTTTTATTTTTTAGTAAAATACACACAAAAGATATCTTTACGATTTAGATTATCTTTTTAAAAAAATCCTATAGTGTTAGGAAATGAAACAGTAACCTTTTTAATAAAATCATGTTATAAAAGAATAGATTAAAATTGATTCATGACAATTACATCTCATAATCTTGAGGAGAAAGATTAAACTCTCTTTCAATCTCAATGCAATGCATGATTAGTTAGAGGATGCAAGTAACTTCCAATGGTTCAAGAACAGGTGAAGCAATGCAGAATTGTTAACACTCCACATGTATATAAGAGATGGATCTTGTCCAGTACTTTGAGCTCAGCTGAGGTAAGATATGAATAGGCTAGGTACTTGGTTGTACCATATTCTTCTGCGCAGAAATCTGAAATCACAAGGTGGGTGTACCATATTTGTACATTTCTCCAGTGATGAAAATTGTTTGTAGCTCGAAAAGTGCAAATGGGTATGAAATGATGGATGAAAGAAGCAGCACTTTTCAGCACATCACATGGTGCAATTGTGCAAATAATTCAGTTGTCAGAACGTTTAGATAGAAATATGGTTGTCTTCCATTCAAATTTGTTGTTTGATTCTGAACTGACCCTTGAAGAGGTCAGAGTTCAGAATGCGGGACTGAGTATAATTAGCCCTGGCTGACGGTGAATACGAACCATCTGGTTATTGCATCACATGAAATGAACTTCTGACTGTGCCTTGGCCTTTGTTACTTATTCAATGACATAAAAAATAACTTTGGAAAATGCAGATAGGCAAAGTTTTAAGTAATGAAGGAAAACAAACAATGGGGTCGGCAATTTTGGATGGGTCTGAACTGAACTTGAAGAAACAACGTTTTCAAAGTATTAAATTGCTGACATAAGAGTTGACGCCGACACCCGCGTGGTGACGTGTTGTATTCGTTACATCAATCACATGACCGAAAATAATTACGTGGCTCATTTGCTGATGACTTCAAAGAAATTGGAAAATTAAATGCTAGCGACTCCAAGTTAGACGGGTCAAAAGCCGCCACTGAGTCGGCCCAACGAGCAACTTCTTGGAATTTGAGTTTATTGTTTGTTCGTTGCACTAATTTCAGACTTGTATGGCCGCGAAAAGTAACAATGAAGAGGGCAAGAGTATTCTTGACAACAACACTTTAATGTTCAAACTAATGAAAAATAAGAGATATTAAATATGTAGATAAATTTCTAACTTATGTTAATAACATCTAATATAAATCAAGTATTCATTTTCAAAATTATTGGAGTAAATTAATCATTAATGATCATAAATTAAAAATTTTCCCAAATTATTCCCTGTTAAGTTAATTATAACAAACTAGATAAGCAAAAAAATCCCTCATGCTATGATTAGTAATATGATTCCTGCTTTTTTCCAACTTTAAATAGTTTAATTTTGGGTTTAACTTACATGATATTAAAGCTTTATGTGTTATTTTCTTACCTAATTAAAACAAAGCTGGGGGTTGCATCCAACATAATTATATAGAGATATAATGGTTCTAATTTACAGGATTGATAGTAGCAATGGACACTTGAGGTAAACCTTTAGTTATTCCAAAGCCTATTAATAGTCTAGGTTCCACTTGAACTCCTTATGCACTAAATTTTTTTAAAATAAAGGTAAGTATCAACCAAAAAATTTTAAGAGGAACCTTGATAAGCATTTTAACATGCGTATTAATTTTTATACTTCTTTTAGGTTTTTAGATGCTTTCATAAAGAGGACTCCCTCAATTTTTTACAAATTTATCTTTATCTCTTTAGGGGTGAGCATGAATCTAAGAAACTTGTTTCCCTCGTCACTAAATGTTTATTTTTTAAGGTTTAATTTCATGTCGTAGGTTGTAAAACATTCTTCCATAGTGACAATATTGTTTCTTCTAACCTTTATCTTCATAGTCATGTTGTTGATGTATGCTTTCATTTTTTCTACTTGGTTATTTATGAAATATAAAACTGACAAGCCTTTGACAGGTTACCCCTACATTTTTTAAACTAAAAGGCATGAATTTGTGATAATATAAACCATTATGCATGATAACAGACGTCTTTTCTTCATTCGTCTCATTCATGTTGATCTGAGTATAGTTTAAGTAAGCATTATGAAATTTAATATCAAGCAACCTAAAGTTGCATCTACCAGTTAATTTAGTTTTGGCAAAGGCTAGCTATCTTTTAGGTATACCTTTTTCATATCTATGAAGTTTATGTATATCCTCTACTTTTTGTTTACTTTATTAACCATGACCATATTAGCGAGTCACATAGGGTAATTGTCTTCTCTGATGAAGCTTGTATCTAAAAGTCTACACCCCCTCTTATATGGTTTGTTGCCTATTTATTATAGAGTTTATTTCCTTTTTTTATTGGCCTTAAAAGGGCTTTGAAGTTTAACTTATGAGAAATTATTTTCTTACACAACACTAACATATTTATTGGAATCTATGCAAAAATGTCCAAGTATTGGAGCAATAATTTCTTCAATTCTTCTTTGGTAGTTTTTTCTATACTTGCCTTAATTTTTATAGTCTTAAAATCTCTAGGTCTTCATATTATAACCTTTTCGATTTCTTCTTCTAGCTCACCTTGATTTCTTTTGTTAGATCTTTAATGTCTAATTCTTTGACATTTATTATGTATGTTATGTTCTTTTCTTTTAAGGTTATGAATTAATATTATTTTGCCATCTTTTGGTCTCCATATATCTCATTTGTTCTATTTAGAATTGAAATGTCATTATCAATTAGTAGGTGATAGGATTACTCATGATACATATAGAGAACGCTTGTTGATAATGGAAATACATATTGTGGGTCTCTTTACTATATATAATTTTATCACATTTTATAGTAGAATTGGCCCTATACTTAATGTTATAGGCAAAGATATCTTTCTTTTTATGTATATTTGGTCATCCTCAAAACCAGACATAGGTAATAAGTTTTAGTCTATCCATTGTAATACACATCTCTTTGAAAGCATCATAAAATAATATGTCCACAATGTTTCAAAAATCTATTAACATTCTCTTCACCAAGGATTTGACTATCAATATTATCACAACTAAAACATCTTTTTAAGGGTGAACTATAGACCCATTGTCTATTTCCTAGAAGGTAATCTCAAACACCTTCATCCTTTTATCAAGTTTGTTATAGTTAGGTCATTTACTCCAACTCTCCACGTATAGTGCTTTCTTCGATTGAGATTTTGACTTTTTATAATTTCCTCCAATGATCATGTGGATTAACCTTTAAGTAAAATGTGATTCCCTATCAATTTCTCATACTCTCAAACTCTGTAAAGGGCTTGTTCTTCGTTCCACCCTGATTCATTCATCCCCATTTACCAAATTTTGGCCACTCTCATGAACTTTAGCAATACTTGATGTTGTGTTCAACATATCAATAGAAGTGACAATGTAGGTTTTATCTCTCTTTGTAAGTATACTGATCATTCTTTTTTATTTCTCGACCACATCATTATTAAGGATGTAGTCGATAACCTTATTAAGGGAGGTGTTAAACATATGAAGATCTTTCTTAATTCTCCCATTATTTTTACATTTTAAATGACTTGTTCATAATTTTTCTTCTTAATTTTATTTACTAGTGACACACTAATCTTCTTATTTTGGATAGTCTTATTAGTGTGGATTCTTATTCAATATTCTCCAAATCTATGTATTTTTGTGACCTAATCTACACATCCTAAAAAATTGAAGGCAAATTTTTGTAGTAAGTTCCATAAAGGATGCTATTGCTTTAGTCCATTTATAAAGGTTGTTGCAGCCACCTTGAATTGAGTATTTGGGTTGGCTCAAAGTTAAAGCATTATAAGTAATTCCTTAAGTTGTCTTCTAACTTTTAAGTTATTGATATCAAATAGGCATAATCTTTAGGTATACACCTATTAATAGTAAAATGTGACATGAATATGGTGGTTAGCTATTGAAAGGTGGTCACTAGGCTAAAAGCAAGGTCTAAAACCATAATTGTATCTTACAAATTAGGCTAGAGGAGAAAATTTTTCACTTTATAACATTAGATGCACTATATAGGTCTATGAGTTCTCTATATTAGTGCATATGATTAATAGGTTTGTGCATGCCATTATAAGTATCCAAGGTTGACATTTTAAATCTAAGGATCATGACTTTGCTAGGATGTCATGTATCAATCGGTTATCAACTATCAAACTTTAATCATACATGTCATGTTTTAGTGGTATTAATTGCATATATGTAAATAGGTGCACATGTGTAAATAGGGCTCCTTCTAGCATTTATTAGGGAGTGACTATGTTTTCTTTTATACCTATGATGCCTATCTTACAATAATTATTTAAATTGATATTATAACATTTGAAGTTTTGTGATTTGATCCTCGAGTTGCTTATTAGTGTTAAGTGCTTTAAAGGTATTTGTTATTTGTTATTCCCGTTAGGCTAGAAGATAGATTTCTTCCATGGGTATCCATTATTATTTCTTGGGTAGGAATAACTTAACTAATTTAGCATTTTCTTACTTAAGAATATTATAATTTTTTCAAAAAATTTTCTCATAAATGATGCTAAATAATGTAAAGGCTAAATAGTACTTGTCAATCTCACTTTCAGTGTCTACGACCTTGAAACTAAATTCTATAAGTTATTAAGGATGGTTGGATATATTTATTTCCCACACTACTGTTATGAGTTCTTGGAGATCTGAAAGGCGAAATTGTCATTTGGAAGAAATCAAAGTTAATTTTTTTATTATAGTTTGTAACTTATAGTGAATCAGTTAGTTTTATTTTTATAACATCTTTATTTTAAATCATTTTTTATCTTATAAATGCATATTTAATCAACTAACTAACAGGATAAAGTAATTATACTTTATAAATAAATTATGATAACTTCTTAAAATACAAAACACCTACACATATATTTAAGTATCTTTACTTATATCTAAGAATGACTACTTCTTTAATAAGGAAAAATATAATAGATGTTTTATTTCCATTATATTAATGTCTAATTTTAATAAAATAACAACTAAGATTAATATTAGACATTAATAAAATGGAAATAACATGCATTATATTTTTCGTTATTAAAAAAGTAGTCAATCTTACAGATGTATAAAGATACTTAAATATATGTTTGGGTATTTTTTACAGAACAAAGTTTATTAAGCTGATTTGAATGAGAAGTTTATACAAGATATTAATTATCTCTATAGGTAATCTCATTTTGACGATTGTATAAATGGTTCTTAAACTTAAATCTACAAGATATATCATATATGAATTGTAATATTTTAATGCTACCCAGGACCTTTCCTAATCAAAAATAGCTTGATTGTTGCTCAGTAGACTTGATATGAACTATATAGAAGTAGTTGAGTGGGGATTATAAGATTTATTACCCTAAAGCAATTAAGGATAATATTTCATTATTCTTAATTAGTAATGATTTAAAAAATCTTTAGCCACAGTGGAATGATACTTATAACATAAAATTTAAATATCATTAAAAAACTAATTATTAAAGTTTAAAAACTAATACGAATAGATTCAAATAAATTAAACACTAAATTAAAACTCTATATTTAATTGGGATATTGTATAATGAAAAGATTGATTATACAGATAATTCATGTATAAAAAGGTTAGAACTATTTTGAAATTCATAAGTAGCTATAATGTGTTACTTATTGATGGTAATGGTCAAGCTAGGCCAAGTACGCCACTAGCTTGGCCCAACCATACACTCTAACAATCAGGGCTGGCTCGTACTGCCTGAAGTTCAATCAAGCACTAGTTTGGCCTAGCCATATGCACTCTCAATCAAGGATGACTCATGCTACTTGAAGGATAGAGAGGGGTGATGGTGACGAATGGAGAGGAGAGATTATAACGATGGAGGGGAAGGGACTAAGGAGAAGGAGCACAATGAAGAGATTGAGCGAAAGGAGTGATTGTGAATAAGAAGAGATAAATTGAGTGAGGAGGACATCAATCATCAACTGATCAACTCGGGCCAAACCCGTACACTTCATACTAGGCTAACTCTTGGTTAGTCTAGATCCGAGCCAATTTGTCATTTTTAGTGTTACCTAATACTAATCTTAATTTATAAATATAAATTATTCGATTAAAAATAAAATTTAATTTATCTAATATTAAATATATTTTAAGATATTATTTTATTTATTTTAAATCTATTTAGGAGTCATATACAAAATGATTAAGGAGAGGAAAACATTTAATCAAGTTTAAATATAAAGTTTGAAAAATTTTATAGTCAAATATAACATATTTTTCAAACAAGAATCAATATTAGATATTTGAGTTTGGTGATATCTAATTATTACTAATTAGAATTAATTAATATTTTTTTACAAATAGATGTGGACTATACAAAAGTTTAACACTAATAACCTACTCCTCTTTCTCTAATTTCAAAGTTCTCTCGATGATATGCCTGTTAAATTATGAACTAACATTAACCATAATTTAATATTAAATATTAGATTCAATGTTAGGTCAATTATTAGGGTGTTGCAAAGCTGCATTAGGCTTTGTCGTATGTGTAGTGGAATAAGGTTACTGGCCATGTTATTAGACTAACTGTTAATGGGTGGGTTAGTCCATTAAGCCTTAGGGCTTACGTGGAGGGTTCCTGACCTCTGCCATTATATATGTGTGATTGCTCCCCATTTGGTAACCACTCTAATCAATTGCATATTGTGGCCAAGAGGACAGAAGCACTCTCCAACTTCTTAGAAACAGAGATATGGATCTATCAAGCATTCCATGTATTTCTAAACTATATTCTATAATTTACATGCGGTAAATCAATCACAGTTTGATAATATTTTAAGAGACAATATTCTTTCAATTGGTGTCAGAGCGGGTTGTGATTTGATTTATAGCTATATTTATAGCTATAGAAGGTTAAATCTTATTTTGCGAAATTATATTAGGGTTTATTCCAATCTTACGTTATAATAACATGATTAGAATTACATGGAATCTTGTTTCTCGTGAATGTTTTAATGGTTTCATGGATTGTTTGAATGTTTTTTAAGCGTTCCAGAATTCGACTCTTGTTTGATTTGATGTTGCTTTATGAACAATATATGTTCTATTGTATTTAAAAAAACCAGTCAGAAATTCGGATCTGGGATGATGAACGTAGGGTGGTGGCACAATTGGCTAGCACGATATTCTCATAGCTTACATGAGTTATCCTGGATCTAGAAATCTCTCATTGTTAATTGGATTATATGTGTGGGGTCTTTCCCCAAGGTTTCCCTCCAAAGTAGTCAAACCAAAGAAAGAAGCCCCCCAAATATTGTTTAATACCACATTTATTGTGTGCTTCGTCACCAGTGATGAGAGGCTTGAAGGTTTGCTGCCTGTATAGTTCCATGTGTCACGATTACTTTTGTCCTCGTCTCTCTACCGAACTCCCAATTTTTGTGATTTTTTAATTGTTAAATTTTTTAATTTCTGATTTATTAGTAATTTTTAATTATTTTATGGTCATGAAAATTATTTATGTTGGAATTTTGTTTTTTTAGCTTTAAAATTGAGATTTGAGTACTTTGCCCTCGGCATTTTGACCTGAAAATTTTTATGTAGTCTTTTAAACCTGTTTCCAAAGACATATATGAAGCACTCTCCCAACTAACACCATTCAGATATAGACCCAATTTTGGAAGCATACTTATGATATTTAAATGTTGGTAATTTGAATTATTTTACTAGAACTGCTTCTAAATTTTGGAACCTTGGTTCACATGTACAGAAAGTAAGGATTTAAATTATCTTATCTAATTGTAAGCCCGCCAATCGCAGGAACAATTCAGATGAGAGGTTGCGTAAATTATTTTTGGAATTTGTTTTGAAGAAATTGCATTATTAGTATACATACTGTTAGACCCCATTTTCGGAGTCTAACTCCTACTTGCTCTGATCCCACAACTGTTGAGTCCCGTTTCCGAAGCCGAACTATCCAGAATATCATAAAACGTGAGCTTATTACCTTGTAGGGTTATTTCAAGAACCCTTCTTCGCCAACTATTTGGAATCATATATCGTGGGCGTAATCCAAGGAAGAACACCTTAACCATTATTAATTCATCTTCATGCTTTTATATCATAACATATCTTACTT
>JANZXR010000008.1:13800277-13817304 GCA_027575705.1 Erythroxylum echinodendron
ACAACAATATCCAGAATCGGCTAAACCATAATGCACAATCCTAAAATGACTTACTGTTATTCTTCACCAAGTAATGAAATTCTTAACTCCACAGAAAGCTCCTTCTTCCTTCTTTCTTTTTCCTCTCTTGCATGCACTCAGATGTTCTCTCTCTAAGCTTTATAGAAACTTCAACTTAGCTTTCAACTCTCTTCTTTCCACTCACAGCCGAAACCTCTCTTTTTCTTCTGTTCTTGCCTCATTCACGCTGCCATTCTGCCAATAAGACAAGTCCACCATACCTCTCCCGAAAGTCCACTTTACCCTTGGTTCTTAAGCTATATTCTGAAAATGCCCTCAATTTCTTCTCATGCTTCTATTCCATAAGCTATTATGCTTAAGTTAATGGAAAAATTTTCAGAGGGCCGACATTTATGCTATTTCTTCAGAAGAAAATCGAAATATAAATCAATCATCCTCAATTATAATAACGTTCACTAGTCCTCTTTTCTTCCAACTCAGGTTTGCCCGGTGTTCAACACTTAGAAAGGTCATTCTCTTATCCATGAAGTAGCCCACCAAAGCTGCTTTCCATTTGGTTGCTCCATTTTGCAACATCTAAGGTGGAGGAGATACTAGCCCCTTCTTAATTAATGAGATGAAATGCAGTTTTCCAAAGCTCTCTAGATCACCAACCACTTAACTCCAGGACTATTTCTCCATTTTCTAAGAAAGAGGGGTAGCATTTTGAGTAGATGGGAGAGGACCATTCTGTAACTCTTCTCCTTTATGGTAATCATAATGTTATACAATTTGCTCATAAAAATGTCTTCTATGAGTATACCAAATATATTGAGATTGATTGTCACTTTATGCCACAACATATTTTTCAAGGCACTATTCAACTTTTTCCTAATTCACCACAATCTCAAATTGCAAACATTTTCACCAAATCTTATCCACCCTTTTTTAGGAACTTATTTTTAAACTCAAGATGTTCAACTTCTTACTATTTTGAGTTTAAGGATGAATGACAACATATATTATGTATAACATATGGAACTTGTGTAATAGTAACATCTTTTTCAGTGTCAGTAGTATATTATTAAGCACGTATATATACATCCAAAATCATTTTATAAATATTCTTTTGTGTAATAGTTCTGACATACAAAAATACAAAACATTTCTCTTTTTCAAGCTCCTTTTCATTTTACATTGACAAAGTCGAAAAATTATGTAACTTATCCAAATATCAATCCTTACGTGTTTTATTAGTTGCACTAATAAAATACTAACAAAAACAATATTTTTCAATTAAGTTGTTTGATTTTTAAAAATTAAATACTTAATTAAAAATTAGTCTAAAATAAAAATAAAAATAGAACTTTTTAAATCATTATTAGAAAATAATGAAATGTTTTGTCATTACAACATCTGGTCAAAGGGCCTTTACAATCTTGAGCCGAAATGAATTAAGGTAGTAAAAGAAAATGGGAAAACCGGCAGAGCATAAAGAAAGAAAAAGGTTTTACGGATGGGACCTTTTATTTTCCCTTGATACTGTCTTTCCAAAAAGCCTGATTCAGCTACCCATCCTATGGGCAACTGAGCACCTTTTCTAATGCCCACTGATATGCTCCTTAAAACTAGCACGCTCCTCTGTAATTCTCTAATCCGTTCTTGTTTTAGCTTGTGAACCTGAACTTCTTCTCTCTGAATTTGTCTGGAAGAGCACTGCTATCGTATTGTAGCGATTTGAATTGTTTGTGAATATTTCCTGTAACATCTCTTTTACTATTAATGAGATTTCCTTTACTTTCTAGAAAATAACTTTAACCATCATTTGTTAATTTATTAAAGAATGCTCAAAAGATTTATTTTTCAGAAAAAAATCACATTTTTGGTTGTATTTTGTAAAAGAATTAAAAAATACAAATTTATATTCAAAAGCAGTTTTGTACGAAAAATTAATAACATTTAGAAACTCAGGTTATCATTTTCACAATTTCTATAGCAAAATAAAATTTATTTTGTATATTGGTAAATTATTTTCTACCTGGATGACAAATTAATCATACTTTTAGTTAAAAATAATCCTTTATTCTAATCGTTGTTAAATTTCTATGTATGAATTAGTTATGGAAACATTATTAGTTATTACATCTTTCCAATAGAATATTCGTTTTCAGATTTTAAGTAAATTGCAAATGGTTTCCTTGTTTATGATTCTTTTTATAGAAAATTAATATGAAAATGAAAAAAATACTAAAAAATGTCAAAAACTCACAACTAACACAAGTCGCTAGTGTTTCTCTTTTTCCGTAACTATGATAAAGAATAAAAGGTGTACTAAGATTTGAATGCTGATATGATAATTTAAATATTTTATCCCATTAAAATATTATTTTCAGGCAATTTTTACAAATAATTAAATAATATCATTCATAATTATTATTAGTAGTTACTAAATAATTAAATAAATTTTATTTAGTAAAATCAAATTATGATAAAATGAAAGTAGAAAATTAAATTAAAATTTTATATTTTATAAATTATGAAAATAGAAAAATCTAAAACCCAAAGTGGGTGCTGTCGAGCAAGGTCACATTTCAAAGTGGCGGGAACATGGATTCATTTTTTCAATCTAATGTAGCAAACAATGCATCCTATCATTTTAGAATTCAAGATTCGTTAAATCTTCTTTTTAAAAGCACTATTGGACACTTGATGTCATGCTTTTATAAGATGCACATACCCACCACCCTTAAACTTGCTCTTTTTTTTTTTGGAATGGGAAACTCAGAGTCATTATTATTATTTTTAAGATGCGCATTAGGTAATTTTTAAGATTAATTCAATAGTCTATAAATTACGTTAATTAAGTATTTTATACTAGACAAATTCTATAAGACGGACTCAATTAAGAGAATTAGATAAGAGAAATTCGAACAGTCTTTTCAAATATAACGAGCAGAGAAGATGTCCGCTGATCAGATTGATACAGCTGCAGAAAAAATGTTTTGCCAAGGGTTCGTTGGTTCACATGTTATGTCGAAGTTGCCTACATTCTACTTATTTTATTCGGAAAATTTAGACTCATGATTATTTTCCATAGCTACATCTCGTTGGATCCATCAGATTCCTTCCATATTCTATTCAAGGAAACATTTAGTATGTTAGAGAAATACAGAAATATAAAGAGGCTATTTCCTTATCAGCTAACAGCACTGCCAGGAAATAGGAATACATTGATACTGTTACCTGATTATTTGTATATTTTTATTAAAAGCAAAATTTCTTTTATTAATTAATAAATTCACCACGCAAATTCATTCCTTTTCTACTTTTATGTCATCTGAATGGTTTGTAAGTAAAACAACACGTGAGTCTGATTTTAATATGTCTCTGATTAGGGATGGCAATTCTGACCCGACCCGGCCCAGCCGGATTTTGGCCCGAGTTTAGAGGGCCATGGGCGAGCCACAGGCTGACACCCAAGCCCAGCCACGGGCCAACCATCCACGGCCCGACTATTTTGTCCAAAATGACGCCTTTTGTATTTTTTAATTAAAAAATGTAGACAGGCCGATCAAGAGCTGGACGACCTGTCGGTGGACCAGGCGGTAGGCCGGCCCATCCTGGCTTAGGGCGCCATGAGTCGGCCTATGGCCTGCCGTGACTGAGGCTGAGCTGGGCCAAACCGAGGGCGACTGAGGCCCGGCCCGGCCCATTGGCATCCCTATCTCTAACAATCACTTGGGCGGTCTATTGCATTGATTAAGATTTAAGATGATTGAGACAAATTTGGAGAAATGTTAGACCAGAGCTAAAATTTATTTGCACATCATAATTAAAGGGTTGTTTAGTATTTTTCTTTTGAAAATTTTATTTCTGGTTTCTTGGTTTACCAAGTTATGGACTAATTACTTATGAGTTTTGCTAGTTAAGTCCTTGCGTATTGATTTAGGCATTAAATGTCCGACTCCTATGTCAAAAAGGAATCCACGTTTTCTGTTGGAAACTAATAATATTTGAAAGAAGACAATTGCAACTCGTATTTCCTCATTATCATCATTCTTATTGGTGGAAGTGGAAGTCTTCCTCCTATTCCCCTCCCACATGCATCATCAAATACATTATGTTAAATTATGAACTAATATTAACCATAATTTAATATTAAAATCTTAGATTCAATGTTGTGTCAATTATTAGGGTGTTGTAAAGTCACGTTAGGCTTTGCCATATGTGTAGCGGAATAAGAGCCATGTTATTAGGCTAATTGTTAATGGGTAGGTTAGTCCATTAAGCCTTAGGGCTTACGTAGAGGGTCCCTGACTTCTGTCATTATATATGTGTAGTTGCTCCTTATTCGATAACCACTCTAATCAATTGCATATTGTGGCCAAGAGGACAGAAGCACTCTCCAACTTCTCAGAAACAAAGATATGGATCTATCATGCATTTCGGGTATTTCTAAACTACATTCTATAATTTACATGCCGTAAATCAATCATAGTTTGATAATATTTTATCAGACAATATTCTTTCAATTAGTATCAGAGCCTGGTTGTGATTTGATTTATAGCTGTAGAAGGTTAAATCTTATTTTGGGAAATTATATTAGGGTTTATTCCAATCTTATGTTATAATAACATGAATAGAATTACATGGAATCTTGTTTCTCGTGAATAATTTAATGATTTCATAGATTGTTTGAAAGTATTTAATTTCTAGAATTCGACTCTTGCCTGATTTGATGTTGCTTTATGAACAATACATGTTCTATTGTTTTAAAAAATTTTAAAAAAATCAGCCAAAATTTTGAATCTGGGACGATGAACGTGGGGTGGTGGCGCAGTTGGCTAGCACAATGATCTCATATCTTACATGAGTTATCCTAAGATCTAGAAACCTCTCATCGTTAATGGGATTATATGTGTGGGGGTCTTTTCCTAAGGTTTCCTATGACCTATATGAAACACTCTCCCAACTAGCACCATTCAAATATAGAACAAATTTTGGAAGCATATTTATGATATTTAAATGTTGGTAAATTGAATTAATTTACTAGAATTGCTTCTAAATTTTGGAACCTTGGTTCACATGTCCAAAAAGTAAGGATTTAAATTATCTTATCTAGTTGTAAGCCTACCAATCGCAGGAACAATTCAGATCAGAGGTTGTGTAAATTATTTCTGGAATTTGTTTTAAAGAAATTGCATTATTAGTATACATACCCTATCGGAGTGATATTAATGATGTGATATTTTGTGTTTATGTTCTATATTGGTGTCAGTGTTAGGTGTGATTCGTTGGTTGATTCTTTGTCGTTGCTTAAATGTTATATTTTTTGATTTTAAACACCATATTGGTGTTAATGATGTAGTATTTAAGATAAGGGAGTGTGCTCATGGACTGTAATTGAGGACCCTATCGGCACAATTA
Organism: Erythroxylum echinodendron; assembly: GCA_027575705.1. Classification (NCBI taxonomy): domain Eukaryota; kingdom Viridiplantae; phylum Streptophyta; class Magnoliopsida; order Malpighiales; family Erythroxylaceae; genus Erythroxylum; species Erythroxylum echinodendron. The sequence continues at coordinate 13,805,705 of JANZXR010000008.1, forward strand.
CGGTAACATGAGAGCTCTAAATTTGAAATCAACCATATTTGTTACTTTCAATATTCACTAAATCTCCGAATTTGTTTCATACCAGTTGCTTCTGATGCTACTAAGTCTAACGCAATGATTGTTCTGACTGGGTCCAATTATGAGGATTGGTTGGACTCTATGAAGCTGGGTTTGGCCATGATGAACATGGACATGGATTTGATAAAAGACGCACCTCCTTTGCCATCGCCTGAGTCTTCTAAACATGAAAAGGCTATATATAACAAGTGGCAACATTCTAACAGGGTGTGCCTGATGTTCCTATCTTATCATATGGATAGGACCATAAAGAAAAGCATTCCAGAGTATGCGACTACAAAGTGATTCTTAAAAGATGCGGGTGAAAAGTTCCTCAAGATTGACAAAGCTGAGAAAGTTCACTAATTGTCTCTTCTGAGTAAGACCAAATATGATGGTCTAAGCGGTGTTTGTGAGCACTGCATCAAGCTTCTGCATTATTATAATAAGTTGCAGGATATGAAAGTGGAATTGGGTGAGAGTTACCTCTCCTGGCAAATTCTTGAGTCCCTACCTCCACAGTTCAGTGTCATGAGAACCACCTACAATACTGCTCAGGGTGAATGGACTGTCATGAATTGATTTCTATTGTTACACAAGAAGATGAAAATATGAAGAAGAGCACATCTCATTCTGTTCAGGCTATCATGCATAACTCCACACAAAAGAGGAAGTTTGATAATGGCAAGAAGACGTTTAAACGCTTTTCTGATAAGAAAAAGGCTGTGAATGCAAAGAAATCTTTTGAAGGTAACTGTAACTGGTGCAAGAAGTATGGGCATAAGCAGGCTGATTGTAGGAAGTTTAAAAGTTGGCTTAAGAAGAAACATAAGAAAGGTACTCCCTTAGCCCTCGTCTATTTTGAATCCAATTTGGTTGATATTCCACTCAATTCTTGGTGGTTGGATACTGGGCCCTCTATTCATGTTGCAACTTCCTTTCAGGTGTCCAAAAGGAGCAGGAGGCCAAGTGATGGGGAATTACAAGTTGCGGTTGGAGATGGTAGCAAAGTAGGCATGGAGCATGTAGGGCTTGTTAGTTTAAGATTACCTTCTGGTCATGTTTTGGATTTGAATGACATTGTTTATGTACCCTCTATGAAGAGGAATTTGATTTTAGTTTCTGTTTTGGATTGATGTGGATATTCTTTTCATTTCGGTAATGGGAAAGTTACCATTTATTATGATTCTTGCATTGTTGGATATGGTATTCTTTCCAATGGCTTATATATGTTGCAAGTCGATTCCAATCAACTAACTGTGAGTTCTATTAGTAGCACTAAATACAGTAGATTGAATAATAATTCTGCTATACTATGGCACAGACGCCTTGGTCATATTTCCAGAGAGAGAATTGAGAAGATGATCCAGGAAGGACTTTTACCTGAATTGGATTTCTCATACTTCAATACATGTGTAGAATGCATTAAGGGTAAATTTTCGCGCAAGACAGGGAAAAGGGTAGGTACTCAAAGTCAAGAAATTATGGAGCTGATCCATACAAGAAATTATGGAGCTGATCCATACTGATATCTGTGGTCCTATCACTCCAGCGACCATAGGTTGCTATAGATATTTTATTACATTCACTAATGACTATTCTAGATTTGGTTGGATTGAACTCATTCGTGAAAAGTCTGATTCTTTAGACGCTTTTAAGAGCTTCAAAGCAACTGTGGAACTCAAAACAGGGAAGTTACTAAAGGCAATCAGATATGATAGAGGAGGAGAGTTTTATGGCAGATATAATGAAGTTGGCAGAAACCCTGGGCCATTTGCTATATTTCTTCAAGATTGTGGAATTGAAGCTCAGTACATAAAGCCTAGGACACTGGAACAAAATGGGATTGCTAAAAGGCGAAATCGTACTCTTATGGAGATGGGGAGGTATATTCTTGCACATTCTTCTTTGCCAGAATATATGTGGGGTGATTGTTTGAAGACTGTTGTCCATATCTTGAACCTAGTAAATCCGTGCCCAAAACCCCACGTGAGTTATTTATCGATAAGAAACTAAGCTTGCATCATTTCCACATTTGGGGCTGCAAAGCAGAGGTAAGACCTTATGACTCACAGTTGAAGAAGCTTGACTCCAGGACAATCAGTGGATATTTCATTGGCTATTACATTGGCTCTAAAGGATGTAGATTTTACTATCCATCTCATTCGACCAGAATAATTGAATCTAATCGAGTTGTTTTTTTGTAAGATTTAATGGATAGTGGGATAATAAAGCCATGTGATATTTCCATCATTATAGAGGGTGTAGATATACATGTACCCATTGATTTAGCATCCCCGACTTAAGTTGTTCCAGTTGTTGACCCTATTGGAAATGTTGACCTTCCAGTCCCATAACCCTCAATGGAGGGATGACCAAGCCAAGTAGAGGAGCAAGTGCCACTGAGAAGATCTGAAAGAGTATGTAAATCCACTCAAAGGGAGGAGTATATATATTTGGAGGAACATGAGTACCACATTAGTGACCTATATGATCCTTGTACTTTCAAGTAAGTTATGGCTAGTCCTCATTCTTCTCAGTAAAAAATGCTATGAAAGAAGAATTACTCTCTATGGGACAGAATGATGTTTGGGAATTAGTGGAATTACCACCTAGTTGTAACACTGTTGGCTGTAAGTAGGTATTTAAGACTAAACGCAACTCCAGAGGAGAAATGGAAAGATACAAGGCCAGATTAGTAGCCAAGGGCTATAGTCAAAAGAAAGGGATTGACTATAAGGAGACCTTTTTACCCGTTTCTACTAAGGACTCCTTACATATTGTGATGGCTTTGGTGGCTCATTTTGACTTAGAGTTGCACCAAATAGATGTTAAGATCGCTTTTCTAAATGGTGATTTGTCTGAAAGTGTTTATATGGATCAACCTGTTGGTTTTCAGAAACAGAGTCAGAAGCATCTTGTATGCAAGTTGAAAAGGTCCAATATGATCTAAAACAGGCCTCGAGGTAATGGTACTTGAAGTGTCATAATGTTGTCCCTTCGATTGGATTTAATGAGAATCCAGTTGATCAGTGCATTTATCTCAAGATGAGTGGGAGAAAATTTGTCATCTTAGTATTATATGTTGATGATATTCTGCTTACAAGCAATGATCTAAACCTGCTGTGTGTGACAAAACAAATGTTGTCGAGCCATTTTGATATGAAAGATCTTGGAAATGCCTCTTTTGTTCTAAGCATTCAGATCTATCATGATAGATCCCGGGGTATACTTGGCTTATCTCAGAAGAAATACATTGAGAAAGTATTATCCAGGTTCAAAACGAAAACTTGTTCCTCATGTGCAATACCTGTGTGCAAAGGTGAGGTTTTTTCAAAATCTCAGTGTCCTCAGAATGATGAGGAAAAAGCCAATATGGATAAAGTTCTATACTCATCTGCGGTTGGTAGTCTTACGTACGCTTAAGTTTGCACACGTCCTGATATTGCTTATACTGTTGGTTTGCTTGGAAGATTCTTGAGCGATCTTGGAGTGGAATACTGGAAAGCTGCTAAGAAAGTTATGAGGTACTTGCAAGGTACCAAAGACTATATGCTTACTTACAGGAGATCCAGTCATATTGAGGTGATTGGATATACTGATTCGAACTATAGTGGTACCATAGGAAACAAGAAGTCCACTTCTAGATACTTGGTCCTAATGGCTAGAGGTGCTATTTAATAGAAAAGTTCCAAGCAGACTACCACGACTGGCTCCATTATGGAGGCAGAGTATGTAGGCTGTTTTGAGGTTACTAAACGGGCTCTATGGTTAAGAAACCTAATTTCTAGTTTTCATCTTGTGGAGAGTGTTTCTAGACCTTTGACTATTTATTGTGACAACTCTGCCGCCGTTTCTTACTCTTGCAATAAGAGAATCATGGCACGCACCAAACATTTTGACATTAAGTATGCGTTTGTGCGAGAGAAGATTCAAGAGTTACAGACCAGTATTGAGCACATAGGCACTGAGATTATGGTTGTGGACCCACTAACTAGAGGCTTGATAGCTGTAGTTTTTTAGGGTCATGTAATTCGTATGGGCGTTATTAAAATTGATGATGTTAAGGGTTAGTGAGAGTTTGGTAATGTATGGCATTTATTAAACTGATTTTGATGTAATTGAATTATTTATGTCTCGAGACACTTATGGACCGTTGTTATTCTATTGTTACTGTCCATATCGTTATTATTGTTTAATGCCATATTTTGTTCGCGTGCATATTGTGTCATACTTATATTGTATACGAGAGATAATTTTGTTTTAGTCTCAATGTTGAATTTATACTTATAAAACATTTAATTGGTATAAGGGTTGTAGAGACATTTTAGTCTCGTTGTGATAATAAGAGACATTTTGTTTGAGTCTCGATTTTGTGATACTGAGATGTTGTGTCAGATATGTTGTCTCAGTAGGCAACCTTGTTGGACGTTTGGACCGTTATTTAGGACTACATATGGATCATATTTGCTAGTATATGTCCTAAACCCAGTCATCCACATTACTCAAGTTAATTGGGATATGATACTTTGACTATGATGTTCAGTGACCCTATGGAACACGACTTCTGCAGTATTAGATATTTGTCATCTCGTTTGGCTTGAGGTTTGTTGTTGTTTTTTACGGCGCTTGCTTTTGTAATTGACCAGTTATTATGGTCACATCACTGTAACATTGAATCTAAAAGTATTTTTAGAAAACTCTTGGTTCATGTTAGTTCAAGTGAGAGAATGTTAAATTATGAACTAACATTAACCATAATTTAATATTATATCTTAGATTTAATGTTGGGTCAATTATTAGGGTATTGTAAAGCCGCATTAGACTTTGCTGTATGTGTAGTGGAATAAGGTTACTGAGCCATGTTATTAGACTAATTGTTAATGGGTAAGTTAGTCCGTTAAGCCTTAGGGCTTACGTGAAGGGTCCCTGACCTCAGCCATTATATATGTGTGGTTGCTCCCCATTCGGTAACCACTCTAATCAATTGCATATTGTGGCCAAGAGGACAGAAGCACTCTCCAACTTCTTAGAAACAGAGATATGGATTTATCAAGCGTTCCAGGTATTTCTAAACTACATTCTATAATTTACATGCCGTAAATCAATCACAGTTTGATAATATTGTATCAGACAATATTCTTTCAATGCCATGTTCACTACATGTGCAATGGAATCTATATATTCACCCTTGTAATAATTTTAACCTTTCAAAGAAAAATCACAAAAGGTTGATTGTAGAATGTTTATAAAGTGCCAAATGAATCGCGTTGGCCATTGTTGATAGTAGAACACTTGTTTTCATCAATCAACACAAACTTGGTGGACCCGCAAAGGGAATTGATCAAGTCGAGATACAGGATGTGCACAGTTTGATTGTACAATGTTTATAAAGTGCCAAATGAATCGCGTTGGCCATTGGCGATAGTAGAACACTTGTTTTCATCAATCAACATAAACTTAGTGGTCCTGCAAAGGGAATTGATCAAGTCGAGATACAGGATGCGCACATGACTTGTTAGTTGACATGTGGAAGTTTTTATTACAAGGCCAAGAGGACACAAGTCTTTCAGTAGATTAATACAAGGCAGCAACATACGGTTCTATATGTACTTGACTAGTTCGCCGTGGGAGCACTCTACACATGGTCCCTGTAGCTTGAAAGTTGTATAACGATATAAATATAGCTGTTATACTTCAGATGACTAAACGTTTTGGTAGTTGAAACAGCTTTCTCAGTTCCAAGCTCTGTACCACAATCTTGTATGCAACTTAAATGGGACGATGGAAACTTTAAATGGGTCTAAAAATTGAAGTTTGTAATGAAAGATACATTTTGTAATTCAAAGGAACTTTTTGGTAGTCAATTCTCACATCAATGCCATGAGAACGATGATTTTGCTTGTAGAAAATTATTGCAAGAGAATGGAACTTTCTTCAAGCTTTAATGTGCTACTCCATTCGGAATACAGGGGAGGATGAGTTTTGAATTATAGACAGCAATTCTTTAAAGATCCCAGTCACAGCCAAGGACATCTACTACCAACTCCATCAAATTGAACAAATTCCTTTGATACGATACATATAGGCAACTGGGAAAAGAACATAACTCTCGAGCATGACCTCTTTATTCAAATCAATTTATCACATTTTTAATTTGGACTAAAACTAAATTCCTCACCTCCACATGATTTTAAGGTTAACCCATCCAGAAAGGCTGTCCATCTGTTCCATCCTTGTGGAGATCAAAATAGTATCTACTCTTGAATCCCATGCACTGGATCTTCAATAGATCAGCATGGTCACAACTTAAACCTTTTGATGCAAATGGCAAGTGCTATTTTACATATTTCTGACTTCAATTAGACTGTGGGCAGGTTCTTTTCTTATTCCTACATCATTCATCAAATGTCTCACATTTTCTGCGTCTTCCCATCTCCCTAAAGCAGAATAAAGTTTTGCCAGCAGAACAAAGTTCCCTGTATTCTCTGGTTCAAGCTCAAAAAGCCATTTTACTGCAATCTCACCTAGTTCAACATTACTATGAATTACACAAGCGCCAAGCAATGCACCCCAAACTGCATGGCTGGGCGTAAATGGCATTCTTATGATTAGATTGTAAGCTTCATTCAATCGACCTGCTCGACCAAGCAGGTCAACAATGCAAGTATAATGATCATCACGAGGATTGGTTTTCTGATCCTTGAGCATGAGCTTAAATAAATTCAAACCCTCATCAACCAGGCCAGAATGGCTACAAGCATGCAGCAGAGAAGTAAAGGTTATTTCATTTGCCTTTATTCCAGACTGAACCATTTGACTGAAAAGTGAAACAGCAGTCTTACCATGCCCGTGCACTCCATAACTACCTATTATTACACTCCATGAAAAGATGTCCTTGATTTCTTCAGGGATAGCATTAAAAACCTTGTGAGCAAACTCTAAATTTCCACACTTTGAATATATGTCAATCAGGCTTGTAGCAATTTCTATTGTTGAAAGAAACCCAGACTTCATCAAGTAACAATGCAGATTCATAGCTGGCTGCAAATCAGCAAGAGTTGCATAGGCAGGAAGGAGACTGTTAAATGTTACCTCATATGGTTTTACTCCTTCCATAAGCATTTGTTTAAATAATCCTACTGCCTCAGCTGCAAGACCATTATAATTGTACCCAGAAAGCATTGCACTCCATGGAGCTGCTCTCTTCCTTGAAGTTCTTGCAAAGACTCCAAAGCTCACCTCAACGCGATTACATTTTGCATACATGTCAATCAATGAAGTTTCCACCACAACTTCTGAATCTAGCGTTTGCCTCATTACCCACCCGTGCAAGCAACGACCATCATTCAAATACTTCAAACTGGAACATGCAGAAAGAAGTGATGCAACTGTCACTGAATTGGGACGAATCCCTTCAATCTGCATAGCCTTACAAAGTACCAATGCCTTTCTTACATCACCATTTAAAATATACCCATTTATCATGGATGTCCAACTTACCACATCCTTCTCAACTATCCCATCAAAAACTGATTTTGCTTCCTCCATACTACTACATTTTACATACATGTCTACCAAAGCATTCCTAACTACTATATTGTTGCCTAAAACCTTCTTCTCCACTGCTGCATGAACCCTTCTTCCAACATTCAATTTCTTCAAAGACGCACAAGCCGGCAACACAGAAACAGCAGTGGCACCATCAATTTCAACCCCCAAATCCACCATTTGGTTAAAAAACACCAAAGCCGTCTGAGCACAACCATTTTTAAAGTACCCATTGATCATAGTATTCCAAGAAACTACACTCTTCTCCTTCATGGCATCAAAAACTTTCCTCGCTTCTTCTTTTTGTCCACAATTCATATACATTGCCAACAAAGAATTCTGCACAATCGTGCCTGAACCAAACTTTGACATTAACGTCTGCCCGTGAATCACTCTACCCAATTCAACCGACGATAATTCACCGCAAGCCTTAAAAACAAGTGGAAACGTATACCTATCCGGTGCACAATATCCCAACTGAAGCAACTCCACAAAGATCTTTAACACACCAATATATTCTCCTCTATCAACACATATCCTCATCATGTGATTGTACAAGACGACCCCTGGTTGCGGCAATTCATCAAACAGTTTCCGCGCATATCTAACTTCCCCACAACGAGAGTAAGAAAACACCAGATATGGGCGGACGTCTTCGGCAGAGCCCAGTGACGAGTGAAGGATGTCGGCGGTGATGGTATGGCCATGAAGCAGTTTGACTTCGGCGAGAGATCTAGTGGCTGCATAGCGTTTTAAGAAAGCCTGGAACTGCGCGGTAGTTTCGGCGAGTGAGCGTTTATCTTTGAGCAAAGCCCGAGACGGTCCATTCATCAATGTTTTTGCTTAGCAGCAAAAAGCTTAACCCGTTCGAAGAAATTAACCTACGAGACTTACTATTATGGTCCGACCGGACTGGGTGGACCGGACATCCTTACAGTACTTGCAAACCAGAATTTGATGGTTTTCTTTATAACGACATAGAAATGATTTCGTTGAGCTTCTTCTCTAGTTTTAGATGAGCTTATTAACAATATCTAAAGAGAGATGTCTTATTGTATATTGTTCATTGATATCTACATTTTAGTGGATGAAATAAAAGAGAATTTTAATGACAAACTAAAACTTTAAAATGATACATTAGAGTAAAGGGCTTTAAATTAACCCAGATTAAGGTTGAGTATTTAGGTTTTATTTGATAACTAATAATGAAGGAATCGAAATAAAAATGAAAATGAAAATGTAACTCGAGAATCATAATATAAATGAAATTACTAATTATGTGTTTAGTATAAGATTAAACAAAGTTAATAGTTATGTTATTATTTTATATCAAATATAGATAATGAAATTTTTTTACTCATATTTAGTTACTATATGATTTATTTTGCAAAAACAAATAATTAAAATATTTTATATTTTATAAATAGTTAATAGAAATTCAATGATTTATAATTATTAATTTTTAATAATTTAATTAATTTTATAATAAAATAAAAGTATCAATGCAACAAAATAAAAATAGTTGTTAAATAAATTAACATAAAAGATCATAACATGTGATTTTGAAGATAATATTTTGATAATAGTCAATACTCTAACAATATCGTGATAATATTTTGATAATAATTTAACAATGTTCTAATAATATCTCTTATTTCTGATATTTGGGTTTTGCTTATATCCACAGCCTTTAGGAATAAAAGTCTAGGATTGTTTAGAATTTATTTGAGTTTTATCATTCCTTATTTTATCTATTCCTAATAACCAAACAAGTAAAAATTAGAGAATAAAGATTGCATTCATATTGCCATCTCTTTATTACTAATTACTAGAGAAGACCTTATAATGTAACTTTTTGAGTTGCATGGTTGCATTCAATATGTAGATTAAGATTGGTGTTGAAGTTACACCTCTTAAAGTTGTTTTAAGCACCTTTGATCTATCATCTAAAGTAGTCATGAAATAGATGACACCATAGTTCACTGCATCAAATCATAGCTAAAATAGAAGAGTGCCTCAAGAGTTTTATGCAACAAGAAGATACCTCTCAAGTTAAAGGTAAATTCTACTATTTAATAATTAAGTCGGTTATGTTATATAAAGCAGAGTGTTGACCCATCGAATAGGTACATAGTCGTAAGTTAATGATGGCATAGATGAGGATGTTCTGTTATATGTGTAACCTTACTAAAAGAAATAATGTCATAAATAAAGTGCTAAGATATAAGTTTGTGTGGCTAATATTGATAGTAAAATTTAAGAGACAAGCTTAAGTGGTTCGGACATGTTAAAAGGAGACATCTTGATATCTCGGTAAAAAGATGCAAGAAAATTATACTTAGGACCTATAAGAGAAAAAGAAAAAGACCCAAGAAAAATCACAGGTAGGTAATAAAAAAAGATATAATCTTTTTAAAACTTACCGAAAACTTGGTGCTTAGTGGGAAATTTTGACTAATTAAGATATGAGTAGAAGATCCTATAGAGAGAACTCATATTTTTATAGGTCTTCTGAACTTTTTTGTTCAATTCTTGTGTATTTTAATTAGCTTAAATACTATTTTTAGCATTTTTTCCTTTAGTTATTTAATTTATTCATTTTGTAGCTTTTATGCAATTATTTGTTGGGAGTTACGAAGGAAACTTCAAGCTCATAATGGTCAGGAGTTGAGAACGGGAATTGAAGAGCAACAGAAGCGTCTTGTTACCAAGTGAAAATATGTTGAAAATTTTCGAGTTCAAAACAAATGTTCGATAATAAGTTGATCGATTAAATCAAATTAATTCAATTAGAAATGATAGTTATGTATTTGTCTATTATTTTCTTCCAACCGTTTTCAATAACTTTTTTTCTATTTGTCTATAAAAAAATAACCTCTCTACTATTTAGGGATAAAATTGCATACTTTTGAATCGAGATTTCTATTGAGACATTGTTATTGTTTATTTGCTGTTATTGTGCGAAGGAGTTTCTTTGAGATTAAACCAATCCAAAAGTTAGGGGCAAATTTTGAAATATATGTTTAGTTGGGAGCAAAATTTAATTGAAATTAAAATTTATTGTATTAAATTTCTTTTTTAAAAGTCTATATTTTCTTGGCATTAAAAATAGATATAAAATATAATAAATAGAAAGAAATGCTTTTTTTTTACAATGATTGTGTAATCGAGATAAATAATAATCTTGGTTAATAAGTTCTTAATTGTCAAATGAATTCTTAAAACTATTATACATAAAATGACTTTTAAAAATTAAGTTTATTTAAAAGCTTAAAAGTAAAAGGATTATGCAACAATTGAATAAGACATCCTCAAATATGTGAAAAACTAAACAAAAAGTCATAAGTGATTTATGTTAAAAGATTATTGATGCAATTTTTTTCAATCTCATCACTTGATTATGTCAGAATATTCTTTAATTTGTATCCTTGTGATCATAAGAATTATTTATTGAATATAAAATTGAAATATTTTTATTTTGATAATTTTGGTAACTAAATCTTCTAACATATGAAAAGGTGTTAATTATTTTGAATTGTTAGATGTTTTTTCTTAAATTTGACATCAACACAAAATGGAAAAGATATTATTTGAAATATTTATTCATACATTTGTAATATTTAAACATAATTAGTGAATTAGTTTGAGAGAGTTGTTTGTTGGTCGATGACTCAATCTTGTTTGCACTTTGAATATCAACATTTCTTTTGATAGTGATTGGTGATTAGTCACTAAAATCTATTATGTGTTGTCCTAATATTAACATAAATTACTCATAAACCTAAACTCAACCTTCCAATAGAATTTTTGTTTTTGGATATTTGAAGAACATAGATCAAATATCGTATCAAAACATACTTTATTTTTTTGAAAATCTAAAAAGTGTTTTGTGGAAATATGAAATGTAACATCCCTTCACCAATTGTCATGAATAGGAGTGTATAAGTGCATAGTGACATATGCATGCATTCATATATGCACATGCATAGTAA
>JANZXR010000008.1:13817404-13840169 GCA_027575705.1 Erythroxylum echinodendron
CTTTTGGTTTTAAAAATTTTGTGATTTACAATTACTGGTTCTTATTCTTTTAAATGTATGTGATGCCATGTGGAGTTTCATAGTAATTGCACGTAACGCTCCGTTATCTTAGGTTATGTGTCGGAATGACCTACGGGCGTCCCGATACGTACCCTAGGATAATGGGGTGTTACATGAAAAGCCTCCATCATTGACCAATTATACAATCCAACGTCAGGATGTATCCATTTGCATATTCTAGAATTTAGAACACAGTGGGTGGAGATCCAGTAGACTTGATGCAATCTATGGCCAACAGGTTGCTATAACTGGTGGTGATTAGTAATGTGACTATTGATAACAATAACGTATAATTTCATTACTCATGTTTTTTTCCTTCAAACTGCAGAACTACTAGTAAAGCATTTTGGATTTACATCTAATTGAAGTAAATAACAAAACTTACAAGTTTATTGCTTTTGGCATACTTAAGGTATATTTCTCTTAGGCAATCAATTAGCAATTCAAATTTGGCTTATTACTTCATAAATGAAAATTTCGCAACTATGTGTTAGGTAGTGTGAACTGTGAATTTGTGATAGTTGAAATTGTTGATCATTGAAAATTTGAAAATGAAAATTGTTTACATATGCTTTGCAATGTTTGAAACTTTGAATTGACATTGTTTAAAATTGTTGGGAATAGAATTGTTGGAAATTATTAAAAATGAAAATGGTTGGAAATGAAAATGATTTATTTATGTTTTGTAATGATTGAATTAAAATTATTGGAAAATGTTAGAAATGAAATTGCTGGAATTTGGAAATAATAATTGTTTATGTATGTTTTGTGAAGTTTGAAACTTTGAATTGAAATTGTTGGAAATTATTGGAAATGAAAAATGTTAGAAATAGAACTTGTTTATGTATGTTTTGTAATTGTTGAATTGAAATTGTTGGAAAATGTTATAAATAAAATTGTTGGAATTTGGAAATGGAGATTGTTGAAAATGAGAATTGTTTATGTATGTTTTGTGATGTTTGAAACTTTAAATTGAAATTGGAGAAAGTTGGAAACATAAACTACCATTTCTTTACATTTAATCAATATGTAAAATATGTTGAATTATTTGGTAATATATATGCCCTCGCTATCATAAATATTTAGAATAGATAATGTGTGAAAGTAGTGATCTTTATATACCTAAAAGGAACTTCTTTTTTCCAAATTGTGAACATGTTCTAGGCCAAACCCCAACCACTTATACCAAGGCTTATTAATGTCCATTAAAAATCCTAGAAGCAACTTATATATTTAAGAACCAAATATAGAATAGTGGATATAATATTATAGTTTGTTAGAAATGAAAAGAAAATTTAAAGGTTTGAAGAAGAAAAAAAACATTTCCAAAAGAAGTTATATCCTTCAACTTGATCTTCATGTTATGAATATATCCTGCAACTTGATCCTCATATTATGAATAGATGTATATAAACAATTGTATAAGATATGTCATTCATTATTTGATGATTATGCAAATCATACCTTTAACTTAGTTCTCATGTTTGAAACTTTGAATTGAAATTGTTGGAAATTGAAACTGTTTATATATATTTTGTGACTGTTGGAAATGGAAATAATTGAATTATTAGTTTTTTACTTATGGTGAATTATGTTTGATGAAATTGAATTGTGTATGATACAATCATGTAAAATGAGTTATATTATATAAGATGAACGTGCGTATTGTGTAATGAATTATGTGTTCTTTATTTTAATATATTCATTCATTTATTTTTGAAAATAAATAAAAGGAAGTTATAGGAGTGATTCGTCTCAAATTTCAGTCCTACCCCCAATATTAGGTTTTGTGTTTGTAAAAGAGTAACAAGTATATATATCCCCTTCTAATTGTTTTATCTTTGTTGCTATATACATTATGACTACTACTTTTAACTCTTGAATGCATCTTTATTGTGATTGTTTGCAAGTTTTGTTTTGTATGTGAATTTCTTGACAAGTCCATCTTGGTGACAAGTTGGACATCTTTTTTATTAACTGTTATTATGCGGCTACATTTTATTTTATTTATTTATTTATTCATTTTTCTGAAGTTATTTTTTATTTTAATCATTTATTATTACTATATTCTAAGTATTTTAATGTATTTAGTTATTTTATGACTTCTTTTATGTTTATTTGAGTAAAATATATGATTTATTTATTTATTTTAGTTTTATTTTACTTTTTTAACCTGCATCAATTATTTGTAGTTTTTTGTTGTATTATTACTATACTACGTACTTTTTTGTTTCTTTTTTCATTGTCACATTTGCATGTGAGCCTACCGGAAACAGTCTCTTTACTCTGTAAGGGTAAGGCTGCGTACTACCAGACCTTTCCAGACTCTGCTTTAATGCAAGATTTTAGACTGGATGATGATGATGATGAAATAGAAGGAAGTTCAAGTACTCCTGATCAAACCACTTCAGGAAGATACAATGATCCAGCTTGGGCTCATGTTGTATTGATTTCTGGTATAACGAACTATATTATTTACTTGTTTTATAACAGGAATTTAAAAGGAGGAGGAATCACATGACTAAAGAAGTATTTACCTGGGGTTAAAAGAGATGTGAAATCCTGTAAAAAAGTAAGTCATGAAGTGAAATAACAAATGAAATCCTTTCTTGAAGAATATTAACATGAGAAAGATAGAAGGGAAATGTTTACTTTTGAAATTGGTTGTAGAAGTTTGTTAGCTGATTTTTGTGATGATTGTGGAAATGTTAAAGCTAGTAATGGTAGTGGTAGTGGCAGTGTTCCATCCTAGACCCAATAAAAAGTGAATGTTACACATGAACCTGCTGTTAGGAAAAAAAGAAAGCAAGTGACTAGTTTTTTTGCACCACGAACAACTCCTAAAGTATAACCTTCAATTTGTAGTGATCATGCAATCAAGAGATGCAAATCACAATGTAAATATGACAGTAGCTAGATGGTTGTATGATACAGGTTCATCATTCAATGCTTCCAAGAGGAAGAATATTGGATAATTTAGACAATTCTCATAAGTTGAACAATCATTAATTGTATTTTTCAGTTTTTTAATAACTTATCGATTAAGTTATGTAATTTGATCAAGATAAAGATAATAAAGTGACTCAATAAATGATATAAGTTAATAGGTCGAAGTCTATAGGAAAATAAATCTCAATTAGTGTGAACCGAACCCATATGGGGCCTGTGAAAGGAAAGCTCGATATAGAAGCTATATATAAAAGTTAAGGTCTCCTACAGTTGCTCTTATCATTCATAAGCATACTCATTCTCTGATTTGTTAAGAACATTTATGTTTTGAGAAAACTGTAGAAAGGCGTTAACTATGTGTCAATGAAAGATTTTCGTGAAGGTTCCAGAAGATTGGAGTTCGTTTTGGCCTTGGAAATTACCTCAAAAGTTGGAATGAAACTAAAATCAGGTATTCCACATTTTTTTATTTATTTCTCTTTCATAAATGGTCCATGATACTTAATAAAGTTCATGCTACATAATACATTATAAAGATTCTATTGATGGATTCAAGATTTTTATTTTATTCAATTTTTTATCTTAAACAAGACATTCAAGAATATCCTATTGAAAGTATCAAACATCTTAAATCTTGGCTTACTTTTTAGTATATAAATTTCTATATTTAGCTTTTTTTCATTTTAAAATTTTATAAAACAATTTAATTGAACAAATTTCTACTTCCAAAATTTTATTTTTGCTTGTTTTCATAACTTCTTAAACCTATAAAAGTGGTTTTGGTTTTATAGTTTTGTTTTTAATTAGAATTTGTTTTATTATTAATTAGGTAGATATTAAGTTTCGTTTTTATCATAATTTGGTTTGATAATATAAATTTAAAAATTTCAAGAAATTAAAATTTATTTTAAACAATAAAATTTAAGTTTATAATTAAAATATGCCTATTTTAATTAATAAACGGCTAATAAATATGATGAATAAATCGGTACTATTTATATATTATAAAATAATTTAGAAAATATAAAATTAATTTATTTCAAATCTTATTTTATGATTAAATACGATATCATAACAACTAAGTAACATTTTGTCTTCATAAAAAAGAAAATAAAAAGAAAAATAGAAAACAGTGAAATCAAATTTCTTTAACAAAAAAAATTTCAATACTTAGTCTCAATATGCGGCAATCATCCAAAGACCGTATAAGTTATACTTAGCTTCCGTTTGTCTTCACAAATAATGTCTTTTCTCATTTCATAGTGCTTGCGACGGATTTGGACTATATCAAAATAATTTTGATATGATTAGGTATCGGCAAATCATTTTCTTCTACACGTACGGCTCACATTCACTTCCACGCTCTAGTAATTTTGATATAACAGCAAATAGTATTCTTCCACATGAACGGCGCTCATTCACCGGTTGGAGAACCTTTTTTTCCTTTTTTTTTTAATTTTATTAGGGTGTTTCAATCACGTGCTACTTAATTTTGTCTGAATATTTATATAAATTTTATTTAAATATATAAATAAAATTTATATAAAATATAGTAAGAATTGATTAATTGAAACAGATAACCTGATTCTCTAATTCACCTCCATATTTTGGTAATTTTGATATAATTAACAATTACATCTTACAACTTTGGCGAATAGCTTAGCCTTGTTTATGTTCGACGCAAGAGTGCTCGACTAGTGAGTTATTACGTAATATTTTAAGAATGGTTACTTCTGAATAAATTTCTGGTAAAATTTTTATTAATATAGGGTTTTTAAAAAATTAGTAATAACTTATTTTATAAAAGATAATAATAAAAAATAAAAATAAATAAATAAAAATAAAAACAAAAAATTTTGATATGATTGTGTAGCAAATCATATTCTTCCGGATGAACGGTGCACATTCACTTCCATGCTCTGGTGTCTAGGATTCCTGTTTTTGTCAGGTTTACTAAGAAATATCCTCCCTCTGCTAAACAAACTCCTTCGAAGATTAGTGCCATTTATCCAATCAAAATGTGCCACGCTAGATACTCCCAGTTACATTATTCCACGTGGATATTCCGCACTGAATTTACTCGCGGCGCGCCGCACTTCAACGTCCCTCGTGAATTCATCCTTTTCTAAATGGGACCCGTTTACCAGATCCATGGCTCCCGCAAAACCATTATAATAGCAAAGGGAGACCATAAATGTGCACTTACGTTCATCGTAGGACCTAGCATAAATCCCTCAGATCTATTATTAGATTTCTATTACATGCCATCCTATGGTCAGAGTTTGCAGTCATCTTACACCTCCCCGCACTTTTAACTTCCCTAACAGATATATAGATGTATGCTTAGCCTCGCTTCACTTCACTCTACACTCCGATCACCTTCGAGTCTGAGAGAGCTCCAAGCATGACGACTACGCCCTCTTATTTCACGCCGAATTCTCCCCTTTCTAGATTCATCAGTTTCAATTCCGGCAACGGTGGCGGATCGAGATCGAAGCTGTTGTTCATCAGGAGGCGGAGCTCGCTGCCAGTCAGGAGGTCGTTTTCGGTCAAGAATGTTTCCATTGAGCCCAAGCACAACGTCTCCGGAGGAGAAGGTTAAATGTCGATCTTATATATGCTTTTTCGTTTCTGGTTGTGGTGTAGTTACCGTATTAACTTTTCTACTTAGTTGGTCACTTGGTGCGTGCCAACGCGCGCTTGTTCTTGTTAGTGATGTGCATCCCCTTTTTTTTATTTTTATTGTTGACGATGCGAGCTTTGTGATGTTTATTTTCATCTCAAATGTTGGAATTTAGTATCGTACTGAATTCGTATTTCTTTTTGTTGTTATAGAAGCCTTGAGCACACTCAATTCTTTCACTCCAGATGCTTCGTCTATTGCCTCAAGTATCAAATACCATGCGGAGTTCACGCCAGCATTTTCTCCGGAGGGATTTGATCTGCCAAAGACTTTCTTTGCCACCGCTCAAAGTGTTCGTGATTCCCTCATCATAAATTGGAATGCCACTAATGAAAGATATGAGACGTTAAATGTAAAGCAAGCTTACTATCTGTCAATGGAATTTCTACAGGTTTTGTTGCAATCTCTTTTCATTAATAAATTCCACAGCGATATAAAAATTTCTGTTTACTTATCATGCATATTCTTTTTGCTTTTGTTTATTATCGTTTTCACTTTTTGTAGGGCAGAGCACTCCTGAATGCAATAGGTAATCTAGAGTTGACTGGTGCCTATGCAGAAGCTTTAGAAAAGCTTGGACACAGCCTAGAGAGTGTAGCTTGCCAGGTGAGGTTCTCTGTATTTTTCCGCTATCATCTGATTTTGCTGTATATTATCAATCCCTTTTTCTGACAACCAAAATTTGTTCGAATAATATCTTAGTCGAAAATTTCTCCCAAAGAAGCGGTTGGGCTGCTTCTGTAGAAAAACCAAAGTGGAGAGGTTGGAAGGAATGCGGTTTTACTTGACTGTTCCAGCTTATTACTGAGAGGTTCAATGGATTATTGCTAAATGTCATTAGGCTTTCTCTATGACAATCATATAAAAATTGATAATATGATAAGCATTAAGCAAATAAGGTGAGTTGAAAAGTTCTACTGGAATTATTTGACAGATGTATTGATAACATGGTGAAAATAGATAATTTGAATGCTGAGTTGAAAGAATTAATTTTAATGATTTGACAAATTTAAACTACCTCTGGTTTTGAAGCATGACTAAATTTTGTTGCTTTGAGCTAGTATTAATGGTTTGAAGAACAAACAAACAAATTACTATGTCTGTTTCTCCGTAACTTTGATGATATGGAGATTGTACATATGAGTGAAAGTAGGTGAATGGGTGTAAGTGCCAACGAATGTTTCTGTGTTAGCATATTGTTTTTGTTTTTTCCTGTGTTTTGAGTTCGTTGATTAAACTATATTAGGAGCCCGATGCAGCACTTGGAAATGGGGGACTTGGGCGTCTGGCCTCCTGTTTTTTGGACTCTTTGGCAACTTTAGATTACCCTGCATGGGGTTATGGACTAAGATACAAGTATGGCTTATTCAAACAGAGGATTACAAAAGATGGTCAGGAAGAAGTTGCTGAAGATTGGCTTGAGGTATAAGTCCTACCCAGAATCTTTTATTTAAGGCATTTTCTCCAATCATGTTAAGATAATGCAAGGCCTACATGAAATTTTGTTGGCGTTGTGTCTTCCTGTTTTAACAACTTCTTCACCCTTTTGTGTTCTTTCTTTACATTCTTGCAGATGAGCAATCCTTGGGAAATAGTAAGAAATGATGTTTCATACCCTGTGAAATTCTATGGCAAGGTTGTTTCTGGATCAGATGGTAAAAAGCACTGGATAGGAGGAGAAGAGATAAAAGCTATAGCATATGATGTGCCTATTCCAGGTTATAAAACTAAGACAACCATTAACCTGCGTCTTTGGTCTACCAAGGCTCCCTCAAGCGAATTCGATTTGCATGCTTTTAATTCTGGAGACCACACTAAGGCTTATGAAGCCTTAGCAAATGCTGAAAAGGTGCGCGCCAGATTTCTCTATCCTGCATAGCTGTTCCAAAAGCTTAAGTTGCAAATTTATTCTTGTGGGTCTTGCTTGCAACAGATTATCCTTCTTTTTGCAATTCCTATCCTTAATCTATTGAATCTTGAAGGTTTATCTTTGTTCCTCGAACTTTACTGAAAACTTAATGACTCAATTGTCTGTCATTTCTTATACACATGTGTGTGAAGCCATATGCATAGCTGCCTCTCACCTAACATTAAGAACAGGACCAAGTAAAAGGTATTGATGATTGCATAATGTGAATTGTATTGACGAAAAGCACTTTTTAATTCAGATTTGCTATGTTCTCTATCCTGGAGATGACTCCATTGAGGGAAAGATTCTTCGTTTGAAACAACAGTACACCTTATGTTCAGCTTCTCTTCAAGATATTATTTCTCGTTTTGAGAGAAGAAATGGACCAGCGATAAATTGGGAAGAGTTTCCTGAGAAAGTTGCAGTGCAGATGAATGATACACACCCCACTCTTTGTATTCCAGAGCTGATGAGAATTTTGATGGATGTGAAGGGCTTGAACTGGCAGGAGGCTTGGAACATAACTCAAAGGTAATGCCTCTTAGGATCTTTCAAATACCATCGGTGAGTCATTTCACTGCATTGGAGAAGATGCACTGTTGAAGGCCTTTATTGAGAAATCCATGGTAGTGGTATTGTCAGCCTAATGATTATGATGTAATTGAGACATTTGATGTTGTTAATTTGCTTTAGGATTCCATTACCAATTTTTGGATGATACTGGTCAATGTATTTTGTCTTAGTATCTTATACCTGTTTTCATTGTCTCTTTTGTTGTTAAATTTATCTTAACTTCTTTTTCAATGATTTAAACTTAATAGAAAGATGGAAAGTAGAATTTGACTATACCTCTTATTCCTCATCTACCATTTAGTGATGATCACATCTTGTTCTCATCGACCATTGACCATTTGAAGTTGGCCCAATTTTAATCTTTTCCTTGTACTTGTTTCTGTTTGGTTATTGGTCTATTTGATTTCTGCATTGCACAGCTTATCTTGTCTTTCCAATTGCATGGGACTTTGAGGCCAAACATACCCTATTCCCTTAACCAACTACATAGATTGAGACCCCCAACCTACAGGTTGGAAGTTGGAGTTGCTACTGTTGAACCCATTACAACTCCTCATTTCACCGCTTACCTATACAAACTCCTTTACCTACATGAAAAAGATGGACGAAAATCTGACTTATATCTTTTTCTTCTTTATAATGCTATCGCTGTGTTTTAGGCATGTGTAGATTTTTAGTCTTGATATTCTGCGACTTGGGTGTTAGAACTGTGGCCTACACAAACCATACTGTCCTTCCAGAAGCATTGGAGAAGTGGAGTTTGGAACTTATGCAGAAACTACTGCCACGGCATGTTGAAATCATAGAAATGATTGATGAAGAGGTCTGTATATTTCAATCAATAACAGCTGTTTCTATTTGTAGTTTTCTTCTTGGCATCATTGTTTCATTTCATTTCTTTTTTTTTCCATGCTACAGCTGGTTCGCACTATTGTCTCTGAGAATGATAGATCAGATTCCAGCCTATTGGAGAAAAAACTGAAAGAAATGAGGATCTTAGAAAATGTTGATCTTCCTGCTGCCTTTGCAGATATAATTACTAAACCTAAGAAAAGTCCTGTTGCTGTCGCTACTGAGGATGTTGAAGCGAAAAGTCCCGTTGCTGTCACTACTGAGGATGTTGAAGCTTCTGAAGAGGAAATTTCTAAAGATGAAACACCTGATGAAGAGATTAAGCATACCAATGAAACAAATGAACCCAAGAAAAAAATCACTCAGAAGAAGGAAAAGGTGGTGGCAGAACCACCACCAAAACCACCAAAGATGGTCCGGATGGCCAATCTATGTGTTGTAGGTGGCCATGCAGTAAATGGAGTTGCAGAGATACACAGTGAAATAGTTAAGCATGAAGTGTTCAAGGAATTCTATGAGGTACTATCACATTTCTTGTTTATAGCGTAGTTGAATACAATGTTTCTGACAAGTTTTAACTTACTTTTTCTGGTCCATTTCAAAAAAAAACTAATGCTAATATCTTGATCTATATGGGATGGTTCTCTACAGTTGTGTCCTCAAAAGTTTCAAAATAAAACTAACGGAGTTACACCTAGAAGATGGATCCATTTCTGCAATCCTAATTTAAGTAAGATCATCACAGCCTGGACTGGCACAGAGGATTGGGTCCTGCATCCTGAAAAACTGGCTGAATTGAGAAAGGTAATCTTCCTTTAATTGATAGCAGATTTTCACTAAATTAAACCTAAAATTTTATTACCTAAAATTACTTTATTATCTTTTCAGCATATTGGTGTGCTTTCAGTTGTTAAAATTTTGAATTTATGTAGCATATGCCAGAGTGTACGTAAAGAAAGAGTTGGTTAATTTGGTAGGAATAGGATGATGTGGCTAATGGCAACTTCTGAAATGTTTGGCTGAGACGGTTCTCAGGAAAGTGCATCTTTAATATATTGTACCATGCAAAACCATTCAAATGTCCTTGCTGCGAAGATTTTTTAAATACTGTTGCAACAAAAGTTTATTTTAATGCAGGAGTTGGAGAAGAAGAGTTTTCCTGGTTTGTGAAATCCATTGCTTTGTGTCCTCAAGTTTCAGAACTATGAAGTTTGACTCCTAAAAACTGAGTTTTGCGTGCACTAAAAATTCAACTTTCCTTCTTAAGCCAACAAAATGCTTCCAATAAGATATAAGCCTCGAAGCACTTCTCATTTTTCAATAGGCAATGTTACACTGCAATTAGAGCAAGACAATGCCACCTTAATGCATGGCACATGCTTTCTGGCGTGGAATTTCATCTCCTTGACTAACTGACTATTTGTTTGACGAGGTTGCATATTTCACCTGAATGTGTCATTATAGTGCCTTACCTACAACCTATTAAAGCTTGTTTGACTTCTTTTAAGTTTGCGGACAATGAGGATCTCCAAACACAATGGAGAGCAGCAAAAAGGAGCAATAAGATGAAGGTTGTGTCACTGATTAAAGAAAGAACAGGGTACTCCGTGAGCCCCGACGCAATGTTTGATATCCAGGTGATCTATCAGTGGAAAGCATCAGTTAGCAGATGTCACATTGGAAATAAGAGTTAATGATTGTTTGGTCCATGCTCAAGAACAGTGTAGAAAAGATTTTACTAAAATATTCTTTCTATCTACATTTGCTTGTTCAATGTTCTCACGAGCTATCAAATTCAGGTGAAGCGCATTCATGAGTACAAAAGACAGCTGTTGAACATTTTGGGAATTGTGTATCGCTACAAGAAGATTAAAGAAATGACCCCAATTGAAAGGAAAGAAAAGTATGTTCCACGAGTTTGTATATTTGGTGGGAAGGCATTTGCTACATATGTTCAGGCCAAGAGAATTGTCAAGTTTATTACAGATGTGGGGGCTACAGTCAATCGTGATCCAGAAATAGGTGATCTACTGAAGGTATGGTGGTACCCCTTTGCAGTATATACTTCACTTTCATTTTAATAGTTTTCTAATTATAGTATGTCAATATTAGTGATGGCTGAATTTCGCTCATTGTGTTCTCAGCCCGCTTTAGTTATAATTTTATTGTGAAATCTCCAGTCATTTGATTTTTGACTAATGTTCAAATCTTGTTTCTTAACAAGTTCGTTACAGTGATTTAAGTTTCCATGGGCACTATCATTCAATAGTTACTTGACTGATTTCTGCGATCACCCTTTCTTGTATATAAATCATCACAAAGAACATAATGAGAATGATAATGGGGGAGGATGCAATATTCTTTTCTTTGTCTGCTGTTCTCAATTTATATCTGTAGATTATTGGGTTCAAACGTTTTGATGTTACTTCGACCTGTGAAATCTTTTAGTTGACCACATATGCCTTTATTTTTTCTCCATGAACGCAAATGTTTACAATTTCTATGAGAGTCTTGGTTTTTAGGTTACGCTAACTCAATTCCTTGATAAATTAGGTTGTTTTTGTCCCTGATTACAATGTGAGTGTTGCTGAATTGCTTATCCCTGCAAGCGAGCTCTCACAGCATATTAGGTAATACAATTTTACTTATCGCCGAGTTGTTTTGTCTTTTGGTTTATTTATCAAATTTGTTTTATACTCCCTAAATATGACATACTAAACGCAAGACTATCAAGTAAATATTAGTAATAATTTTAGATTGTCACAATAATTCAGTCATAGTCTCACCTAACATATTAAGCTTCCCGGTTGAAAATTTTCTCTAGGCCTTTATGTTTTTGGTTCTTAGATTGTGCTCTTCACAGGAAACTTTTCGAAATCTCTTTGTGATCATTTCTTTATTCAGATGAAGTTTGTGAACTGCCTGTCCGAGATAAGTGGTCAAGCTCTTTGCTTGGTTAACTATAAGAGATTCTGCAGAATGTGTACGATTTGTTGAAATTCTTACCTGCCTTAACCTGTAGTACGGCTGGGATGGAAGCCAGTGGAACAAGTAACATGAAATTTGCAATGAACGGGTGCGTCCTCATTGGGACCTTAGATGGGGCTAATGTTGAGATACGAGAAGAAGTTGGCGAAGAGAACTTTTTCCTCTTTGGAGCTAAAGCTCATGAGATTGCAGGGCTTAGGAAAGAAAGGGCCGAGGGAAAGGTATTTCTTCTGAACCACATTAACATCAACGTTATGTATATGTTTATACGTGTCTGATACAGGATTCTTGATGTTCATTTTGTTTTTGTGTAAAATGTAAGCAAGAAAATTAAGAGTAAACTAATAGATCATTTCCATTTTATTATTATTTTTAACTCTAGGAACACTTATTATCTACACGTTGTTCTTGTTAGAAGCAAAACCAAATATTGGATGGAAGCAACGTGCACTATAATTATCCATTATAACTGATGAACACTAATTCATGAACTGGATAATTAAGTTCCCACATAAGAGAGGATTTAAGATATTGAACCCAAATATTAACTGGTGCTTATTTCAGTTCATGTTTTTGGGCTTGGCACTTACATTTTAGCGTTCTTGTCATCTTAATAAAGTTCGTACCGGATCCACGTTTTGAGGAAGTGAAGGAATTTGTCAGAAGTGGTGTCTTTGGAACGTACAACTATGACGAACTGATGGGATCATTAGAAGGAAATGAAGGTTTTGGGCGTGCTGATTATTTCCTTGTTGGAAAAGACTTCCCTAGCTATATAGAATGCCAAGAGGAAGTTGAGCAGGCATATAAGGACCAAAAGGTATACATAACCACTTCTCAGATAGTAGAGAAGCATGCATGCAAATTACAACACTCTTTTCTCTTGTCCGTCGCACTTATGTTTTGATTAGAAGCTTCTCATAAATATCGTTTTTGTGCTCACATCGACCTGTTCCATCTGGTATGCACCTGCTTTGCGTATTTTAGTTGTCAACTTGGTATCTTTGCAGAAATGGACCAAAATGTCAATCATGAACACAGCAGGCTCATATAAGTTCAGCAGCGACAGAACCATCCATGAATATGCCCGTGACATCTGGAATATTCAACCCGTCACCTTGTCATAAACACGCAGCATCCGTAGTCAGTGCCTCAAGTTTCGAAGGACTATATATGGTCTGATTTTCACGCGGAGAATTTTATTACTTAATAATGTAACATAAACAAGCTTTGTACCTCTGAAACTGCGACTGCCTTTGTTGGTCGGAATAACGAAATTAATAAACTTCCAACCGTTGCCATAACTTGATTAAACTTTCCATACTGTTAAACTGCTCTTCTAATGGAGTATTAATTCAATATCTATATTAGAATAGGATATTTGCAACAGAAGTGGATTAATATTTATGCATCCTCATCTAGCTTGGGAAAAGAAATTTCTATTCTCAGGAAAAAAGCCTAAAATGATGCAAACATAAGGTACTTGAGAGATCACCATGCAAATTTGAGAACCATCGCAAAGGACATCACGTGTTATAAATTAGACTAACTATATTTTGTATTTGCCGAACGATTGAAAATGTGAACTGTGCGCTAAATCAGGCAGTCACCAGAA
This sequence comes from Erythroxylum echinodendron, assembly GCA_027575705.1. Classification (NCBI taxonomy): domain Eukaryota; kingdom Viridiplantae; phylum Streptophyta; class Magnoliopsida; order Malpighiales; family Erythroxylaceae; genus Erythroxylum; species Erythroxylum echinodendron. The sequence continues at coordinate 13,831,034 of JANZXR010000008.1, forward strand.
GTCCAAAGATACCGTTTTTGTAATTTTTTTCATATTCAGGTGGGTGTGGCCACTCCGGCTGCTTGTTTCTTTAGCATATTAGCATGCTTTTGTCCAGCTAGATGGTAATTGAACACTGTCTCACTATTACACACAACATTACAAACAGCGCATACCCTGACGGCGTCTGCTGCAGCTCCACCTTGCACAATTTTACGTCTTTTAGTCTCCAAATCTTCTAACGCTTCTGCACCCTTCTTCCTAGTCTGTTGTTTGTTGCCAGTATTTTTGGTTTTGTCACAATCTGCTTGGAGTTTCTCCAAGTTTTTCTTGTGCCTCTTCCCCAATTTATGCTGGTCCAATACATCCTCACTGTTACAGTCCACCTTACAAATTTCGCAAAACGCAGACTGGACAGCTTTGGTCTTCTTTTGGCGCTTCTTCCAAGGTTGAGGATGGAGTGCTAGTTTGGGCCACATGAAGGATCCTGTACTAGCAACAGCCAACTGCTCAGTCCCTTTTGGAGCTGAAGCCATGCTCATCCCCTGCTGCACTTAAATTTCGGATTATTAGAATCAAGCAAACACCTAGAACAATATCATATCATCCCCTTTACAAGTTTTTGAGTTATGGTTGTAGGGAAAAGACAAAATGCAGCAGCTTCCAATACTAATTTGTAAACCAAACCAGGTCCTCCCGCTGACATTCTAAATCTTCACTTAAATCATTAACAACAGAACAATTTGAAAGAGTTCTGAAATTATGCAGACAAAGTTCCTAATTATCACGGGCAATTAAACAAACCCAAATCTTACATCAATTCAACGAGAAAATACTCAAAAAGGAAACTAACCAAAAAATAGAAAAGAAAAAGACGAACCACTTACAACAGCGGCAGCTGGATCCAAGCCATAATGCCGAACGGCTTCTTTGGCAGCCCAATTCGGCGGATTCGGATCGGTGAAATATCCAGATATTGATACAGGCGGGTACAAGCTCACGGAGGCATAGGAATCCACCCCAGGTGGCTTCAGATTGGTGCTTGGTTCGGGGTAATTGAGAGAGGATTGAGAAGGATCATACAGAGAGTAATTAGAAGCAGCGTAGTAACATGGTTCTATCTGCGATGGTGGATTAGGGTTAGCTTTGGTGCCAGACCAAGCTGTGTACTCCATGAAATTGAGGGTGATTTTCAACGTTTGTATATAAATAGGTTTTGTTTTTTGGGGAGAATGGGTGTTGGAGACAGACATGAAATAACAGAGGTATAGTTGTGGCTTGGGCCATGGCCAGCAAGAATGGGGCTGGGGTCTAATTGGAATTCTCTTATAAGCTTTAGCAAATGTGTCTCTTTTATGGAAATGACCTTTCTGATAATATATATGGCAGTGGCAGCCGCAGAGGGCAGTGAAATGATAGGTTTACTGTTCGCGTTTAAGCAATCCTATCCTAGTGATGAAATTTTAGTTAGTTCTTTTTAAAGCAGCCTCCACCCTTGGAGCATTGTGTTCTTCAAGCTTTGGTGGCACTGGCACATCACAAAAATATCATTACTTCATATGGGATTCTACTAATTTATAAGGAAATTGAAGCAAGCTTTGATCTCACATGCAACGGAATAAAACTTTTTTAATTTGATTTTTCAAAATTTAAAATTACTTTAAATAAACTAAAATGATTAATGTATAAATATAATAATTATAAAAATATATTGTATCTTGTTATGTAATTTGATCATTTTTCTTTTAGTTTCTCTTGAGTTGTTTCTGAAATTAGTTTTATCACAACTACCGTAGCTGTGCACGTATGGAGCTTCTAACAATATTCACACGAACGAGTTGAGAAAACTCTTCAAGTAATATATAAAGCTTAGATAAGAATTGCTAACTACTTTAAAACCTAAGCCTATTTACAATAAGGTTTAGACCTTTTAGTAATTTAATTGAAGTAAAAAATTTCTATAATTCTAATTAAATACTAATTGGTTAAAATAAGATCTGATATCTCATATTGGTCCTTATTTATTAATACATCATATTTAACCCTAAAATTTCTCAAATTTTACAATTAAATCCATCTTGATTAAGTTATACTTTTCTTCTCATAAAACATTCTTTTTATGAGACTCATTATGTTCCTAAATATGTTGATAATAGATATAAACCACAACATTAAGTTACATTTAAGACTAGATAAATTATTCTCCTTTAATTTATTTTTAATTCTCTGATCAAATAATTTATATTTTTATATCAAGATTAATATCTAACAACACATCATGACCACTTAAGTATTAGGGATGTCAAAGTGATTTTGATTAATCTTTTTGTATATGATTTTTTTTTGTATAATTCAATCCTTCATCACATAATATTTCAATTAGACGTAAAACATAAATTTATTATTTACTCTATTCGAGTTCAATCGTGTTACTTCTCCACCATTAATAATTGATTATATTAATAATATTTGAAACTATTCTCAATATGACATTCTACCTTGGCAAAAAATTTTCTGAATAAATACTAATCGAGAACATTATGATATTCTCCTTAATTATTTTAGGATAATAAATTCTATATTAATCACTCAACTATTTTTATATAGTTCATGTTATATTCAATGATTATTGATTGATTTATTCTTAACTAAAATAGACCGTAGATAATATCAAAACATAGTAATCTATATATAAGATACTTTGAATATTTTCAAGTCAAAGGATTAACTTGTTCAATTATCACAATGGAAATTTTCATAACTATACAATTAATATTCTAAATAAAATTTTCATATAAGGTCAATTCAATAAGCTTGCTGTCTAATAAGTACCTACGTGTTCATTTAAATATATATATACTTTAGTTTATGAGATTGATTACTTCTTTCAAAATGAAGAAATATAACATATGCAAGGCTTTTTATGCTTTATTAATTTTTAGTTTTAACAAAACAATGATTAGGAGCAATTTATAGATAGTACATAAGTGTAATGTGAATCTTATAATTGTGATCTCATTATAATTTAAATTGTATAGAATATATAATAAAATATGAATCTTATAATTATAATCTCTTTCATCTATAATGTACATTTATACTTATATATCATATAATTAATCAAATAAGCCATAAAACTACAATCAACTTATTAGCTTTAAGGTACAAATCAATATAATTCTCTTTACAAATTAATATGAAGCAATTATGTAGTCGAGCATTTAGCACCTTTGGTTGAGAATCCAAAATTAAGTAAATCTTTGCTTTAATAGTATAGCCTCAAACTAATGGGTTGGAACAAGTGACTGACAAGACCACCCTATAAAGTCTTTTAAAAAAGGACTGATTAGGTGAAATATGGATTTGGTAGATGAACTAAACTTTGTGTTAAGGACCTATAAAATAACTCCAAGAAGGACACCATAGGAGTCATCATTTATCATAGCTTTTAATTTTAAAGCTTTATTCCTTATGGAGCTCTCAATACTTAGCTTGAGGGCTTAAAGTTATGAACCACAAGTTAAGAAGTACCAACTTATGATAGGTTTAACTATGCAGGAAGAAAATCAAGAGGCATATTTATGGTAACCAACTTATCAACAAAATTTTAAAGTCTTTAACCAATAAAGAATGAAAGAGAAGGTCTTATATGAGGGAGACCTTGTTTTAGGAAAGATAAACCTATTATATATTTCACAAGAAAAAGGGAAGTTAGACCCTAATAAGCCTAAGCCTATACATGTAAAACAAATGATCAAAACAGACACCTAAATTTTACAATATTTAGATGGGATAAACATCCCACACCCCACATTTGGGATAAGTGAATCTTTTTACTATTGTTTATAGAACACATAAGCGACACACCATAATTTTATAAGGGCGTAATTTTTCCTTTAGGTTTAATAATAAAGTTTTACATCTTTATTATTATAACTGAAATTTTTAGACTGCCTTAAACAAGAATGAGACTAAATGTCATCAATTAATATTCAATAGATTTGTCACCCTATCTTATTAAAGAAAAATAGATAAAAATTAAAGAAAGGAAACAAGAATAAGCTAATTAAAAAATTCAGGGGTTAAATTGTAAAATAGAGAAAACGTTAAGCGCACAGTTCCTTAGATCTTAAAAAGATTTTATAAATTTAGAGTTTGAGAAGAAATAAACTCAGGTATGATTAGAGCTAGTAATAGGTCAGGTTTGGCCTAAACTGCTTATAGTTCGAGTCTAGCTAAATTTTTTATTTCGATCTGTGTCAAGTATAAGGCTCGGATTGTTTGGCTTGAGCTTAAACCTGATTGATTTTTTAAAAGCTTAAATCCTATTTAAGTTTGATGTGTTCAATTTGATTCCAAGTTCAATTTAATTTTAAAGATTTAAAGTTTGATCAAGTCAAGTTAGGCCTTAAAAACTCAACCCAAAATGCCTATTAAAGAAAACAAAATTTTCCTAAAAGTCACCTACAATCACCTGCCAACATTATCTACCAAAATTTTTAACTTGAATAAGAACGAAAATGCACATTAATTAAACAAAGAAGAATATGCAACAACAAAGAAGAAGAAACTAGACACATACCGTCAATTTCACTTCAGCAAGTTATCATTCATTAACTAGGCGGAGAGCTTACTTTCTTTCAATTAGAGGTGAAGCAAGTAAGTTGCACCCAATACCCCGTTCAATTATTATATTTAAGTTACAATCCGTTCATGTGTAGGTTCTTTCAAAACATCCACACATAAATTAAGTTATGATGTTATTGTTATCTTCAATTTAATCAACATTAAGAAAAGTCAAAGATATTTCACATATATAAAACTTTCACTCATAAATAAAATAGAAACAATCTATAAAAAGATAAATATTATGGTTTTCTCCGATCTAGACATATAAAACAAGTGGTTTATCATCATATTATTCAACATAATAAACATAATCAACTTAAAAAATCAAAGATAAAAAATCTAGGTGATCTCGATTTATAGTGATCCACTCAAATTGGAATGAAATGTAAGCTATTCTTTTTTTGAAAATAATCTCCCAATGTCACTCTATAATCTTGTTCTTCTCTTGATGTCTAACCATGATCTACAATATAAAAGAAATGGCAAAAGTCTTCTCCATATTGGGTTTCACGTGTATTTATAATAAAATATAATAATGAACCCAATCCTAAGCCATGTTATTCATTATCTCTCATTTAAAAGATTACGAAAGTATAGACACGCTCGTCTCTTAAGCTTTGCTCATTGTTGTTTTCTTTTTCCACATAGACATGGGTACTGACATGCTTATGTTTTTGACTTACATTGTCTCTTAATTTTGATTTATGGGAAATTACACGAGTATAGACGCATTTATCTCCAAGATCGTGTTTTACATTGTTTTTCTAATTTCTTGTGAAAAATTTTATTCACTCATATAATTTGTCATGTTTTCAACGATGAATTATAAGAAGAACATAACTTGGAACATGTCCTAAAAAGAAAAAGTTTTATGGTAATCACTATTATAAATAATAAAAATATTATTTTTTAAATAAAAATTTTCTTATTTAATGAGGACATCTGCTAATGCCATCTAATGGCTACCTAATTGGTTCTTTACTAAATTTGAGATTTCTTCTTAATTTTTTTTTACAAAGCTCTTCAAATATGATAAAATTTATCTTAAAGCAATATCTTCAATAATTACTTAAAATATAATAAAATAATCAATATAATATAATATAATATAATATAAAATAATATAACACTTATAAATAAATAGAGTGTGGTTATTATGTATAATTAGTAATTAAGGGTAATAATGTATTTTTCCTATATTAGGTTAAGTGCATAGGTTATCTGTATATAACCGTTTGTAATCTTATGTTTAACGTAATTGAGTGATAAAAAGAATATCAATTCCTCAAAAATATTTATGGTATTAGAGCCACTGCTGATTGAAGGTAGAGTTTACTCCCTTCTACAGTAGGTTAATTCAGAAGAATAGTGCTCCAGTACATTGGTTTTTTGGCAAGTGTGAAGAGGCCACATTTCGCTCCTCTCCTTTTGGATACAATCATCACTAGAACATAGCCCAAGGGAAGTTCGACGGTACCTAAGTTTTCGGCCATCATCAATTTTTATTTTTAGAAAGATTTGTTCACTGGCCTTCTCTAATTTTGACTAGCTACAATCTGGTCACTTTCAATGTTTTTGGTTTTTTAGACCTCTCATGAATACGTTCTACTGTCGCTTTAGAGTCATTTTCTGTTGTTCCTTTCGTCACTTCTGTTGTGACATTATGTTATGTACTAAGGAAGCTTCTAAGGAGGTAGAGAAACATTATCACATTAATGACAATCCCTATTCTCTGATTAGTCCTACTAAACTAGATGGCAGTAGCACTTATTTAGCCTGGTCTAGATCATATTTATTGTCTATTAAGGCTAGAAGGCTACAAAGTTATATTGATGGGAATAAGAAACCATCAATTGTTGCTGATCTTATCTTTAGTGAATAGGACCCTGATAATTCATTAGTTATATCTTGGCTCCTTAATTCCACGCACCCTAAGATCTTTCAATGATATTTACTGCTTGACACTGCGGATAAGATATAGAAAGTTGCAAAAACCACTTATTCCTGTATAGGAAATGATGCTCAGATTTTTATACTCCGGAACAAAATTTATGGATCAAAGCAAGTTAAGTTTACTGTTTCAAATTATTTTTCTAAGTTGAGTAGTTTATGGCAGGAACTGGATTATTATAAAGATTTCAAGCCAAGTGTGTTGATGATGTAGTACTGATCCAAAACATGCTTGAAAAAAGAGCGAGTCTATGACTTTTCAGTTTGTTTGAATCCAAAATTTGATCAGTTGGGAGTTCAATTTATTGGCAGATATCCTTTTCCCTCTCTTAAGGAGGCATATTCTTTAATCCAGTAGGAAGAGACCAGAAGAAGTGTCATGCTTTATACTGCACCAGTTGAGAAGTTGGGTTTCATAGCCTATATTACTAATGAGCAACCGAAGGATGTTATTTATGATAAAGATCATTTACATTGTGATTACTGTGGAAAGGTAAGACATACAAAAGAGACTTGCTGGAAGTTGCATGGGAGACCTATTAGGGGCTGAAGGGGAAAATGAGCTAACCTTAAGGACTCAAGAAAATTTGTTAGAAATTGTAGAATCATCTAAGGAGCATCCTTCAATTGACAGTCTCTCTTCTGATGAAATTCAGCATTTCAGGCCTCTCCTATCACAGCTCAACTCTTCGTCCAATGTTACCTCTAATTTTGTCAAGTCAGGTAACACTTTTGGTCAACTTGACTCTTGCATTATTGATTTTGGTGCAAATAGACATATGATAGACATTTCTAAAGGCTTTCTTAACTACTCTCCTTGTCTAAAAAGAGATAGTGTCAGGATGGCTAATGGGTCTTTAACTCCTATTTCTGGGATAGGTTCTATTGTTTGTACTTCAAATATTAAGTTGTCTTATGTTCTTCATGTTCCTCAATTCCTTGTTAATCTTTTATTTGTCAGTGCTATCATTAAGGCTCTAAATTGCAAGGTTGAATTTTTTCTTGATTATTGTATCTTTCAAGATCTTCGAATAGGGAAAAGGATTGGTAGTGGTAGAGAGCAAGATGGCTTATACATGATGGAAGACAGTCAAGGCTTGGCCTTTTTTGGGGAATATCAGGATGTTAACTAGGAAATAATACAATGGCATATGCGATTAGGACATCCACCATTTTTTGTTTTAGAAAAACTCTATTCCAATTTATTTTCTAGAACTAGGTTTGATTATTTATCTTGTGATGCTTGTAAGTATGCTAAGCATATTAAAAACTATTCAAGTGATAATAAAGTCATTATTCTGTTTATGCTAATTCATTCTAATGTTTGGGGCCTACATAAACTATTTCTTTGTCTCTAGAAATCGATGGTTTGTTACTTTCATTGACTGTTGTACTAGAATGATTTAGGTGTATTTCATTAAAGAAAAAAGTGATGTTTCTATTACTTTCAATCTTTTCATAACATGGTTCACACTTAGTTTGATGCTAAGGTAAAGGTATTTTGAACTCATAATGAGACGGAATACATGGACAGTAGGTTTGATACTTATTTGGAGTCTCATGACATTGTTCATCAAACTAGTTGTCCTTATATTGGTGCTCAAAATGGGGTACCTGAAAGTAAAAACAACATTTTTTAGAAGTTGCTAGACCCCTCATGTTTACTATGAATGTTCCAAAGCCATATTAGGGGGATGCTATACTAGTGGCAGCCTATCTTATTAATCGAATGCCTCTCAAAACTCTCCAATTTCGAACTCTTTTAGAGGTCTTAACTGGGAAATATGGCCATATTGTTCCACCAAAGGTTTTTGAGCGTGTCTTCTTTGTCCATTCTAGGAATGTTGAGAAATTAGACCCTAAGGCCCTGAGATGTGTGTTCATTGGCTATTCTCTAACCCAAAAGGGATATAAGTGTTATCACTCCCCATCTAGGAAGTTTTATGTTAGTATGGATGTTACCTTTCGGGAGCCTGAACCTTATGTTGGCATTACATAGTCACCTCTTCAGAGGGAGAGCAATGAAGAAGAAGTGGAGCCTGTGGTATTTCATGATCTTGTTTAGAGGGAGAATGACGAGACTAATATTCAGGGGGAGAATGTTGATGGACGTTTACATAAACCTGATTTGTTGAGATATTCTAGGAAGAATATGTCTAAAGAATCCATCATGCTTCCTACCCTGTAAGAATCCTTGGGTCAGTTATCTTCTAATTCTGATTCAAATTTACCCATTGCTCAGAGAAAAGGGGTCAGGTCATGTACAAAACATTCCATTATTAACTTTGTCTCTTACGATTCCTTGTCTCCCTCCTATAGAGCCTTTGTCTTATCTCTTTTGTTAGACCCCGTTTTCGGAGTCTAACTCATATTCAGAATACAGATATCCTAACCCAATATTTAATAGAAAATCTTATAATACATTAACATCATACTCTTTAATACATTAAAGACAACTAACTTTCATCAATCACAACAACCTTATCTTTTCCTTTTTTATCGTACATCTAATTTCAACTCTCATCATCTATACATAATCCATATTTCATTAACATCATAAATGCAAGGTTTTACAACT
>JANZXR010000008.1:13840269-13877960 GCA_027575705.1 Erythroxylum echinodendron
TGAATGTATATTGTGTTACATTGTGAAAATTTAATGACTTTGTGTGAATGAAAAGAAAAGATTTATGAAACATGAAAGCACGAATATAATGTAGAATGTATGATCATAGAAAAATTTGTTATGTGGGCAAGAGAGAAATCCATTTAATACGTTGACCTATAGCCTTCTCTCGGCTGCCCGCTTGTGGCCACGAGATCCTGAGAAATTGGACTCGTTTTGTCTCATAGTGTAAACTTCGATTTCGCCGTTTCGTTCCACGAAACTCTCGAGCCATTGTGTGTGCATTGCATTTTTGAACATGTTAAGTATTAATGTATTTTGAATGTTATGAATGACTAAAATTTTCAGCCCATTTGTTTGGTGATGATGCGTTGTGTTATGGATGATTATTATGTGGTGTGTGGTTCATTAGCATCGATTATAGATATATTAGCCACTAAGCTATTCGGCTCACCCCAAATCTTCTACTTCTCAGGTGAAGAATCAGCAGAGTATAAGTGATCCTTGCCAAGTGTTTGGCAACCTCCAACAAATTCGGATATTGTAACTAAGTTACCGTCGGGCATTTCTAGAAGCATTTTTGCATTAGCATGTTTGTATATATTTGTAACCATGATAATGTTATGGCATTGTGGAATGAAGTATGAAAATGTGTACCAACTTTGTTGTTGAAAATGAACAGTGAAAATGGAAAGTGAAAGTTGACAGAAAATGCAGAAATTTTCTGATATATGTATGGATAGTTAAATATGCAGAATTTTTCTGCTACTGTTGACTAGGCTTGTGTTGAATGATGTGGCATCTTTGGCTGAACTTGTTTGAGTTAAATTGTGTAGCAAAGGAGTTTGGTATGTAAGAAAATCTATGTTGGTTCTAGTCCTTTGAGATTGGTATGAAAATTGTTTGTGTTTTGATGAGTGAAAACAGAAAATATGGTAGTAATGCGATCTGAAACTTTAAGGCATAAACTGCACTGATCTAGATAGATTTAAGCTAAGTGGTCTACATGAAAGTTGTAGATTATTCTTTTAGCTTTCTAACGCTATAAAGATTGAAAATTTTGGATTTTAGATGCAGAAGTTATGACTCTTATAAGGTAGCTGTGTTTTGGTGCATTTATGTATAATTGAAGTATGAATTTGGCTGAAATGGTAACTTTATTTAGATGATTAAACTGTATTGATATAGGCTGAATTAGCTAAAACTATCTTCATGAAAGTTTTAGATCTTTTTCTTAGCTTTCCAATGATATATCGTTTGTAATTTTTGGACTTCTTGATTGAAAGTTATGTTGCTTAGAAGTAAGGATGTCTGAATGGGAAAAATCGCGATAGTGCGGATTTTTCTACAATTTCAGTCGCGATCGCGATACCGGCACAAAAATTCTCGATCGCGACCAGCCCCAAAATTTTTGCGAATCATGGTCGCGACGAGGGGCGCGATCGCGATGGGCAAAGCTTTTGCTCAAGGTCGCGATCGTCATGTATAACGATCGCGACTTGCAAAATTTTTGTTCAAAGTCCCGATCGTACTATGGAACGATCGCGACTTGCTTAATTATACAGACCCTCAGTCACAACCGTAACTTTTGCCCTTTTGAGTTAAGATTTTAATTTTCAAAATTCAAATTGCTATTAATTCTTCTTAAACCCAAATTAATTACTCTTTGTTCATTTTTGTTATGGAAAATTTTTAATAAAATGTGGGGTAATATTTTTACCTTTCCTATGAATTTTCTTTATTTAAAAATCATTATTATCTATTTCTTTTAAATTGATATTCTTTAATAAATTGTGTATTAATTATTTTTATTAAATTATTTGTTTTTGAACAATTTAATTTTATGTCTAAATTGTTCTACGATTCCACCACGAATTTTCCTTGCCCAGTCTTTAATTAAATTTAAATGTTATAACGTATTTTATTTTATTGCAATGTTTCCAAAATATATATTTATAATAAATTCAAATAAACTCCCAATGGTGACACGTAGTTACCATAAAATCCGTATGGGAGACCCGAGGCCAACAATTGATATCGGAGATGCCTAAGATATTGATGCTTGTTAAGCAGTAAGTGTCATGCAAGGACTTTGTTCCATGTATGCAAAGCAATGAAATGTTGTGTCATTTGGATGAGTCGCATTTGATTTAGTTGCAAGGATTTCTTATTGACAGTGAATGTGTTGGCAAAGATAAAAGTAACAGAGTTATACGAAAAACTTCTCTTGCTCTTCTAACAATATTTTTAAAATTCTTGATTTTTAGAGGACTATAATTTGTTTGTGTCTAAATATTTAATAGGTTGAATTAAGGTTTTTCCTTTAATGCAAGGTTGAATTCCTTGTTGTTTTAAAATGAATTTCCTTTGATAACTAAATTAACAAACTAACTAAATATTAAAAAACAATTTGCAAAGGTAAAATGATCGTATTACATTTAAATTCTAATTTAGTTACATATGATTCAAGATTATATTGCATATTAGATATCTGAAAGAGTTACTTAATTTAACATTTGAAATAAGGATCATTTGTCCTTTAATAATGTTAGGTTTCATCTCATTAAGAGTTACTTGAAGAACAAACACACTTAAGAAGTACACTATAATGGGGGTTATATTATACTTTGATTTTCATTTTCTTTATCTTTCACCACCTTGATTAATTTAAAGTTTGAACCCCTTCACTCAAACCTACCTATCTCATGAACATTCTTCACTCTTCAACTTTCAATGTTTTCAATAATTCAATTATATAATTTTCTCGTTATAAAGAAAATTATTAATTCAATCCTTGATGTAACATTTATAATTTTTTTTATAATTTTCTCATTATAAAAAAATTATTAATTCAATCCTTGATGTAATATTTATAAAATTTTTTCTAATATCTCTAAAATAAGAGTTTAAGTTATAACTATTTTTTAAGCTATGGACAATAATGAGAAGTTTATTTACACATTTAATATGAACTTGATTAGTGCATTTGTATATAATTTAACATGTTTCTGTTTATTTGTAATTTTAAATGCATGAATTTGAAAAAGTTTATAATAGATAATTTAAATAGTTTGATAATGAAGAATTTATCACTCCTGATAAATCAACAAAGAATTTGCTATGGTGTTATTGATTTTGCTATCTTTAAGTGCAGTGTCCTTTTAATTTAGCTATAATGCTTTCCCTTTCCTTATGAACAGGTGTGTAATGGCCCAATTTGGTAGTATAAGGTTATTTTATAGTGGAAAATTTATACTAGAATAGGAGTTGAAATATATTGAGGGGCAAACAAATGTTTTTGATAAAGTAGACCTTGATTATGTTAGCCATTGGCAAATATGTGAAATATGAAAAGTAGGATACGTTGAATTTTCACAATGCCTATGACAGTGTACATGGTTTTAATTTAACGAGTCATTAAGATTGATTGAATCAAAACAAAGTTGTCTAAGGCTTACTAACCTTATAGAAATCCACTAAATGATTGGCATTTATGTAACTCATTTATTAGACACCTCAATAATTGCACTAGAGGTATTGCCCATAACTGAAGGAGTGGATGGAGATAGTTAGGGAAGTTGTGGTATTAAGGTAGATTATGATGATGATGAACATGTTAAGGAATCCAGTGAAGAAGTTAGAGGAGTTGGTGAAGTAGTTGATGTAGGAGTTGATGAAGAGTTGGATGATCATGATAGGAACAAAGATGAGGGTTTTATACAAATTGACATTCTTAATGACCACCAACCAATTGAAATTGACTCAACTGATTGTAATAGTTTTATTAATAATGATTAATATCTATGCAAAGAAGATCCTAGTGAACAATTTTGGAGACCAAGTACTAGTATTAGGGACAATCCATCTAATAAGACACCATATTGGAGATTGGGGGTAAAGTTTAGATCATCTAAAGAATTTACAGATTACGTTGTGGATTATATATTATGAACATGATACAATGTCAAGTTTAAAAAGAGTGAAAGTTATAAGATCAGAGTTAGATGTATCAAAGGATGCCCATAGGATTTATATGTCGGTTATGACAAGAATGAATAGTATACCAAAGTGAAGACACACAATCCTGAGCATAGTTGTTTTACTACCAACAAAAAAATTAGTTTCAGCTAAGTTCCTTATGAGACATTTTAGGGAAAGAATACATGAGAAGCCTAATATTTCGACTATGAAGTGAAGAATGTAGAGAAAAACTTAATATATTTGTTAACTCAAGTATGTGTAGAGCAACAAAGAGGAGATTGAGAAAAGAGTGGGCAACTAATTGTGTAAATGAATATGTCAAGCTACAAAGATGGTTCTGTGGTGGATGCTATAATCAGGAACTGTTTTTTCAACACATCAAATGCCCTTTCGATAATGTTACACAATGATGAATGTCTATGATTGAATAATTCACAAGCATTTCGTGGAGGGTTCCTTGAATATTCTTTTAAAGTGATATCATTCCCCTCTATACAGTGTAATAATTTAACTTCTCAACATGAATCCAACATCATCAAGATAGTATTTTCCTATCACGAATAAAGCTATGTCAAAATGAAATATATGACATTTATTAGTTAATAAGATTTCAACCCTATTTTTATCTTGGGGAATTTTAAGTGAGGAATACCTGGTTAGTGCACTTTTCATAATCCGTGAATCAAATACTGTTCCTTCCCACCCAACCAATACATACATGAACTTCATATCAAAAGAACAAGCACACAACACATTTTGTGTTGGATAATCCTTTCTCCCATGAAATCTAGGAGCATGTCGAGCAGGTACTTTCACACAGATATATGTACAATTAATTGCACCAACACAATCTTGATATTGAAGTATATTACTCTCAAATATTATGTGTGTTTAATATGATTAAATTAAGTTAGGAAAAGAAAATCACTTTAAAAAATAGGCAGAATCTACTATTGTTCAATATTTCCGATGAGGTTTCTAATCCTTCAGGATGCCTTAGAAACATATCTTCTAGTTGTATAACTGCTTTCAAAACGCTATAAAAATGACAACTTACAGTTTCCTCAGATCGACTCCAAAAGAATGCAATCTCCCGATTGGTAACGTTATGCCCTAATATGTATAGAAACTTCACTACTTGTTCTTCAATAGTTGCATTTACAGTGGGTCGAAGCACACCTTTTCTAGCTAATAAATCACATAATTCGATAAATGGTTTAGGTTACATCCTAATTATATTTGAAATAAAATTCTTCGAATGACACTCTCCCTTAATTGCGGTCTCTCCGATGGTGTAAGCATTTGAATTTTGTCTTTCACATGTCTCTTACGTAGCACCCACCAATAGATCACAAGACAAGCAATATGAACAAGCGCTAATTGATGTATATGAATCATTTTTCATTTTTGATTATCCATTCGATTATCTTCACTGTTCATATCTAAAAAATAAAATTAAGAGTAGTTTTAGATTGTGAAAATCAAAATATAACAAATATGACATAGATATGTCCATTTAAATATGGTGTTATAAAAGCAACAAGAAGCAACGTAGGGGAAGCTTCATCTGAGCGATTCCCCCACTAAAATGTCAAGCAAAATAATAGGAAAACAAAAACAAAGAAGATAGCGACGATTGAAAAACACCCCAAATTCATACAATAGTATAAACAAAAATAAAGAAGACAGTGATGATTGAAAAACACCCCAAATTCATACAATAGTATTGGCCTATATGTATGTGCGTTTCAAATTAAATAATCGACATTTTTAACAGCTCAACCTCTAAGTAATTACGAAGTTAAAGTAAAAAGCAATAGAAAAAAAATCACTCTACAATCTCCTATGTCTTGCTAGAGTAATTCTCAGGTGCATATGTTGTGAAGTTGATTAATGAAATTATTATTGGTGAAAGCAAGACGGAATAAAGTTTAGTAATCAAGGTTCCCAAGTGAAGCAGGAATTGAAGGATCAAACCATTCCTTGGTCTCTTTCTATAATTAGCACAAACTTCATTTTATCTCCATACCTTTTGACATTCCTTTTCTATACAGATTCTTCATATGGCGATGAAATACTTAAAATAGTTAGATATTTCTTCATCCTAACTCATCAAAATATGTAATCATAACCAAAGCTTGAAGATAATATGTAAAGTAATAATTACCGGAAATAGAGAATGAAGGAAGATGTCAAGTTGGTATGTTGTGAAGTTGACCAGTGAAATTATTATTGGTGAAAACAAGACAGAATAAAGTTCAGTGATCAAGGTTCCCAAGTGAAGCAGGAATTGATCCCCTGAAATTGCAGCCATAAAAACCCAATATCATCAGAGACTTGAGATTGGCAATTAAATCGGGCAACTCTCCTGGGAACTTTGTGCCATCGCGTTGTAAGAGCATAAGGGGACTGCTCCAGTTTCACAATGGTAAAGAACCTTGCAACTCACTGTTTACTGATAAACTGAGCAGCTGAAGATTTGGGAGGTGAAACAATTGCTCTGGAAAATTTCCTCTCAGTTGAGGTTCATTTCAACAATTTCCGTGCAATCTCTTTTCACTTTCCTAAATCCTAAATGGGCAGATCAATAGAAAACGACAGGCAACATAAAGGACAACTGGCAGTCAAATTTCAGACCTTGATCCATAAGTTGTGCACTTTGGTTTCTGTGAAGATAGAAGCTTTAATACTAATCTATCATTGGAAATTTTATTACATATTTCCTAAGTTGATTGACCAGCACCTGTTTGATTCTGCATTCTTAACGCTGCCTTTACAAATCTGAAGAACTAGTATAAGTCAAAATAGAAACAATAAATACAAAGAAAGCGATCAGACTAAGAAACAAATTTAGCATACTTCATTGCCAAGTAATGTTTTTGAGTTGTACCAGCCTGCATGAGCAACCGAACCACATTCATACCTGTGTTCATTGCTTGGACCAGGTATATTGAATTGTTCATAATCTATATTTAGAACTAACATTATCCTAAATCTAAACCAGGCATAAAAAAGCATGTCAGGGTGTAACAACTAACGGAGAATAGAATAGTAAATATATAATAGATACACACCCAAGACATTGTATGAGGATGTAATTAGTCTATCCAATTTGACCTGTTCTGTATTTGGTTTTCTTAGAACTTGTTTAAATTTGTTTCTTAGAAGACCATCAGCACGGACTCTTGACTTGGTACTAAGCACTTGTATATATCTATAATCCATAGAGAGTATATAAAAAGGTTGAAGCTTTTAATGTTTGTCTGAGGACAAAGCTATAAAGGAAACAAGAAATGTTTGGCTCTGAGATAGTATTAAACAAGCTTCGCAATTGTTGGGTAGAGTCTTTAGTTATGGAAGTGGAATATATTGGATTTGTTGCTCTTAATAAGTGGCAAATTACGAGGCAAACATTACTTGACGTCGACCACAGTCCAAGAATAACAAGGAGATGAAGGATCCATATTTTTGAGTTTATAATATGGCCTGAAATCTGATACAAGCCCACCAATCAATCCATGTATGTAAACTGCTTGTGATTTAGACGTCGAAATGAAGATCATTTATGCTTCTTTCTTTTTGCAAGTTCCAAAGGATTGGCATCTTGAAGACTTTAAGGGAATAGATGCTCAGTTCCAGTTACTAATTCCATGAAAGAAAGCGAGGATCAATAGAACTTGACCAATGTATTTTTGTCATATGGTAGACCCTGTTTCTGGAATTCAAACCAGAAAGTTGATGGGTTTGCATAATCGGAATCAAATCAATGCTATATTGTTTAAAGAGAATTGTATAATTGTTTGATAGAGTTTGAAGTGCGGTTAGCAGCAGAAAGTACGTTTATCAAAAAAAAAAAAAAAAAAAGAGGGTAAAAACCAGAGGGTAAGCATGGTAACCAGTTGTCATCCCATAAAGTTATGTTCTTTCCATCTCCAATAACATTTAAGAATTCCATCCACACTTTGTTTCTTATACTAACCAAGAATTTCATAATTGAGGAAACGTCTTGAAGCTCCAAAAATTACACCCTTTGATGTAATTTTTGGATTGATGTAATCTCTATGAACATATAGATTAATTCTAAAAGTCCAGAACAATTCTAGGGTTCATTATTTTCTAGGTTTCACTTTTCAAGAAACTCAAAATAAAACACCAAAACAATACCCACCAGCAATGCAAACTCAGCAAATTCGCAAACATCACACAGGCAGTAAATGAGCACAAGGAGAGACAATTACAGAATGCACACAAGAATAACAGATGCAGGCAATGTATTTCTAAAACCCAGTGTTTGGAAAAAACTATCTTCCACGTTCAACTTCAATTCGACACAACTGCTTGTAATGCTTTTTTTTTAATAGAAATCGTATAACTCACGAAACTCGTTAGTTATGAGTAACCAGGGGGACATGCTCAATTTATTTTCCACAATCCATGTTCAAAAACGCATAGAGCTTCTTAATTTTCAACCTCAACAATCAAAAGCATACAACACCTAAATCATGTCTACATGCGGCATAGCAAACACAACGTAGAAGGAAGAATATGTACCCGATAGCAAAGACATTCTTCCGAATACGCTCCTCAACTATTACAATGGTCCCCTGCCAACTCTCTTCCCCTGCTACGCCAACGACCAACACAATGGATATTATGTTCGTTGTTATTAGTAAGGATAAATAATAGTATTATGAAAAATTATCGAGAGTATATTAGGTAGCGTAGGTTTATTAGTATACGTTCTATTCTAAACTTTCCAAATCGGAGGTTTCTTATTTTCACTGTTTAGGATAGAATGGAACGTAATATGAAACTTTTCATTTCCATCCTATTGTATTCCATTCTATTATAAAATTTCATTCCAAACGATATAAGTGTGTTATATTCTATCTCATTCCATTATTAACCTCTTAACTAAACAGAGCTTAAGGTTTAGTTATTATTTAATTTGTAGAATATTTACATTATCACTCCTCTTTAGCTATTCCACGTGTGTCCAAAAGTGGCGGGGTAATGGGAGTAGAAGAAAAAATGGGGGCAAATCTCAGCTCATCAATGGCCCTCCCATCTCTAAACTCCTATAATCTCCACTACCCATCGTCCCCTACTGACTTTACTAGTGTTTCCTTTGTCGTCCCTTTCGAACCCTTCCAAACCCTTCACAATAACCACCGTATGTATCCCTTTTGCATCCATTTCTTCGTCCTTAAACCCACGCAAATAGCCATGATGGCTTAGACCTAACTTAAGAAACAGTCCCAAAGTACAATCCCTCATGAAGAACATCTTGGTCTTCCTGATTCTCCATCCCAATATGAATTTCTTGTAAAGACACTCTCTTTCCTTGTTTCTTCTCTTCTCTGATCATTTTCTTTGGGAAAGTCACTTGCTTAAGGCCCGAGTTCTCTTCTCTGTATTTTGTTTGTAATCCGTCTTGTTCTTTCTGTTGGGTTTAGGGGGATCGATTTATATGCTGAGTATTGTCTCAAACTCAAAAATGGTGGCTTAAAATGGTGGCTTTCGGTGCAACAAGTTGGCCAGCTATACTTTATATCTGGCCTTCACCTATTGACTTCTCTATAAAAGAGAAGCAGCAGCAATGGAAGATGGATGTGAGGCTGAGAGCAGAAAAACTAAAAGAGCTAAGGGAGAGAGAGAGAGAGAGAACAATAGTAAGGAGCATTTGTAGTTTTCAGTTTTCTCTTTCTAGTAGGAGTGTGTGGGCTTGGGTTAATTTTGGGTCTTTGAAAAATTGAGTGAAAAATACTATTGTATGTTCTTATTGATTATAGTGAAATACTCAGTCGTCTCCAAACTGGACGTAAGCATTGCCGAACCAGTATAAAAATCTTGGTGTTCTTGTTACTGTTTTATTTTTCACACAAAATTGATTAACGTTTCCGCACAACAAGTGGTATCAGAGCTCCAGTTTTTTTAACTGAGGTGTTGTAGGAGTGAAAATCTGGTGGAGCTATAGTGTCGGTGCTACAGTTGTAAATAGTGTTCGTGCTATAGTCCTGTGAATAGTGTCGGGGCTACAGCCCGTAAACAGTGCGATGCTACAGTACCATGAGCTGTGCTGTACTACAGTTCTGTGAATAGTGTGCTACAGTGCGTGTGAACAGTGACTGTGAACAGTGACTGTGAATAATACGCATTTGTGAATAGTGGTGAGTAGATGGCTGGAGATAAAGACGAGTCCGTTAAAAGGGAGTCGATATCGTGATCGTCGACACCTACATCCAATAGACATCCAATCGCTACTATAAGGTTAGAGGTTGATAAATTCAATGGCTCTAATAATTTTGGTATGTTACAATGTGAAGTTATGGATGTGTTGTATTAGCAACAGTTGGACATAGTTCTGGAAGATAAACTCGAAGATATGGATGACAAGTAGTGGACGTGAATTAATCTTCATGCTTGTGCCTCTATTCGATCATTCTTTGATAAGGAGTTGAAATACCTGTCTATGAAGGAAACTTCTGCTAAGGACTTATAGAAGAAATTGGAAGAAAAGTAGATGACCAAGAGCACAGAAAATCGGCTCTTCTTGAAGAAGCGACTTTTTCGATTTCAGTATCATCCAGGTATTTCTATGCACGAATACCTAAATGATTATAATAAAATAATTACTGATTTAGCAAACCTCGATGTGAAAATTCCTGACGAGGATAAGGCACTATGTTTGTTAAATTCATTTCCTGATGATTATGATCATTTAACAACTACTTTATTGTATGGAAAATCCTAGGTAAAATTTGATGAGGTTTTTGCGGCATTGATGAATCATGAGTGTCATAAGAAGGAACAGAAGACTCACAATTCATAAACTAAGGCACTCACTGTAAGGGGATGAACAGATGAAATAAAACATAGGAAATAGGGAAAATCTCGTTCAAAATCACGAGGGAAGTTTTCTGCTAAAGATGAATGTGCCTTTTGTCGCCAAAAGGTCATTGGAAGAAAGACTACCCCAAATTGAAGAACAAAGAGAAGGAGAAAGTGGGTTCTGTAGCAAATGTTCCAAAATCTGGAGATGATGATTTCGAGTTTGCTTTGGTTAGTTCATTTGCTGATGGTCACTCCAAAGAGTAGATTTTGGATTCAGGTTGCACTTATTATATGTGTCCTATTTGGGAATAGTTCTCTAGCTTTCAGGAGCTAGATGGTAGAGCTGTTTTGATGGGAAATAATAATGCCTACAAACACAAGGGATAGGCAAAATTTGTTTGAAGATGCATGATGGAATAGTCAGAGAATTGATTGATGTTTGGTATGTACCGAATAAGAAAAAGAATCTTATCTCATTGGGAGCATTGGAATCCAAAGTTATTAAGATCACCATGGAGGGCGGAGTTCTTAAAGCTGTGTACGGAGCACTGGTGGTGATGAAAGGTACAAGACGAAATAACTTGTATTTCTTGCAGGGAAGTACAATTATTGATGGAGCAGCTGTTTATGAAGCTGCTGATGCAGATAGCTCAGATACTACGAGGTTATGGCATACGCGTCTTGGGTATGCTGGTGAAAAAGCGTTGCAAGGATTGGTGAAGCAAGGCTTATTGAAAGGTGAAAAGGTATGTAAATTGAAATTATGTGAACACTGTGTGCTGGGTAAGCAAATTAGAGTGAAATTTTGCACTGCTATTTACTATACTAAAGGCATTCTAGATTATGTTCACACTGATGTTTGGGGACATTCCAAGAATGCCTCTTGGGGAGGTAGCCATTATTTTGTCTCCTTTATTGATGACTTCTCTAGAAGAGTATAGGTATACACCATGAAGCATAAAGATGAAGTCTTAAAGATATTCCTGAAGTGGAAAAGATGATTGAAATGCAAAGCGATCGAAAGATCAAGACTCTTAAATTAGACAATGGTGGTGACTATAAGTCTGATCCTTTTTGAAATTTTGTCAAGATGAGGGTATTATGAGGCACTTCACAGTTAGGGAGACATCGCAACAGAATAGGGTGGCGAGCGCATGAACCGTACTTTGCTTGAGAAAGTTCAGTGTAGGATGTTTATTGCCAGTTTAGGCAAGAAGTTTTAGGCAGAGGCAATTACTTATGCAAGCCATGTTATTAATCGATTTCCTACTGCTGCGAACTAGGGCAAAACACCCATGGAGGTATGGTCTTGTAAACCTTGTACTGATTACAAATATTTACATATATTTGGTTGTCTTGGTTACTATCATGTCAGGGAAAGCAAATTGGATACAAGAGCAAAGAAAGCTTTATTTATGGGCTTTAGCACTGGTATGAAGGGATACTGACTATGGTGTCCAGATGAGAAGAAATTTGTTGTAAGCAGAGATGTGACTTTTAATGAGGCTGCTATGGTTAATCAGAACAAGCATGAAGGGAAAATTGAAGCAACCAAGACCATAAGTAGTTCAAAGCAGGTGGAGTTATTGAAGACTCTAGTGATTCCAGTAAGTTCTGATGCTACAGACACTAATCCTACAGTTGATTCTAATGATGAGGACGAGGATAATGAAGAGGAGGTACCTACCCATGAGCCTCCACAGCAACAAGATTCTATTGCAACTACAAGATCAAAAAGGGAAATTCGAAAGCCTACTCGGTTTACTGATATTTTGGCATATGCACTTCCCATTATTGAAGATGATATTCCATCCACCTACAAAGAAGCTATCAAGAGTTCAGAAAGCATGGAGTGGAAGAAATTTATGGATGAGGAGATGAAATCTCTTCATAAAAATGAGACTTGGAAACATGTTGTAAATGGGTGTATGCTAAGAAGATGGAATCTTTGGAAAAAGAAAATGTAAGATTCAAAGCCAGATTGGTAGCTAAAGGCTATGCTCAGAAGGAAGGCATTGACTACAACTAGGTATTCTCTCTTGTAGTAAAATATTCTTCTATTCGTATTTTATTGGCTTTGGTTGTGCAGTTTGACCTTAAGTTGACTCAACTTAATGTCAAGACGACGTTCTTACATGGTTATTTGGAGTAAGATATTTTTATGCTCAGTCAAAAGGGTTTACAATTGCTGGAAAAGAAAATTGGGTTTGCAAATTGCAAAAATCATTATATGGTTTGAAGCAGTCTTCAAGACAATGGTACAAGAGATTTGATAGGTTTATGACTGAGCAGAAGTATACAAGAAGTCACTATGACCATTGTGTATACTTTCACAAGCTACAAAATGGAACCTTTATTTATCTGCTTTTATATGTTGAGCTTATAGCATGTAAAAGAAAAGTGGAGATTGAAAGATTGAAGACTCAACTGAGTAATGAATTTGAGATGAAGGACTTGGGAGAAGCTCAGAAGATACTAGGTATGGAAATTGAAAGAGATAGAGCAAAAGACAAGATTGGTCTGTGTCAGAAGCAGTATTTGAAGAAAGTATTACAATGTTTCGGGATGAATGAAAATTCAAAACTTGTTAGTACACCTCTTACTCCTCATTTCAAACTTAATGCTTCTATGTCTCCTAACACAGATGAGGAGAGTCATTACATGGTTCAAATTCTATATGCAAGTGCTATTAGTAGTTTGATGTATGCTATGGTGTGTACTAGGCCTGATATTTCACAAGCTGTTAGTATTGTCAGTAGATATATGCATAATCTAGGAAAAAGGCACTGGCAAGCTGTGAAATAGATTCTACGTATATTTTTGGTACTGTGGATGTTGGTTTATTGTTTCAGCAAGATGAAGTTACTGGTCAATGTGTTGTTGGATATGTGGATTTTGATTATGCAGGTGATTTGGACAAGCGTAGGTCCACTACAGATTTTGTATTCACTCTTGCTGGAGGTCCAGTGAGTTGGAGGTCAACCTTGCAATCTACCGTTGCTTTGTCAACTACTGAGGTGGAATACATGGCAGTAACAGAAGCTATTAAAGAAGTCATCTGGCTTCAAAGGTTGCTTGATGATTTAGGGGTCCAACAGGACCATGTGGATATTCATTGCGACAGTCAGAGTGCTATTCATTTAGCAAAAAATCAAGTTCATCATGCATATACTAAACACATTGATGTGAGGTTCCATTTTGTTCGTGAAATTATTGATGAGGGAGATATTGTTCTTCAGAAGATTGGGACCACTGACAATCCTGCTGATATGTTGACAAAACCAGTTTTGTTGCTTAAGTTTAAGTATTGCTTAGACTTGATTGGCATTTGTAAAATTTGTTGATTGCCCTGTAGGGGATTGGGAGACAACTATTGGGAGTTCCGCTTCGAGGATTTGAGTTAAGGTAGAGATTGTTGAATATTGTCTCAAAGTCAAAAATGGTGACTTTTTGGTGGCTTTCGGTGCAACAAATTCACCTATTGACTTCTCTATAAAAGAGAAGACAGTGGAAGATAGATGTGTGGCTGTGAGTAGAAAATCTAAAAGAGCTAAGAGAGAGAGAGAGATAGAGAGAAAAATAGTAAAGAGCATTTGTATTTTTCAGTTTTCTCTTTTTAGTCGAAGTGTGTGAGCTTGGGTTAATTTTAGATCTTTAGGAAATTGAGTGAAAAATACTATTGTATGTTCTCATTGATTATAGTGAAATATTCAGTCGTCTCCAAACTGGACGTAAGTATTGTCGAACCAATATAAAAATCTTGGTGTTTTTATTACTATTTTATTTTTCACTGCAAATTGATTAACGTTTCCGCACAACATTATACCCCTCAAGAGTTTAATGAACCTTTGATCAACTCATAAGCACAAGTGTGGAGTACGTTTCTTCTACATTGCAAGTGTCCTTCATGGCTCTCCTGGATTTGGTTGATAGGAATCAGTCTCATTGCGAAATTGGTAACATGGTTGCTTGTTTTGTTACGGTTTCTGGTTCTCTTCTATTTTCCTGTATATGGTTTTTGAACTTTTATGTTAAGGGGTCTTGTGGCAATGTACTTCCATGATCTGATAGCTGTGGGTTGATTATTCACTCCTGTTTATCTATGGACTCGAATGGGAGACCATATAAGTGTTGGTATCAGAGGTAGCCCAAAGTCGATTAGAAAATATATTGTCACATTGAACAGATGCGAAATGTTGACGCAGAGGCTTTGAGTAATATGGTTAAGCCACATCAACCTCGGCGATTGCCCAATGTACAAGTCCTGATGATAGCATTAGTAGTGACTAGCTAGATTTAGTCCAATATCAGAATTATGAGCTGCTGATATAGGAGTTAAATGGTTATGGTACTCGTTATTGAACTTCGATTCAGACTATCTCATGACGTTTGTGTGGAACTCTAGGTGGCTACTAAGATGTTAGAGGCATCTAACATTAGTAATGACTTCTATGCGAATGTTATGGATTGGGGAAAGAACAATATTGTTGTTGTTGCTTTGGCCTCAGCATTGTACCTCTGGAATGCAGAAACCCGCAAAGTTGAGAAGTTGTTAACGACACTGATCGCCTGACAAGTGTAATCTGGTCTGAAGATGGCAGAAATCTGGCAGTTGGCTTCATGCACTCCAAAGTTCAGGTTTGGGATGCTGAGACTTCAAAATGTGCAAGTCTCTTTGCGTTTTAAGTGATTCAGAAACTGCTCTAGATCTTGAAATGACTGAAACATCTAACATGTTATTTGTTTATATAACATATTCGAAACTTGGAAAGTCACAGATTAAAGGTTTCTGGAGCGATGGAACTTTAAGGAATTTGCCTGCTGATGTGTTAAGTTATTCCTCATTTGAGAATTTAAAGGCTGCAGTTTTGAGTAGAACTAACAAGGGTCATTTGGATCCGATTGAGAGTGTTTGCTGTGGGGAATTGGTTGGGGCAATTTCAGCGTCAATAACCAGGCCTCTTGATGTGGTTAAGACGAGATTGATGGCTCAAGTGAACAAGGAGGTGATAGATAAGGTTGCAACTGTAATGTATGGTGGTGTTTCGTCGACTGTAAAGTAAATTTTGACGAAAGAGGGATGGATGGGGTTTACCAGGGGAATGGGTATGGGTCTAAGAGTTGTTCACAGTGCTTGCTTCTCTGCATTGGGGTATTTTGCATTCGAGATGGCTAGGCTTACCATTTTGAATCAGTATTTGAAGCAGAAGGAGCAGCGTGAGTTGGACTTCACTTCGACTTGAGTTGCTGACTTTTAATTCAAGTTTTTAACTACAGCATGTTGAGTTCTCAACTGATTGTTATCATACCAATTTTTTGCGGGACAACTTCTAATTGTAGAAAATAAATGAAAATTTTTTAATCACTTAAGGCTATGTTCCAAGATTAGTAGATAGAAGAAGATAAAGAAGAAAATTAATAATAATAATATAATTAGTAAGACGGTAATGAATATTTTGATTTTTTTGTTAATTATTCTTTTATTATTTTAAATTTATATTTTTAAATTAAATATTGATCTATATTTTTATCATAAAATTTTAAGAATAAATTAAACTAAATAATACTCATTTTATTAAATTTCTCGTCATTTGTATTTTTAAAAATAATCATTTTATTTCTTATATATTCTAACTGTACGAGTGCATACAAAAAAGAGAACTAGGTCCGAGCAAGTTAACATTTTCGTTGTTACAAGTGCTAAAAGAGCAGCAGGTAGTTTCAAGTTCTAGTTTCAACCACTCGAAATCAAAGCTTTCGAGTGGTTGATTGAGATGGAACAAAATTTATTGTTATTATGGCACTGTTATATCAGTATGAAGGTTATTTCTGCTCAAAATTTAACATCTCTGAAACGAAACTATTTCAAGATCTAGACACGTATAATACTGGCAAAACTAAAATATAGCAGCATCACTGAAAGTGGAAGGTAATTAAGATCAATTGGAAGAAAAGAAAAAATCAAAGACAACATTTAAGACGCACTTCCACTCAACCTCGTCATGCTTTTATTGTGGGGTTTGTTCTGAAGAAAATGATCCTGAACCAAAAAAGATTAAAAATGGGCCGGTGCGAGTCCCGCTAAACAGATTTGCAATCAGCCTTTCTCTAAAAATTCCTATGAGCACTTTGGCTTGGCAAGTCCCCAGAAATCAACAAGACAAACGACTTCCTAAAATAACATACCGTAAGTTCTACAAGCAGAACTTGCAAGCCTAGCTAGCCATCGCAATATCTTCTCCAACCCACCCAAAACCCTACCTTGGGAGGCCCTAATAAATTATCAAAATTTATACACAGTGAATTAACTTCGAGCAGCAGCTTATCCTGCACGATTTCTCTGAAGAAACCTCCTATAAAAAATCCAAGGAAGCCAAACTGATTCCTCATTGCACATGGCACCAAAGGGTTTAACAACTTCCAGGAAAATGGAAAGATCTGGATACCATCATCACAAAAAACTTCACTGGAATGGTCCTCACACACCTGTTATTCCTGACTGTAAGTTCCCCTATCAGTTCCGGAACCTAGTGGAAGACAACAATCAGCATTGTCTCGCAGGTAGTCATCAGATGTGCAAGAATCATCATCTCCCTTGTTAGCAGGAAGCTCAGTTAAGTGTTTAATACAATGACTATTGCTGTAATCTCTCGAGAAGATTAGAATATGATCTCTTGAAATATCATCCAGATCACCTTCATACTCCTCATCACATGCAACTCTATTACCATTGCTATCAACAGCTGCTTTAGAAGCAGTAAATTCATCTTCATCCTCGATGTATTCCTTGCACTCGTAAGCCTGATCCAGCTGGTTGTAAGTATAAGCATCATGAGCAGTCAGAGATTCCACCACTGAGTCATCGTCTCCCTCTGCCATTCCAATTTCACCTCTTTGCCACTCATCATCATCACTATCAACATTTTGTGGCTCAAATCGGTTTTGTTCAGCTCGTTTTCGAAGTGTAAAGACATTGAAATAATAACTGACCAACTCCCACTTTGGTCGGGAAAGGAATCCTTCTGACAAATGGTCCCAAAAGTTCTTGCCTAATGATGCTGGGTTAGACAAAACAACCTCATGGAAGGCCTGTTGTTCCTCTTCTGTCCATCTGTTTGCAATCTCCTCACCCATATTACGGAAACCAAGTGCTTCAAAGGTCTGTTCACCAAGATTCTTCCTTAGTTTCTGCCTGGCTTCTGCAATATGTTGTCTCATACACCTGATGGAACTGCCATCAACACATTCACATTCTATTCTGGTGCCTTCACTGCAAGAACTTGCAGATGGCTCTGATTCAGGCATAGGAACAACACAACTTCCCATTAGCTTCTCCTTGTACCCATGATTAACCGTAAACCTCAGGTTGGATGATTGTGCAAGTGAACTTTGTGAATCAGAATCATGCAACTGTTTCAAATATGACTTCATATCCTCCGAATTCCACTCTGGGATCTCAGCTTGATGCTCTGGTCCAATTAAAACCGGCTTCTGGAAGGGACAATCAACCAGTGAATGAATGTCATCAGTGGAAAGAAATTCCTTCAGCTGCTCTTCATTTTCAAAATAATGGGGAAATAATGATAGGTTATCTGCTTCAGGAGCTTCATTATTGATCCAGAAGAAATGAGGGAAACATCCAGTAGCACCTGTTTCAACATCCTTTTGAACTTCATCAGAGAATTCCATGGCTGAGAAACTCCTAAGCCTCCCCAATTCTTGGTACTCATTAGAACTATCCTCAGCTTAATCATATTGACATCAAAAGCAAAGTCAGCTACAGCCACTAGCACATTTAGGAAATAATTGGTTATGAAATCAAACAATTACAAGCATATAGAAAGAACAGCTCAATCCTGGTCCTAAAATGCAAAGAGCACTAGAGTATAATAGTCACCTAGTTTCAAACGCATGCATGATTATACAAAATGATGGTCAGGAACATAAGAGATCGATATGTAAAAGCAAAAAACACCAGTTTAAAGATCAGATCTTTATATCGCTACCTAGGTATTGTCCGTGCCTTTCAATCTATTAACTTAAAATTCAACACTCCATTCTTTCCCTAGGATCCTTCATATTAATAACAATATTCCAGAAACTCAATATATCAATCCTGGGAATTTATTCCATTAAAGACAGGAAATTCGGAATGAAGTGGTTCTAGAAATTTTAATTGACAAAGACTAGCTTGGGAAAGTGGCTTAGATAAGCAGACAGTATGGTAAAATTCACCAAGCAAAATAAAGAGAGAGCTGAATAATTGAAGCACGACCACACAATATAGTAAAATTTAGGTCTCACCCTCAAACCAACGTAAGGCAACAACTAACAAATTGCACTTCTAAAGTATTCCCTACCTGAATTTCGAGGTTTCTTGTGAGCATCATCAAGAGGGAAAATTGGAGTAAGCTGATCAATGTACTCCAACTGCCTTGGGTACTTACAGGCATACTCATAAGAGTCATTATCAACAAAAGGCCTTTTGTGAATCATTTTTAACCTGCATATCATACTTTATAATTAAGTTCAGTGGAACAAAGAAATGGACCATATAAGTAAGTGAAAGTTTATCAAATAGTTATCTTACTGTCGACAAAAGATACAACGAAAACAATATTCACTGCATTAAGGGCCGATTATTAGAGCTCACAAAATCCCATTTCCAGTAGCTAGTGACAACCTTCTCAACCCCATAAACTCAGTTAAATTATCCCTAGTTACTTTCCTAATGTCAATCCACAAAAGAGTCCAAAGAATAGCAGTTTCAAAAAGGAAAAAAAGTAGACAGATATGGGTACATGAAACCATACCAAATTCACCGATTAAAGATCATAATGGAAACATTTCCGAAAGACTCAGCTACAATAGTTTGGGTTTACCTTAAAAAATGTCGACGAGAACTTGATAGTATCAGAAGTCGATAAAAAGGTGGTGGAAAACCATCGCATATATGTCTACTATGTGCAAAAAAAGGAAAAAAAAAAAATGGAGCAAAGAATCAATGGAAATGAGAAGTTTTTATTTGATCCAAAGAAAGTTTAAAAATTTTGTGCGACCTAGATAAATTCTGACTACAATAACAAAATATATAAGATTAGATTTGAAGATGGAGAGGAAAGCCCTTTTTAAATCACAGAATCGAAAAGAAACTCGAAGCCCTAACCCTAGAAGCTAATCGAAACTACGGCTAGAGAGATGAATTTGGGATCAATCGACAAGGGAAAGAATTGAACAAAGAAAGAAATAAATTGGGGATTAGGCGAACAGATAAGAATTTCGAATCGAGAATGAACGGAGATTTGAGATCAAATTTGGGTAAAGTTGGGACAAGATTTATAGGAAAGTAGGGCGTGTTCGGTGATCCGACGACAGGAACGCCTGGGTAGAATCTGATGTAAAATACAGAAAAAGGGAGGGGCTGAGTTAAGAATAACGAAAATTGCTAGCGCGGGACTGTGGGATCTGAAGGATAAATTTGGAAATGAATCTTGCCTGAGGTCCGTGGTAGTGTAATAAACTCGGGTGAGGAATAGTTTTCTAACAAGTGGAGCGAGTTCTGAAGCTTCTTAACAAGCATGTGCAATAAATCGTGGCTGTTTCGGCCAAAACAGTGACATGTGTGTTGACCGTTGAATAGGGGGCCTGGCTGCTGAAGTGTTTTTCAGAAGGATATTGCTGTGGTACATTTCACATCTTCCAATTAGATTCTAGTTAGTAAGATAATCATGTGAAATTCTGTCTGCATCCTGAGAATTAAGATTTTGAGAAACTTTCGATAAATAAAGATTTATGTTTCTGCTGCACGTACATGCCCTACTGATATTATAATTCGGCAACATATACACAATATACTTTTGTACTTGGCAGGAAATACGAAACTTTGCTCCTTAATACTAGTCATCGGTACTGGTGATTTCACGAGGTATCGCCAGATATTTAAAATAATGGTCAAATACCGATCAGTACCTTAAACTTCAGAAAATTAAAGGATTTATTTGCCAAAAAAAAAACCCACACTCTCCCAGGTGCGTGCGCATGTTCTCTCCTCTCTGCCATCGACGCCTCACACCCACAGCTCAGCTCCATCCACCATCGTCTCTCCCTAACCTCCTTACATGTTGCTGTTGTCAACCATTACCTCATGATCGACTCTTCCTCATGTCGCCTACATGCCCTACTCCCAAGTCTAATCGCACAACCCTCCATAACTACCGCTACTCTCTGCAACCGCTTCTGGTCCATAAATCCACAACTGCCACTCGTCCACAACTCGCTTGGACATATTAAAATCATCAGATCAGGATTTTGACTTTGACAAATCCAGATTCAAACTTGACCCGACCTAAACCAACTCAATCTGACCCACCCACCCGTTGACTCGCAACTTCAAAACTCCATGGAGGATTTAGTTCGGTGAAGGTTGCAAGAAATTGCAACTACTGGAATTGTGAAGTTGTGAATTATGGAATTTTGAAATTGTGAAAATGTTGATGATTTATTCATAACAATTATTATTGATTTGAAAATTGATTATGCATATGTGACTTTGGGTTGTGTAGTAATTTTGTATGTTGAATTAATGGTTTTTAGTGACTTGTGTTGGATTAAAATGAATTGTGCAGTGTGATGTACATGTTGATTATGGATTTAACTTGAGTAAGAAAATAAGCATCTTGATTAAAATTGGTGAACAAAAGATTGTTAAATTGAAGCTGGGAATTAGTATTTTAGTAACAATGTTTATTAAAATTGGTTAAGAAAACAAAATATTGATAACCATTATAAATCCAATTTTATAAGCAAACAAAATATATTAATTTATAGTTGAATTATGTGATTACATAAAATAGGTTTTAAACTTATAGTTATGAGTTATGGTTAAAACTGAATAGGTTATAGTTGTGAGCGTACATCTTTAGCTTATGGTTGAATGATGTAATCATATCAAAAGAGTTATATTATATAAAATGTACATGTGTATTGTGTAATTTAATTTTTGCATACTTGAATTGTTAGTTTTTGACTTATTGGCGAATTGTGTTGAATAAAATTAAGTTGTGTATGATGTAATCATATAAAGTTAGTTATATTATATAAGATGTATATATGTATTGTAACTGTGTTAGTTTGGAATTTTGGGTTAAACAATACATATTTTGTAATAGTAGTTGATAATGAAATTATGTATTTTCTATTTTGATATGAAGTTATTAAGTTAATTTTGATATATTTCTTTATTTATTTTTACAGATAAATAGAAGAAAGTTTAAGTACTCTTGGTAAATCATCAATTTTAGGAAAATACAATGATCTAACTTGAACTTATGCTGGATGTTAGAGTAGTGCCCTAAGGCAATCGCCTTTAGCGTGTTTTGTACAAAATTGTGTACAGTCTTTATTTTCAATAATAAAGGAAAACATATTTCATTAATTTGGTGTTCATTATTTATGAATTGATATTGATCTATAAGTAAATTAATGAAGTCCATGATATATGATATCGCATGAAAGAAATTATGATGTGATCATACTACTGAAATTCCTATCATGTGCAATTATGTCAGTATCTAAATTATTCTTAGTCATAGGATTAATGAGACTGGACGTCGTTAATCCGAATAGATTAGCACATGTCAAACTCCTTGATTTGATTAAGCAGTGGATCTCAGACACTGTAAACATGAGATGTTTAGAGTTGAGATGTGGATGCTTACTAGAGGTAGTAAGTACATTGGATGACTTTCTATGAGATCATCACATGGATGTCTTATTCTAATGTCAGTGATAATCTCATCAAAGCAATGGTGCAAGTATCCTTAGACTTGAGGTACTTAAGGATATCTTGGATACTGATTATATGCTTTGAGTCCATTCCTTATTACCTTGCAAAGGTCACTCATAGGGTGGTGATTGGGTACAGCTTGAGATAGTCGAAAGTAATTGAGTAGCCAATAGTTGATTCACCACTTATGTGATAGCAGAATATGATACCCAAGGTCTCTTGTCAGGATCATTACTTGGAAATCTTTGGCCGGAGTACATGTGCCATGAAGAATGTCTTCATTGATATATAGAGTAACGAGTCCCAAGAGGAGAATTGATATCACTTGGACTAGATTTGACGTAGTCAGTCTAGTGAGTGTTGACACTTTGCCCATACTCATAACCAAGTGGGATATAGCTTAGTGAAAAGACGAATTACATAGCAATTGTCTATAGGATGGTTCATGAGATGGTTCGTGACGACCACAGGTTCGTTTGTCAAACCAGTTACTTTCCGGTCAATTGGAAGTTATGATGTGTTGCTAGACATTGCTCATGACTTGCTTGGATTAAGTGTTATTCCAAATGGCCAACATAATCAGGAACTTAATGGGTCACGCGTATAAGAGTAACTTGGAGGATTCGTGAAATGGTTTTAGATAGAGATCCATTATATGGAGAGCAATATAACCAAATAGATCTTGATGAGATCAGGATATGTCCTGATGAGATCATGACGTCCATATTGTTGAAACAGGTCTCCGATGTTTTTTCCACATCCGAAACCTGGCAGGATCGATCTTAGTGTGACTGGACTATCTCAACATTTATATATATATATATATGGCAAAGTGGAAGAAGAGAGCTTTCTTTAAAGTGATTCGTTTATTGTCTTTAATTGATAAAAGACAAAAATGAAAAGTATGTAAGAAGATATGAATCGTGAAAATGGACTAGTAAGTTATCTTTTACGATTCTCAATCATCTCTCTTCATTTTTCTTATCTTCTTCCTCTTCATTCTCTCTACATGATTTTCTGTCCAAAGAACAAAGAAGAGAGCTAGCAATCTTGTCTTTGCTCTAGCTATTTATGGATTAAAAAGTTTGATTCGGTTACTTTCTCCAATCTCTAGATTGATACCGTTAGAGACGGTCTAATTTGGTTGTTGTGGTTTGCGATAACTCGACGAGTAGAAGATCAAAGAACGAAGGAGACTACTCTGAAGGAGACTACTCACAAGGTACATGGTTATTATATGAATGATTGATTTGTGTAAATGTCATGAATTCCTATATATATGTGTGTTATGAACATGTATGTGAATTGAAATTTTCAGCTAGGTTTAATGGTATTTCCTTGTATAGGCATATAGATCCTGGAATTTGGGAAAGTCTTGGAACAAATTTTTTTGTTTTTCTGCACCATGTGTATATGATGCATGCATCTCGATTTTCCTACAATGGTATCAGAGCCACTTATGCCCCGTATAAAGGAGAAACCATAATATGTGTAATGCTACCCATTGGTTGTGACAGTTGTGCATTCTAATTATGTTGAATTTGAAATCAATATAGAGATATTGTTTTTGAAATTTTCTTATCCAGATTTTCTCATGAGATGTTTATAAATACGTATGTGGAAGGAAAAAATTTATCAATGTAATTTGATATATTTTTGTTAATTAATTCCTACTGTTCTGGTTGCTCTGTTTATGCACATTACATGAACGGGCATGCTTTCAAATTCGAGAATAAATTCTATCAAGTTTTCTTTTGGGATTTTCTTTCACCTCTTTCTAAACTGTTTGTAAATGTCTATGAAGATGGAAAAATGTTTTCAAGGTGATTGAATATTTATTTGAGAATTTCTTGTGTGCTATTGGGAATGCCTATGTTGAGGAACACAGATTCTGGATTGGCTTTGTTGTTGAGGTTGGTTGAGTTTTTCTTGGAAATAAATTCTAAAACAATTCTTGGAACATTTTAGGAACATGTTATAGCCTCTGTAATTTTATTAGCATTTATTGAAATTGTTTCAATGATTCTTTCAAGCAAAAGACAGAGCTGGACAATTTTGAGAAAACTGTTGGACTTGGTTTGTTTAAAGTGGTGATTGTGTGTGCGTGTTTTTTTTTTTTGGTTTTAATGCCTCATATCATTTTTATGTGATCAGAAATATATTACTTTAATGTTGTATGCATGCCAAACTGATTTTCTTAAAATTGGGTTTTTAAAAATTTTTGGAAGTCAAATATGTCATATTAGCGTCTCGTTGGTATATTTAGTTGTCATTGTTTTGGCCGTCAAAAGTTATGTAACAAGTGCTGAAGTAGTCTTGATGAAGTGGAGATTACCTAGAGATACTTAGGGTTATAGTTTGATGTTCTTAAATTATTTAGAAATCTAAGAGATTAATATTGTATTAATCTATTTTGAGTATTTCATGTCTAGTATGACTAGATATGAAAGCATAATACAATTAAAAGTGTTTAATTGATATATCGGATTAGAGGGTATTACACTTAGTATATTGGTATTTTGAATTGGAATTAAAAACATATGGATTGAGAAATTAGCCAATTCCGTCATTAGAAAGCAGTTCGGTTCAAGAGTTGAATCAAACGTCAAATCTTTAGATGTATAACATGTCACAAGCTATACAAGAAAACCTTGTGAGATGGTTGCATTAGAGAATGCATGCTAGGGTTAGTTAGGTGGGATGATGGATGGTTATGGATATAAATTCAATGTGATTGAAGAAACGTCCTAAATCATACCATATATTCATTGTGACTATAATCCTACGACCAAGATGAGACCAGAATATGAAATCCCTTACACATAATATGAAAACTAACACCTTCCATTAATATAGGGAGAACCAGAATTCTTTTAGAGTTAAGATTGTTGGGTAAACCATAGCCTGCTTTATACGGATATATTTGAAGTATGAAAATAAGATTTTCGGATCATTGGGTCAGTGTTCACTAGAAGCGTTAATTTGTTGAGTAAACTCAAAGTCAATGTAGATAGAGGCGCAATTGGGTAGCATACACCAAAAGTATGTGTGTTAAGAGTTGATAACCCAATGTGTGTCATACATCACGAGTTGATAACACCAGATGATAGTTGCAGTTATGATGCAATTGATATGACCGATATCTACCGATTGACCTAAGGTAGCTTGTTGGGTAAACCTAAGGTCATTCTTAGTAATGTCAGATATCGACCCACTAGGACACTTTGTCATAATCTTTTTTTTGGATTCATAATGAGGGATATGGATTCTTTGGAACTAATGGGAGTTATATGAATGTCATACAAGTCTTTATGAGCTTGTGTGTATTTATATTCTAACATTCTTTCTCTCTTCACATTTAGGTTGATTGAAGATGTCTTCCAGTGTGAATCTGCACTTACTAATGGATTCTAATAAATTGAGTGGAACCAATATTCTTGATTCGATGAGAAATTTGAGAATTGTTCTTAGATGTGACAAGATAGGCTATGGACTAGACATTCCACTGCCTGATCCCCCTACTGCTGAAGCTTCTGATGAGGACCAGAAAGCATATCATAAGCATCTCAAAGATAGTGACATAGCTACCTACATTATGCTAGCCTCTATGTCACTTGAGCTGCAGAAGCAGCATGAATCTATGAATGCTAATACTATAGTGTTTCATCTTAGAGAGTTTTTTTATGAGCAAGCTAGGTCTAAAAGGTTCGAGACCTCGAGGCTGCTCTTCACGACTAAGATGACTCTAGGGACATCTACAGTGCAGTATGCACTGAAGATGAATGATTATATTGAGAGGTTGACCACCTTGGGTTTTGTTATAGACTATGAATTAAGTATTGGCTTAATTCTGGTTGGATTGTCTGATAGTTATTCACAGTTTGTGTTGAACTATCAGATGAACCAAATCTCCATAACAATCCCTGAGTTGATCAATCTGTTCAAAACAGCAGAGTAAGCTATCAAGAAAGATAGCAAGCCAGTGCTAGTGGTAGACTCTTCTTCTTCTGGTTCAAGAAAAAAGAATCTAAAGAAGAAAAGGTCGAAGAAACCAAAAGGAAGTGCAGCCAAAAAGAATGCGCCGAAAGGAACTTGCTTCCATTGTGGCAAAAATGGCCACTGTAAGGTCTACCTGGAGTCCTTGAAGAAGTAGGCATCAGATGCCCCAGCTCCTTTAAGTATGTTTATCATTAAGGTTAATACTGTTTCTGATCATAACATATGGGTATTATATATTGGTTGTGGCTCACACATATGTAATGATATGTAGGGCCTCAAGGACAGTAGACAACTCGTGAAAGGAGAACTAGACCTGCGCATGGGCAATAGAGTAAGAGTTGCTGCATTAGCTATAGGCACTTATTTTTTGTCACTCCCCAGTGGGCTTATAATTAAACTGAATGGTTGTTATTTTGTATCTATTTTGACAAAGAACATATTGTCTGTTTCTTGTTTAAATAAAGCTGGTTTCCATTTGAATTTCAATAACAATGGTTATTCTATTAGTTTGAATGGAATGCTTTATGCTACTGGTACATTATGCAATGGAATTTGCATATTAGATATGTTGCATCCAACTATGAATGTCAATGACACGAAAATACATAAATGAGATAATTTAAAATCAACTTACTTATGACATTGTCACCTTGGCCATATAAATAAGAGATGCTTAGCTAAGCTCCACAAGAGTGGTAGTTTAGGGTCATTTGATTATGAATCATATGACATATGTGAGTCTTGTTTATTAGGCAAGATGACTAAGTTACCCTTTAAAGGAAATGGTGAATGAGCGACTGGAGTACTAGACCTAATACATTCATATGTGTGTGGTCTGATCTTCATCCATGCTAGAAGTGGTTTTCTTTACTTCATTACCTTTAACAATGACTATTCTCGATATGGGTATCTGTATCTAATGAGATACAAATCTGATGCATTTGAAAAGTTCAAACAGTTTAGAAATGAAGTAGAAAACCAATTTGAGAAAGGTATCAAGACACTACGATCCAATCGAGGTGGGGAATACTTACACCAAGAATTTTTAGATTATTTCAGAGATAATAGGATTTTTTTCTCAATGGACTCCATGTTACACACCACAACACAATGATGTGGTTGAAAGGAGAAACCTAACCTTGTTGGACATGGTACGGTCGATGATGGGCTTTGCAAATTTACTAAAATCCTTTTGAGGGTATGCACTCGAGACAGCTATTTATTTGCTAAACAGAGTTTCATCAAAGGTAGTTGATGTTACTCTATATAAGATATGGACTAACAAAAAATCCTATCTTTCTCATTTGAAAGTTTGGGGCTGTCCCGCTTATGTTAAGTGAATACAGTCAAATAAGCTTGATGCGACGTCTGACAAGTGTTTGTTCGTAGGATATCCTAAAGAAACAATGGGATATCAATTTACCATGCCGAGGAACAAAAAGTGTTTATTTCAAAGCATATTGTCTTCTTAGAGAAAGAGTTTCTTTTAAAAGAAGACAGTGGGAGCATAATTGAACTTAAAGAAGTTCAAGATGCTCGAACAGATGAGGAACAACTACCTGAACCTGAGACTGTGACTCATACTGATGAAGTAATAGTTTAACCTTCTTCAACACAGGAAGTTCGTAGGTCACGTAGGATATGCTCTGTTCCCGAGAGATATAGATTTCTCTTGATTAAACAGAATGACGTATTGCTCGTAGAAGATAATGAGCCTACAACTTATGAAGAGGTTCTGAAGAGTTCAAAGTCTAAGAAATGGCTTAGTGCCATCAAAGCAGAAATAGATTCCATGTATGAAAACCAAATATGGACTTTGGTTGAGATTCTCGAAGGAATAAAACCCAAAGGGTGTAAATGGGTTTTCAAAAAGAAAACCGATATGGATGGTAATGTGATTACCTATAAAGCAAGGCTTGTAGCCAAAGGTTTCCATCAAAGACAAGGAATAGACTATGACGAAACCTTCAGCCCAGTAGCAATGCTTAAATCCATTAGAATACTCTTAGACATTGCTGCTCATTATGATTAGGAGATATGAAAAATGGATTTGAAAACCACTTTCTTAAATGAAAATCTAGCCGAGGATGTGTATATGACACAACCAGAGAGCTTCATCTCCTATGATGGCGAAAAGGTATACAAGCTTCAGAAATCCATTGAAACACGCATCCAAGAGTTAGAATATCCGCTTTGATGACATAATCAAAGAGTTTGGTTTCTCATAAAAGCCAGATGAACCCTTAGAATATTCGCTTTGATGACATAATCAAAGAGTTTGGTTTCTCAAAAAAGCCAGATGAACCCTGTGTGTATAAGAAGGTTAGTGGGAGTGCAATCGTATTCCTTGTGCTATATGTAGATGACATATTATTACTAGGAAATGATGTCACTATGCTACAATCTGTGAAGATTTGTTTGTCCAAACAATTTGCCATGAAAGATCTCGGTGAAGTAACTTATATCCTTAGGATAAAGATCTATAGAGATAGATCAAAAAGGTTGCTTGGTCTTTCACAATCAATGTACGTAGACAAGATGCTAAAAAGGTTTAGCATGAAGCAGTGCAAGAGAGGGTATCTTCCCATGGCTCATAGGATAACACTCTCGAAATCTATGTGTCTTAAGACACAAGATGAGAGGACGCACATGAATATGATCCCATATGCATTTGCAGTAGGATCTATCATATATGTTATGCTATGTACAAGACCCTATGTATCATATGCTCTAAATGTTACGGGTAGATACCAATCAGATCCTAGTAAGGGTCATTGGGTGGCTGTCAAGTACATCCTCAAGTACTTGCGAAGGACTAAGGATGTTTTCTTGATATATGGAGATGGAAATCTAAAAGTGAGCAGGCATACAGATGTCAGTTTTCAATCTGATAAGGATGATTCCAAATCCCAATCAGGTTTTATATTCACATTGAACGGCGAGGTGATCAGTTGGAAGAGTTCCAAATAAGAGACGACTATCGATTCAACAACTGAGACAGAGTACATTGCGGCTTTAGATGCAGCAAAGGAAGCAGATTGGACCAAGAAGTTTATTATTGAACTTGGTATGGTTCCTAGCAGTGATGGACCTATACAGTTGTATTGTGACAACAATGGAGCTATTGCATAGGCAAAAGAACCAAGGTCCCATCAACGGTCCAAGCACATACTCCGTATATATCATCTGATCAGGGAGATCATTGGTCGAGGTAATGTACAGATAGAGAGAATTCCCACCGAGCTAAATATTATTGATCCATTAACAAAGCCATTGTCACAGAATAGATTTGATTCTAATGTACTCGCCTATGGTATTGATACCAAGGTGATTGACTTTAGGTCAAGTGGGAGATTTGTTAGAGTAGTGCCCTAAAGGCAATCACCTTTAGTGCTTTTTGTACAAAGTTTTATATAGACTTTATTTTCAATAATAAAGAAAAGCATATTTCATTAATTTGATGTTCATTATTTATGAATTGATATTGATCTATAAGCAAATTAATGAAGTCTATGATATATGACACCGTATGAAGGAAATTATGATGTGATCATACTATTGAAACTCTTATCATGTGCAATTATGTCAGTATCTAAATTATCCCTAGTCATAGGATTAATGAGACTGGGCATCGTTAATCCGGATAGACTAGCATATGTCAAACTCCTTCATTTGATCAAGCAGTATATCTCAGAAACTGTAAACATGAGATGTTTAGAGTTGAGATATGGATGCTTACTAAAGGTAGTAAGTACATTGGATGACCTACTATGAGATCATCATAAGGATGTCTTATTCTAATGTCAGTGATAATCTCATCATAGCAATAGTGCAAGAATCCTTAGACTTAAGATACTCAAGGATATCTTGGATAATGATTATATGCTTTGACTCTATTCCTTGTTACCTTGCAGAGGTCGCTCATAGGGTGATGATTAGGTACAGCTTGAGGTATTCGAAGGTAATTGAGTAGCCAATAGAGAATTTATCACTTCTGTGATCGCAAAAGATGATACCCACGGCCTCTTGTCAGGGCATTAATTGGAAACCTCTAGCTGGAGTACATATTTCATGAAGAATGTCTTCATTGACATATAGAGTAACGAGTCCCAGGACGAGAACTAATATCACTTGGGCTAGATTTAACGTAGTCAGTCTAGTGAGAGTTGACCCTTTGCCCATACTCATAACCAAGTAGGGTATAGCATGGTGAAAGGACGAATTACATAGCAATTATCTATTAGAGGGCTCACGAGATGGTTCGTGATAAGCACGGGTTTGTTCATCAAACCAGTTACTTTTCGGTCAATTGGGATTCATGATGTGTTGCTAGACGCTGCTTATGAGTGTTAATCCAAGTGGCCAACATAACCGAGAACCTAATGGGCCCCATGCATAAGATTGACTCGAGGATTCGTAAAATGGTTTTGGATAGAGATCTATTATATGGAGAGCAATATAACCAAATGGATCCCGATGAGATCAGGATATGTCCCGATGAGATCGTGAAGTCCATATTGCTGAAACAAGTCTTCGGTATTTTTTCCACACTTGGAACCTGATATGATCGATCCTAGTGTGACTGGGATATATATATATATATATATATGTCAACATGGAAGAAGAAGAGAGCTTTCTTTAAATTGATTCATTTATTGTCTTTAATTGATAAAAGACAAAACCATAAAAGACAAAAATGAAAAGTATGTAAGAAGATATAAATCGTGAAAATGGATTAGTAAGTTATCTTTCACGATTCTCATTCATCTCTTTTCATCTTTCTCATCTTCTTCCTCTTCATTCTCTCTACATGATTTGCTCTCCATAGAACAAAGAAGAGAGCCAACACTCTTGTCTTTATTCTAGCCATTTCTCAATCAAAGAGTTCGATTCAGTTAGTTTCTCTGATCTCTGCATGGATACCATTGAAGAAGGTCTATTTTGGTCGTTATGGTTTGTAACAACTCGACAAGTAGAAGATCGAAGAACGAAGGAGACTACTTACAAGGTACATAGTTATTATATGAATGATTGATTTGAGTAAATATCATAAATTCCTATATATATCTGTGTTATGAACATGTATGTGAATTGGAAATTTTCAGCAAGGTTTAATGGTATTTTCTTGTATAGGCAAATAGATCTTAGAATTTGGGAAAGTCTCAGAATAATTTTTTTGTTTTTTTGCACCGCATGTATATGATGCACGCACCTGGATTTTCCTACACTGGATTGGTCCCTGGAATGAAAAACCATATCATTTGCTTGTTTTGTAATAAACATTTAACTAGTAGAGGAATCACCATATTAAAGAAGCATTTAGCTGGGATTAAAGAAAATGTGGAACCTTGTAAAAAAGTAAGTCATGGTATGAAATGACAAATGAAGACTTTTCTTGAAGAGTATCAGCATAAGAAAGATAGAGTGCAAAGATTGAATTAGAAAATTGGTAGTGAAAGTTCATTTGTTGTTGTTCAGGATAATAGTGGGAAATGTTGAAAGCGGTAGTATATCTTCCTACCAAGAAGTGAATGTTACACCTGATGTTAGGAAAAGAAGAAGGCAGATATCTAACTTTTTTGTATCACAAACAGCTTTTGGAACTCAGCCTTCAATTCGTAGTTCCATACAATCAAGAGAAGCGACTTATAATGTAGATATGATAATGGTTAGATGGTGGTATGATTCAAATATCGCATTCATACTTTTACTATTATTAGCCTATGGTAGATGTTAT
Organism: Erythroxylum echinodendron; assembly: GCA_027575705.1. NCBI lineage: Eukaryota > Viridiplantae > Streptophyta > Magnoliopsida > Malpighiales > Erythroxylaceae > Erythroxylum > Erythroxylum echinodendron. The sequence continues at coordinate 13,872,606 of JANZXR010000008.1, forward strand.
TGCCTTTTATAGTCTAGAACATAAAGCTTCTTCAATTGATAACTACAAAGGTAAACTTTTGAGTAGCTCTGTTTATAAAATAAAAAGTTATTTGGATGAAAGAAGAATGACTCGGGCTACTTTTGGGTGGTCAATCATATCTGATGATTAGACATATAGGGGACATGAACCTATTAAGTTTTGGTTTATTCTGCAAGGGCATAATTTTTTTTAAGTCTATTGATGCATTTGGCTTTGTTAGGAATGATGATATTATATTTGAAATATTTGATGCAGTTGTGAATGAAGTTGGGTCAAAAATTATTATTCAGTTCATTATTGACAAAGATTATGCTTATAAAGGGGATAGAAGAAGATTACAAAGCAATTATAATTTTTTTATTGGATTCTTTATGTTACACATTGCATTGACTTGATGTTGAAAAATATAGGAGATGCTAGGTATTTTCCTATTATTGATGAGATTGTGTAAAAAGCTAAAAAGGTGACCTAGTGCATCTATAATCGTGTATGAGTCTTAAATTTAATGAGAAAGGATTTCACAAATGGTAGAAATTTGTGTTATCTTGTTGTTACAAGATATGCAACAAATTTTCTTATCGCTTCATTATTTTGTTATGATGAATAAATAGCTGAGACAAATGTCTACAAGTGATAAGTAAGTTGCATCTCAGTATGATAGGTCTAATGTTGGATTGAAGGTTTCAAGAATTATACTTGAAGATACTGAATTTTGGTCTCAATGTTAATTTGTCATCTGAATTTGTGAGCTTTTGATGAAGGTACTTCGTTTGGCTGATGGTGATGAGAAGGCAACATTGAGTTATTTTCCATGGAAAAGGCGAAGGAAGCAACCAAGACCAATATGAAAATATGTCTTCTTTGTACACAGCTTATCTTGCAGTCCTCAATAAGAGATGAAAAAGACAACTTTACTCTCTGTTGTTTGTAGCGGAGGCATTTTGAATCTTAGTCTCTATTTTAGACCAAATTTTATAAAGAAAGTTGAAGTTAAAAAGGGAATGTTATTAACTATTACAACAATTGTTGCCCATGAGATAATGGAAAATCTCATAAGCTTACAAATATAGATTTACAAAGAGGCTTTTGATGATTTTGGGATGTCAATTGTTATTTGTCAAAGAGACAAACTTAATCCAGATATATATATATATATATATTCACTTTTGTTGTAGATAATTAATCATCACTTTATTTTGTTTACAACTCTACTTTTGTTGTCTTACGACTTATAATTTCTTCATGGTACCAATTAGGAAATGGTGTTCCAAAATTGCAAAGGTTTGTAATTAGAATTTAAGCCAATGTGTAAGTGCAACAAGGTGTGAAAGGAATTAGAGTACATTTGAATTCATTTATTCCAAGAAAATGAATAGATTGAAGCACAAAAGGTTCAATAACTTGGTCTTTGTTCGATAAAATTTAAAAATTTAGGAAAGGTATACGAGTTTCATTATTAAGATAGATATAAATTCTTATATTTTTTAATAATGTAATTTTATTATTTACTAGGACTCTTAATAGAACAAGTAGTTTAGTAGATTCAATTTGCATTGATAATATCAATCTTTTGGCAGATTGGGTTTATGAGGAACCGAGTTTGATAGATGAGAATGACTTGGAAGATAATCTTGGATCAGAAAATATTGATATGTCATTTGGTGCAATGAATTTGAATGATGGTGATGATGAGGCTCATCTCAGTGATGTGGATTTTATACCAAATAAGAATTGAGGTCAATGTAGTTATAATAAGTATTCGATTGAATGAAGGTCTAGGTTTTTGTTTTTTCTCTTCTTTTAATTTCACTTATATTTGATATACATCTTAAATTCTATAAGTGTAATATAATTGTAAATATTTTTATTTCAAGTTTTACTTCTAGTTGGTTCTTCGGTACAAACTCTTGTTATAAGTGTAATTGTTAGAGAGTAATAGATATTTATTATTCTTTTCATTTGATGCTTTAATGTAATTATTATTTATTACCTAATAAAATTGTAATATTTTAAATACTTTGTATTGTTTATGTTTGAATGATGATTAAATAATCTTTTTATATTAATTGTGGTTATTATTTATATGTGAAATATGTGAAAATAATGTTAATAAAAATAAATAAATTGTTTTTAATTTCTATTATTATGATTTTTGGAGATATAGTTGATGTAAAATTATAAAGTATACATTACAAAATATTGAAGGACTAGTTTGTAATTTAAAAAATCAGGACTATTTTATAAATTTAAAAAATTACCTGAAACGATAAACGATATTGAATGATACTAGTGCAATATGGCACCGAACTAAATTTGGTACCGGAATTGGTACAACATTCATAACATTAGTGGACATACCTAACCAGACTTGAAAATCCACTTTAGCTTGTATATGAGGTAGAACTGAATAAATTAACTCATGTCTTTATGAAGTTTTAAAAATAAGTTTAATTTAGATTTTGAATTTAAAATTTTAAATTTTAAAACTTTAAAGCCAATTTAAATTATTAAAAAAATAATGTAGACATAATATTTATAATTATCATTTAATATTTATTTTATAATATTGTATTATTTAAATCTCATTGATTGCGGAATTTTATAATTATTTTTTAAAATTGATCTTATTATGAGTTATTATTGATATTTTGTGTATGGTATTATAAGAGATTATATTTTTATTTTAAAATAATTTATATATTTATTTTATAAATCATTTTAAAAATAATTTGTTTTGCATAATCATTAAAAATATAAATATAAATATAAGGATTGAATTTAAATTTAAATTTTTTATAATAAATCTAATTTGGATTTGAAAATTTAAAATAATTATATTTGATTCAGTAGTTCAAGATTACATTTTTTTAAAAAATTAGAATAAACTTTAATTAATATGGAGTGAAGAAAGAAATAGAATAGAGCTCTAGATTGATCTTATGTCACAAATACTTTAATTTATTGACTTCCCAAATGACAGGAAGTTTATCTGATGTGTCACACTTCTCTTTTGACAGGTACTGCAACGATGAAGAAAGGATTGCGTGTCTTTCTTTCCTCATTCAAAGCTTCCATGGCATTATCTTTTACTGTGTATCGAATCTATGAATTGACTTTGACAGAGTACGCAATCAGAAGCTAAGTTGAAGTCACAAAAAAAGGCATCAGATCAGCTGTTACATCATCGCTGTTCCTACGCTGTACCAAAACGTTGACTTTTTAATAAAATCAACAACAATTAGCGTGAGTAGTTTAACATTCTCATCTCTTAAATAGAGGTCTAAAGTTTGAGTTTTGATAATAAAAAGACTTATTTGGCCAATAATTTACTCTTTACGGATTAACCCAATGCCAACAAAGATTAATCTAAATATAAATGACTTAAAAGACGTCTTCTTATCATTCGAACTCTCCTAAAATATCTTGTGACAACTCAAAAAACAAAACCCAAATCTCTCGACTTTAAACTTGCCTAAGCCAAGCCGATGTCCGTCTCTCTTTTGATTTTCTTCCCGCCTCAACTCTTTCCTTCCTCTTTTCGGTTGATTCATGGAATATCTCCATCAAATTTGTGTTTTTGCTGAAGCTGAGGTATGCTCTTTTCGGACAAAGCTTCGTAACTTTGCTCTCCATCAACAATTAACTGATACAGTGGTTGTAAACCCACCGTCTTTCTTTGGATTTTCTGCATCCGATTTCACGTTCTTTTCTACAATAATCATTAACCCTCTTGATGTCGCAAAGGTAGATTATAATCTTTAATTTATATTTGGTTTAAACGTTTGAGAATATCAAATGGGTTTCGTTTCTTTTGAAGAAACGGTTTAACAGATGCTTCCTTTGATTAATTTAGAGATTGAAGATTGAGTTTTTTCGAACATTGGGAGGTTGTTCGATTCAATTTTTTTAGTTTGTTCTTGTTCTCGTGATGTTCGGAATCATTCGAAGTTATAGGTCTCCTTGTACTTAATTTGAATCTTCTCTTTTACCGCATAAACGAGGTTGCAAGCACAGGCTCATGGAGTTGCTTACTCACACCCACTTAGTAATCTGGAGAAGGGACTACAAGTTCTACTTCTGCTTAAATTGAAAAGCTCACTTTTTGTAACCTCATTTATAAGTTTTTCCATATTTGTGGTGTTGAAGACTCTTGTGTTGATGATTTGGAAAGTTTTCTTTGCACTGAAGGTCCTTGAAGGATTTGAAATGGCTATTCGTTTAATGCTTCCTGGAGAGATATCTTTTGTTACAAGTTCTCCTGATTATGCATATGACAAATTCCCAAGGTTTCAATTGGTCCTTACTGAACTTTGTCTGTTCATTTCTCAGTGAAAAACTCAATAATTTTAAGCTTTGGATTGAATGGACTTTTCAATTAACATATCTTCAGAAACTTAACTAAGCATTCTTAATGTTAAATAGGCTTCTTTATTGTCTTGTTTCTGAAGATTTTTATCTGTGGAGCATTTAGTTTTAATCTTTGACTGTACTGCAAGGAACTAAAAGTGAAAATATGGTTCGTTGGTTATGAGGGAATTTTTCTATATGGATTTTGAGTTTACTGTTCTATTTCTGATTAGAAATGCTCATGTAGATCCTTAATGCAGGATTGGACTAGTTTGAACTTTCAGAGTATAATGGACGAAGCAGCTAAGATCAGGAACACAGTATGTTTGTTATCTGTTCTGTTAACCATACTACATTGGACCTCCGCAGTTATGTTTTAATTGTGCAGCCATGGCACCATGCTTGTGTCTATTAGGTTGGCCAGTCATTAACTGGTTAAAGGGGTTTACAGCTTCCCTATCACGAACTTACTAATTATTGTGGTCTCAGGGAAACAGGCTTTTCAAATAAGGAAAGTATGAACTTGCGAAGGCAAAGTATGAGAAGGTAAGATGTTTTGTTCCATCTTTAGTTGCCAGACTGTATGTTGATGTTTTGTTCTCTCTTTAGTTGTGAGACTATATATTGCCACTTTCTGCTACACTTTTCTTATCAATATTCTTTAAAACCAATTTCTATATTATGGAGAGCTAGCGAAACATTACTTACCTCATACTGTTAGGTCATGCAATATTTGTTTTCGTAAGTCAGATTGAAACAGAAAAAGTAAAGAAATATTTTTAGTATAGTTTTAATTGATGATCTATATGCCACATACTTCTGTTAGTGTTGGTTTATGTCCTATAGCCAATCGCTTTGGTTGTATTTTAGTGACAAATTATTTAAAGACATTATTTATCTTGTACATGTATAGATGTATATGATAAAGTCCATGGAATAATTATACATTGCAAATGAAATTATAATGAGATTATAATTATGAGATTC
>JANZXR010000008.1:13890139-13903960 GCA_027575705.1 Erythroxylum echinodendron
ATTACAAAACTGTAACTGAAGAAGATTAAGGTATATGTAAATACACTTGCTTTCCAGGGCACTATATTTACATAACTCCAACATTCTCCCACCTGCCCTAAAGCAAGTTTGACATATCCCTTATTCCCATCCCTATCAGGTGACCCTCAAAGCTCTTTTGAGACAGCGTCTTTGTAAATGGATGAGCAAGGTTTTGCTCCGTGGGAATCTTTACCACATCCGCCACTCCACATTTTATTATCTCCCATATGAGATGATAATTTTGCTTAATACGTTTGGTAGGTTAGTGATTCCGAGGTTCTTTAGAATTTTCCATTGCCCCACTATTATGACAATCAAGTGTAATGGCTTTTTCTGCCTCTAGAAATACCTCCAAATCATTTAGGAACTTTCAGAGCCAGTCTATTTCCTTTGCTGCTTCACAAGCAGCAACATACTCAGCCTCTATAGTCGAATCAGCAATACAAGATTGCTTAACACTCCTCTGGACTATGGCTCCACGTCCTAAAGAAAATATAGAATTAGAAGTTGATTATCTTGAATCAACATCTAATTGGGAAATCAGAATCTTCATATCCTATCAGAATAAGATTACTTCCATAGTAAACAAGCATTAGGTTCTTCGTCCTACGAAGATATTTAAGTATAAACTTAATCGATTCCAATGTTCCATTCTGGTCTAGTGCAAAGCATTGCATACATCAAACTTCCAACTACTAAAGCATATGGAATGTTATGCTTGTGTTCAACCTCCTTTTGGGTTTTAAGTGTTTGTTCCTTTGAAAGTTTAATTCCATATCTACTAGGTGTGAAACCCCTCTTGGAATCTTACATGGCGAACTTATTGAGCATATTCTCAATGTAGGTTAATTGAGACAAGGCTATCTGTTTGTTCTTATGATCCTTTATAAGTTTGATCCCGAGAACATAGTTAGCCTCTCCTACATCCTTTATTGAAAATTGTTCATTCAGCCATCCCTTAACCGTAGATAACATTCCTACATCATTACCAATGAGCAGAATGTCATCAACATATAGGATTAGGAAAGTAACCTTATCGTCTTGTATTCTTTTATAAACACAAGGCTCATCTAGGTTTTGTATGAACTTATAGGTTTTGATAGACTTATAAAACCTAATGTTCCAAGACCAAGATGCTTGCTTAAGTCCATAAATGGATCTTTGCAACTTACATACCTTATGCTAATTTCTTGGCTCAGTGAAACCTTCTAGTTGGGCCATATAAATGGTCTCCTCAAGATCCCCATTAAGAAATGCAGTCTTGACATCCATTTGCATATTTCATAATTAAAATACGCTGCTATGGCCAAAAAAATCCTGATGGACTTAAGCATGGCAATCGGAGAAAAAGTCTCCTCATAGTCTACACTCTCTTTTTGAGTATAGCCTTTAGCTACCAATCTAGCTTTAAAGGTATCTACCTTTCTATCCGATCCTTTTTACCTTTTGTAGATCCATTTACACCCTATGGCTTTTATACCTTATGGTAGATCTATAAAGACCTAGACTTCATTAGTATACATGGAATCTATTTTTGATTCCATCACCTTGAGCCATTTTTCTGCATCAACATCATTAATAGGTTAAGTATACATAATGTAATTTGTTTCTTCTTGGACTAAGATGGCAATTAAGCCTTCTCCTAGACCTAGAAACCTATCTGACTATCTTACAACCCTCCCACTACGTCTAGGCACAACTTGATGTTCAGGTTGCACTTCTGAATAAACTCTTTGATCCATTTTGACATCTTATTATGTTATATCCATATCAACTCCTGGTTTGGATGAAATGGCTAACTCCTTTGGTATTACTTTACTTCTTTCTTTGTGATTTCTCACAAACTCTTCCTCTAAAAATGTCACATTTTTCGACACAAATACCTTCCTATCCTGAGGAGTATAAAAATAGTACCCTTAAGTTCTCACAGGATATCCTATAAATAAACATCCTTATGACCTTAGTTCCATCTTTGTGGATTCAGACTTTAGAACATAGTCTGGGTGGCCCCAAGTCCTTAAGTGTCTCAATGAAGGTACTCGGCCAGTCCACAACTCCCTAGTTGTTTTAGGCACGGATTTGGATGGAGCAAAGTTAAGAAGATATGTTTCCATTTGAATGGAAGGTCCCTAGAACGATTATGGAAGGATACTGTAGGACATCATTGATCTTACCATATCCAATAGAGTCATATTTCTCCTCTCAGCTACATCATTTTGTTACGGTATTTGAGGAGCTGACAAATTTGAAGCAATTACATTGTCAATTAAATATTGCTGGAACTCTCCAGGTAAGTACTTATCACCTCGATCCAATCAAAGATGTTTTAATGGCTTGTCTAGTTACTTCTCAGCTTCAGCTATAAATTCTTTGAACTTATCAAAGGATTCACTCTTTTTATGCATCAAATACAAATATATATGTCTTAAGTAATCATCTACAAAATTTATAAAATATTTATAACCTCCTCTATCTTGTATGTTCATGGGCCCACATATATCAGTATGTACCAGGTCCAACGTGGATTCAGATTTGTTTCCTTTAGAAGGAAATAAGGCTTTGGTCATTTTTCCTTCAATACAAGATTCACAGGAGGGTAATGGATCACTATCTAAGCCCATAATGATCCCATCCTTTACTAACCTGTCAAGTCTTTTCTGATTGATATGACCCATTCTTAAGTGCCACAGTTATTTTGAATTAATGCTAGAGTCATTGGATTGTCTTGTTTTTATCAATTATGTGGTATTTAGTGAGCCTGACATAGGTTCTATAAAGAACAATCCCTATTTAATAATACCATCACAAATAAAATCCTTATTCTCATATATTGAAACAACTTTTCCAAAATATAAGGAATAACTAGATTTTATTAGGCAAAAAATAGAAATCATGTTCCTTATAATCATTGGCATATAATAAACATCCTCCACATATATCCTATGACGACTAGGAAAGTCGAAGATAACTACTCCCACTGATTCTGCTGAAACATAGGAGCCATCTGCTATCTTGACTTGAAACTAGCCTTTAGAAAGTCTTCTTCTTTACCGGAACCCCTACAATGAATTACAACCATGGTTAGTGGCTCCTGAATCTAATATCCAAGAAACAGATAAACCTACCACATTTCTAGTTCCCAACAAACTTAGGAAACCCATACCTTGTTTGCTTTTGAGGGACGTAAGGTAGACTGGACAGTTTCTTTTCCAATGACCCATCTCATCACAATGGAAACACTTTTTTTGACGTTCTCTTTGGCTTGCTTTTTCATGAGTTTGGCCTTAACCCCTGTTTGGGCCTTCTTTTTCATTGGACCCTTCTTCTTCTGTTTGCTCTTACCCTTAGGCTTTGAAGAAGATGCTATATTAGCTTCAGGCCCATGAGCCTTGATATTCAATATCTCCTATATGCTCTAGAGGGTATTCATCAACTCACTCAAGGTTTAATCCTTTCTATTGAGCTCGTAGTTCAACTTAAATTGTTGAAAAGAAGAGTTTAAGCTATTAATGATCATAATCATCTATGTTTCCACATCCATATCCACCCCAAGCACCACAGCCTCAGTGACATAGAGATTACCTTCATCATATAATCTCGCACCGATTCACCAGGTTTCTGTTTGAGATTATGAAAGGTTTGGATAGCTTTCACTTTTGCAGACCTAGTCTTCACAACAAACATCTCATGTAGGTGATGGACCATTAAACTAGCAATTTTCATACAAGTAATTTGCTTTTACAATAAGCTGCTGACAGAAGCTAGAATATAACATATAGTAGTCTTTTCAACATTCTGCCAACGCTCACGTTGTTAGACTATCTCAAGAGTTGAATCTCCACCTAGAGGTGTAGGCTCATTTTAAGTTAACACCCATGAAATACGTTCATATTGAAGAACAATGTCAAGGTTACGTCTCCATTCATTAAAACTGTTTCCATTTTCCAATTTGTTATTAGTCAAGAGCAGGGTGAGTGGATTCATTTTGTGGTTGATAATGTTTGAAAATATAATTTTATAAAACATGAGCATACTAGTCAACAATATTGGAACTTTGTATAAAATCATGATACATGTATGCATGATGATAGTTTTAACAAAACTTAAAAAATTAAAACATTATACGACGGTTATTTTTCTTTTCTATAACAGATTAAATGATGGTGGGTCATCTTATCCATTAAAAGAAAAATTGGGACCCTCCCACTCAAAAAACTACCAAGCATCTCATGCCCAACTTTTTGAGAAGCATCATAATTTAGTCCATACTTTTACCAACAGAGCTACAGTGGGCAATTTATTGATAAAAAACATGTTGAGTGTTTAACCATTTGATTCGTTCACTAAAGATACCTGCAAACCATACCTCGGTGGGAGGTCACATTTGCTACCAATAAGTGGACTTATCTTTAAGGAGACCCAAACCATGCAAGATCTAGGATTCATGTCCTTTGATGGGGAGTAACACTTCACCACATGCAAATAGGCTATCATTTGGAGACCGTGGACTCTCATATGAGCATCCTTTCCTACTCAATCTTTTTGGGCTTTAAGTTTTAAATACCATCTTGTCTGGATGCAATTTATTATCCATCCTATATTGTTTCATTATATATATCATACATAATGAATGCATGGCAAGGCCTAGGATTGGCAATTTTCTAAATGACGTGCAATCATATAATATCATATATTATTTGCATTCATTTCTCCATTCATCATATGAACTAATTAAGCCACTTTTGATTGTCCATTTTAGAAACATAAATACAATTGTGAGGCTTTTAGGCCTAAAAAAATCTTCTTGGACTTGGATCATCCACTTCGAACTCTTCGATCATATGATCCGGCCCATTCGGTAAATAAAATGAAATGGAATTTATAAAAACCGAATTTTGTCACTATGAAAATAAAAAATCCAGCACTAGATTTTCGTAAAACCGAATCTTTGTCATGAAAAAAAAATACAGCACTTGTTTTCATTAAAACCGAAACTCCTTCCATTAAAACAAAAAACTAGCACTTAGTATTTCATCAGAACCAAAACTTGATTCCTTGAAAAAAAATCTAGCACTTATTTTTACATTAAAAATCGAAACTAGATTCATTGAAACAAAATTCCAGCATCTTTGTTTTTACAAAACTGAAACTATGCCAATACACCAAAGGATACACCGAAACCTTTACCTCTCCATTTCTTCAATTCATGGTTGCTTCATATTCTTCATTACATTAATTTGTACATTACAAAATCAAAGTAAATAGAAAAATGAAGCCAAGGAGGAAACATGGTGATGATAGACCACCCTCCTTATTACAACCAAATGAAGAAATCTTACATGGTAAATTTAACTTCTATGGATAACCAAAAGAGCAGCACATACACCATATATATTTCTATCACATAAAAATATGCAGCATACAAAAGAAAATGATTGCCAACCTATGCATCAACTATATAGGAACCAAAATCTAGCATTAGAACCTTGTTCTGATAGCAATTGTTGAATCGGGAAAAGAAAGCATGCCATATTTGGAGAACAGGTAAATTTCAAAACTTTTTAGAAATCTTATTTGAAGCGGAAGCAATATATCCAATCATCATGTCAATCTATACATGATATGGTATAAGGATAATAATAAACAGAAACAAGATATTGACATTAATGACTCCTTCGCTATAGCTTTAATTTCTCGCTGTGCTATCCTCTCCTTCTTCTTGTATCCAAAGCCTTTTGTAATTGAATCCTTTTCTTTGTCAATCTATCCTCTCTTTGTTGCTGTATCCTCAACCAATTTGATTTACTTTTTGTTCTTGTAGGACAACTTGGTCAGCAAAACCCTTCGGTGGGAAAGGAGAAGAAATGTTAGGAGGAGATTTTTCTTAGAAGAAATGGACCAAAAATGAGACTCTTCTCATGCAAATTTTGGCTCACTCATGCATGAAAGGAGAGAGGGAGTCAAACCATGCAAGAACACCTTCTTACACACTCAATTTCAGTTATGCATTAAATGGAATAAGAGAATAGCATTCAATGCATCACTTCTTACTTTAATCAATCATAAAGTAGCCAATAAATGAGTCTCTTCTCATTTCTCTTTAAGATGGCTATATGAAAAGACTATTAACCTAAATATACCTGCCAATTTTGGTTTTGGAAGATGGAAGAAGGAAGATAGTCCATCTAATGCACAACTTTTGTCTTTAATCCAATGAATGCTAATAGGTTATATGCTAACATTAAAAGATAACCATTAAACCATTTAATGGTAAGTTCATAACTCTATTTAATGATGACAAACCATAATAAAGACCATCTTTATTTAGCAATTTAATGTCAAATGTGCAGCTGCACAATCAGTCCATTAAAAACCAAAATTGCTACTCCTTTCTTTAAAAAATTTATTTTAATATAATTAATCTAATCAATTATATTAAACCAAAGTCTAGCCCATTTTTAAATGAACATTGGGGCTTCTAATTAACCATTAATTAATGCAAACCCAACATGCAATTATGGGCTTCTAAAAACTTGATTTATATTTCTTACTTGGCTTGATAACCTTCCTTAAAGCCAAGTGGTGAATCTTATTTGACTTTGATAATTCAAGCTTCAATAAGCCTGAAATTAATTTAATCTCACTAGAATTAATTCTAGCTTATTAATTAAATGTCATTTCACTAAAGATAATTAGTTAAACTCTTGAACTATTAAATATTATGAGAGCATATATTTTATGTCCAATTGCAAACCCTATTTAGAACCTTATTATAGCCATTTGCACGAACAAGGGTAAAATTACCCTTTTGCCTTTATGTTGGTTTTTCCTTCTAGAGCTCCCGTTTTACTTTATATGGTGATTAACACATAATATCTCATCTTGGTCTTAAGACTTGATGGGTAGCTAGTCCATCAAACTATTGGCACCAATTTTATCACCAAATCTCCTTAAAACATCTAAAAGTGATGATATCATTATAAACTCTTTATTTGAGTGAATGTTCCCTGATATATGTTTTAATTAATAATTCCAACATACAGACACTGGATTAATACTCTGTAAAAATCCATTCCGATCATATCAAGAATTATAATGAAACATATATGAGTTCACTAGTCATCAAGATTGTGGTTCATAATAAGCGAATGCTTAAGTTGTATGTTTTAAGATTAAATTAAAGGCCCACTTTATTCTTGAAAACATACTTAATTCCAGATTCATTTAATAATGTCATTATTGATAGTCAACTACTATCATGATATGAAACTCATCATTCCCTTGAAGTAAACTCCTTTACTTATATGGAGATAAATCACAATACTACAGTCTAAACCATAATCAAGCAACCAACTTGATTATTCAACTGTGAATCCATTAATTTAGGCTCTAATAATATACATATTTCCTATACATCTCTTTGTATACGTATATTACTTACAAAAGAATCTTGGTACCTTATGACTAAATATATAATACTTATTAAAACCAAACTCGTTTATTTTATTAATAATAAATATTTCCATTACAAAACTGTAACAGAAGAGGATTAAGGTACATGTGAATACACTTGCTTTCTAGGGCACTATATTTACATAATTCCAGCACTAATCCCCCCATCTTTAATGGCATTAGATCCACCACTAATTGTTCCCCACCAATGCTTACTTCATAATCTCTATAGACTTGAATAATAATAATATACTAGATGATTGGAGTACTAACCATTAAAGGAGGATCCAATAGGCTCAGTTCTCTACCATGCATAGTTCTACTTGATGAAACAAACGAATGGGTAGAACTTGGATCAATCAACACAATAATATTATCATCAAATAATGTAACCGTACCATTCAAAACTTCTGGACCAATTTTTGCATCCTTCTATGTCATTGCAAATACTGTAGTTGATGCTTGCCCCCTCGGTCTTCCTAGAGGGTTCACCTTCTTGGTCACATTAGAAGTTCCCACTTTAGTTGTTGTCTTCTGTCCCCCATTCTCAGCCCTCCTTAAAGCTTGCATATGAGTTTTCTCCTGTTGTGCATACTGAGGGCACTCTCTAGCCATGTGCCCTTTTTCCCCATAGTTGAAGCAAGTTCTTGTCAATCGGTAGCACTCCCCTTTATGGAGTTTCCCGTAGTGATCACATTTGGGGATGGACTAATTATCTCCTCCTCCCCTTTTGCTGCCTCCAGCTGTTAAGGCCTGCTGAGAAACGATTCTCAACTACCTAGATCTACTTACACCGCTGATCCTCTCCTTAGACTGCATAGGGAAAGTCTCGGTACTCCTTTCTGACATAAGAGTACCACCTCCCCTCTTGAACTATTCTTCTCCCTTTCTCTTTCTATTCATTGCAGTCTTGATGTTCTTAACATTCTCGACCCTTAGCGCTACTTTAACTAATTGCTAGAAATCATAAAATTTCTACACCACTACCTTTTCTCTGATGGCTAAATGCAATTTTGATTCAAATCTACGGCACTTAGCTGCCTCACTCATCATCATCTCAGTTCCATATCTGGACAGCTGCATAAATTGACACTCATACTCGCTCACTGTCACCTCCCCCTGCATAAGACTTAGAAATTCCCTCTACTTTTGTTGGATATAAACTTCAGACAAATACTTCTTCTTATACACTGTTAAGAAATCTTTCCGTTCGAGCAATGATGCTTTCAACTGACTCCCCGACACACTCTCACACCAATACAGATCATCTCCCTATAGCAAGCTTGTAGTGTATATAATTTCTCATCATCCTCACAATCCATCTGATCGAATATCCTCTCGATCTTTCTCAACTAAGTCTTCGCTTCTTCAGGATCTATCATCTTATATAAATTCACTGCTCCATACTTCCTCAGCTTGTCAAATTACTTCCCCTTCTTAGTTAGGGCCAGAGTAGAAGTTTGTTGCATCTGACCCATAGCTGGACAAATGCCTAGAACATCCTTGAATCTAACGGCATAGGCAGTTGCTCCTGTGGATGAGGAGACTCCCTCGTCTATGATCGAACTGGCTCACTACCTTGCCCCTACAAAAGTCTCAGCATTTCGTGGGGTTACAGACTCATCAGTACTCTCCTTTCTTGGAGAAGGGTTAGGTGAAATTGATCCTTGCAAAACACCTTGTGTCCTTCTAAGAGGTGGCATCATACTCTTTCAATTAAACCACTAACGATTAGCTTACATTTCGTTTTAATCCTATTTCCTACATGTATGCATGATATATATGTCACTTAATTTAATCAATCGATTTATAATGCAAACAATTTATCACATAGCATAACAATTCATACCCTTATGCATTCTAAGCCTAAGAAAAACCTAAGCTCTGATACGACAAAATGTTGGACCCCATTTTCAGAGCCCAACTATCTAGAATATCAAAAGACATGAACATATTATCCTATAAGGTTATTTCTATAAGATCTCTCTAGCTAAAACCAGTTCAGAAGGTGGAATCACAAATTGACTTCTTATAACACCCCACTCCCGCTGGACCCGAGCCCGATATCGATGGTGATATCCGATTCCGTGCCCCGCGAGGGTCGCATGCTACATCACTAAACAATCAAAAGTCGGTATGGAAACGGGATGTTACACTTCTTTAAAAAATTATAGCTCTATGTCTTTAGTTTATTTTGAAATAATATTCACCTTATTCGGAGCTCTATAGATCAAGATATGATTAAAAATACCAAAGTATGTTCAGTAAAACAACCCATTCATGCTCTTTTGGTCTTTTCCCACACTTTCTCTCCATCAATATTTTTCAAACCAACCCCAATGGATACCAAAATTTTATAGAGAGGTAGAGAAATGTGTTAGGAATCTATTAGTTCAATAATCACTTCATTTGGAGATCAGGTGATGAAGTTATAGCCAAAAGAGTCAAACCTGATTATGTCCTCAATCATATTGTACCTATCTTGGGACAATTAGTATAACATTCACTAGAGATATTAGATTTTGGTTACTTTAAGACAGTTTCGAATAGGACTTTGAGATTTACAACTTTCGTGAAGACCTTGAAGAGGGATTGCACCATCTAGAGATCAAAATAAGACAATTTTGTCTGAGACGAAGTAATTAGGTCTGAAATGGATCAGACGAATCAATCTAAGATGATCCAGACTAAGACAATCTAGCCTAAGATGATCTAGACTAAGATGATTCAGACTAAGATGATCCAGGTAAAGATGATCCAGACTAAGATAATTCAAACTAAGATGATCTTGACTAAGATGATCCTGACTAAAACGATTTAGATTAAGATGATCCCGACTAAGACGATTCAGACTAAGATGATCTAGATTAAGACGATCCAGACTAAGACGATTCTGAAAAAGATGATTCAGACTATACAACCGAATATACCAAGCTCCCTCCAAGCATCTCCAAAGATTCCTACATCCACTCAAACATCACTTTCAGTAATAATCTTCCCAATTTTACTTCTTCTAATGCAATATCCCTCCTTAAACATTCAATGACCAAATTGATTTCATTAAACTCCTAAATCTCAACTCCATTGGTTCATCACATACAACAAATTCTCATCTTTCATTATAGTTGTCCTAGATGCATCTTGAATAGCATTACAAACTTATAATAATCATCTTTCCTAATCCTAACTTCCAAAATTTTCATACTTTATATCATTGGAAAGCTAGAAAGATAATCTACAACTTTGGCTAATTCCACCTAAATTGATGCAGTTTTTCCCTTTAGTTCAGAACACAATTTCTACACCTATGAAAATTTGCGAAATGCCATATCTCTTCATATCAATTCAACTACTAAGTACTTTTGTTAAATTCTTGAATTTCATTTCAAATGATTAATCCTATACAACCTTTCCAATCTCTAACATGCTATTCTAAAACAAACAACAATTTTTACAATCTAAACTAAGAAGAATATGCAAATACCCATTCCATTTCCGCAACCATCATACTCAACCTATAAGATAACATCATCAAACACAAAAGCAATTTCCCAAATTCTCATTGTCATTACTAAACAAAGTAAATATTTGAACAAGCTTTACTACATATCAACATATATATCACTAACTTAAAACAAAATGACAAGGATGCTCATGTTTGATTTGCCTATAAAGCTATCCAAAATGTTCACTAACTTAGTACAAAAGTCTCCAACTATCTTGACGTTTCCGATGCCTTGCAAGGATTGCTAATCGTCTCGTTCTGCACCTGAGAAGTGGAAAAAGGATGGGTTGAGCTACACAGCTCAGAGGCTAATGCATTTATAGCCATCGGCAATTGACCATAATTCAAGAATATGCATATGTATAGCTAGCAATTCAACCATTAATCAATTTAGTTCAAAACTCAAAACATAATACATAGATTTTAGCCATTAAACACAACACTTAAATTCATCATACTTGACAATTCAAAGATGCAATGCACAAACAAGTGGCTTGAAAGTTCTGTGGAATGAAATGGAGAAACCGAAATTTACTCCGTAAATAAAACAAGTCTAATTTCTCAGGATCTTATGGCCTTAAATGAGCAGCCGAGAGAAGGTTATAAGTCAACGTGCATGTGACTAACGAAATGGGTTCCTCTCTTACCCAATACAGTCAATGACAAATCTATAATCTCATGATTCTTTTACTTTTTCTTCTTTCCTTTTACACAAATATTATAACCTTTTTCAAGGCATAACATAATCATAATTCATCATGATTTTCAAACATTCACAATGATTTCAATTTCAGGCAAATTAAATGCAAGCAAATCAACATACATATACATAGGCAAGAATTTGCCCAATTACACAATAACTATGAATACATCCTAAATCCTTTGCAAAAATCCAACTCAAGGTTGTCTTTCCTCTTTCTCTTAGGTAGGATTCTCTTGGTTTCCTAAGACAATCAAGGTTCTATTCAATAAAACTTATAATGCAATAAACACAAATTAAGCTCAAACCTAACGTACATATAGTCCATCTAGGTTAGAAAACCCAAGACCTAGTTTAGAAACCCTAAGAATCAAATGAGTTCCTTCTTCATCTTCTTCCAACACAACACCTACTCTCTCTCTAATCTCTTCATTCTCAACACAACCCATTTCTTTAATAAAGCAAAAAGAAAAGATGATTAACTTACCTTAACAAGCTTGATTTCCTTCTTCCCATGTTTTCTTCTTCTTCTCTAACTTCTCTCTTTTCTCTTCTCTTCTACGACCCTCTCTTCTCTTTTTCTAAATTTTAAGAAAACATTTTATCCTTGGTCTCCCAGTTATGCCCTCATCATTTAATACAATATCCATTTACCCTTTCTTTCGTCTTTATCTACTAACTCCTTAAGCTAACTTAATTCTAACATTCCCATATTAATTATAACTTGATTCTAATCTTTCCATCTAATTCTAATCTCTATTCATGCTTACTAAATTTAATGACCCAATTATAGGATAAACAAATAAACAAACAAATCATAATTAAATAATTAAAAAAATAAATCGATAATAATTGAAAAAAATTTTAATGTCCAACACCCATCCTTCTTCTTTACAAACAAAACCGAAGCTCCCCAAAGTGTGACACTAGGCTTGATAAAATCCTTATCCAACAATTCCTACAACTGAGCCTTAAGTTCCTTTAGATCCACAGGTGCCATCCTATATGAAGGAATAGATATAGGAGCAGTACTTAGAACAAGGTCAATGGTAAACTCTGCTTCCCTTTATGGGGGTGAACCAAGTAATCCAGTAGGAAACACATCCAAAAAATCCCTAACAATAGGAATATTCTAAATAGTTTGTTCATTCCAGGTATCAGTCACGTAGGCTAAATAAGCCTCACACCCACCTCAAATCAATCTTAAAGCAATCATTGAGGAAATCAATCTAGCTGGCATTGCTTGACTAATACCTCAAAAAATTACTCTCTGTTGACTAAAAGATTCAAGAATTACCTCCTTAGTATAGTAGTTCATCACAAACTTATGAGCAATGAGCCAATCTATACCTAGGATAAGGTTAATCTCACTTAACTATAATATAACCAAAACTACTTCTAGCTCTGCCTGATCAACTCGAATCATACATCCTTTACAAACTGCGGCAATTACTGTGGTATTATCTATGGTGTACTCACCTCTAATCCATATTTCAACATTTCTCTCTTGCAATGTAGATTAAACTCCAGATATGGTGTGATGAATGATTGTGTAGATCCTAGATCTACCAATGCAAATGCTTCAAAATTAAAGACATTTAACACACCTGTTACCAAATCTGGGGAGTTACCTGTCTCCTGTCTGGTGATGGCATAGATCCTGGCTTGAGACTGTTGGATCGGAAAAATAAAGCATGCACGATTTGGATAAAATGGTAGATTTCAAAACTTTTTAGAAATCATAATTACAGCAGAAGTAATATAACCAAATCAACATGCATAGCCATACATGATACGGTATAAGGATAATTACCACTTAGAAAACTAGCTTATCGAGAACCTTTTATAGGAAAGGAGAAGAAAAATAGGATAGCAAAAACTTTTTCTATCCTCGGTGTTGGATGGTTTTATTTCAGAGCATAAAAGAGACAAAATAAAGAGCTTCACAAAACCTTTATTTGCATGGCTGCATATATGTTCATGTGTCCAACGCAAATGATGTCTAACACTTGGATCTAAATGATGTCCAACACTTGGACATTTTTCTAACCTCAAAACATATTCACGTGAGAGGTTTAAAAACCATGCACGTTCTTTCCACACATGAACGTTATCATGATTTAAGGTGTTCATGTTTAAGGTG
>JANZXR010000008.1:13927241-13967341 GCA_027575705.1 Erythroxylum echinodendron
AATCCAATAATAATTCTATCATGACCTTATAATTCATGCTAAGGCAAAAATTCAAATTCCATGCTTATTCCATAACTGTCATGCTTAACTCGACAAAATATTTGGGGGGCCAACATTCTATCTCCTTATCTTCATTCTAATTCTTCCTTTTATTCTATGCTACCACACGAAAATATTAATAGGCCAAATTAAACTCTAAAAATTTCTAATTCATGAATTCTAACTTATATTCATGCTTGCTAATTTTATAAAAAAATAAATTCTAAGAAAATTCGAGGTCCAATATTTCTCCCCCTTAAAGAATTTTGTCCTCGAAATTCTTACCTGAGTTCACAAATAGGTGTAGATACTTCTCCTTTATAGCTTCCGAAGATTCCCATTTTGCTTCCTCTTTTGCATGGTTCTTCCATAAAACTTTTACCAGCTTTATAGTCTTATTGCTCAAGACCATTTCCTTTGAATCTAAAATCGCCACTGGTTGTTCTTCATAATTCAAATCCTCCTTTAATTGAACTTCTGAAGGTTGAACTATGTGTGAAGGATCTGATCTTTATATGAATCTTAAATAACTTTGGTAGCAAGGCTAGCTTGTAAGCGAGAGGCCCAAGCTTCTCAATAATTTCATAAGGACCTATGTATCTTGGACTGAGTTTGCCCTTTTTACCAAATCTTAAAACTACTTTCCTTGGTGAAACTTGAAATAATACTTTATCTCCCACTTCATATTCCATCTGCTTCCTATGTGCATCTGTATAGCTTTTCATACTGTCTTGAGCTGCTTTGAGTCTTTGTTTCACCAATTTAATCTTGTCAACTATAGCTTGTACCAACTTAGGTCCTATAAGTTTTCTTTCACCTTCCTCATCCTAATAAATAGGAGTTCTGCACCTCCTACCATACAAGGCTTAATAAGGTGACATTTGAATTCCTGAATGGTAGAAATTATTATAAGCAAATTCAGTCAAAGGTAAATGTTCATCCCATAAGCCTTTGAATTCCATAACACAAGCTCTTAACATTGCCTCCAATGTCCTTATCGTCCTTTCTGATTGACCATCTGCCTGTGGATGAAAGGCTGTACTAAAATATAATTTGGTTCCCAAAGCCTCTTGCATACTTTCCCAAAATCTCGAGATGAACCTGAGATCTTTATCAGAGACTATAGAACTTGGAATCCTATGAAGTCTAATTATTTCATCTATATATTTCTTGGCCAAGGCATTTAGAGAATCTGTCTATCTAACAGGCAAGAAATGCACTGACTTGGTTAGCCTATCGATAATCACCCATACCAAGTCTTGTTTCCTGTTGGTCCTTGGTAATCCCATTAAGAAATCCATTGTAATCTTTTCCCATTTTCATTCAGGAATAGACAAAGGCTTAAGCTTACCAGCAGGTGCTTGATGTTCTGCTTTAACTTGTTGACACACCAAACATTTTCCAACATACTTTACAATATCCTTCTTCATTCCTCTCCACCAGAAATGTTCTTTTAAATCTCTATACATCCTAGTACTCCCCGGATGCATTGCATATGGAGCATTATGAGCCTCATCAAGGATTTCATCCTTCAACTCTTGCATATCTGGAATACATAATTTTTTTCCTACCACCATCAATCCATGTTCTCTCACTTCTATTTTCGAAGGCTTAACATTTTTTATTTCTTCTCTGATCTTGCTTAAGTATTCATCTTATTCCTGCAGTTCCTTAATTTTCTTATTCAATACTGGCCTTACTCTAATATTAGCCAATATACCACTAGGTTCGACTTGCCTCAACTTCACCTTCAATTTGGCTAATTCCTTCAACAAAGGAAGATATATCGTCTTCATGTGCACCATAGTAGACTTCCTACTCAGTGCATCCACCACTACATTAGCTTTCCCCGGATGGTAGTTTATCATCAAGTCATAGCCCTTCAATAATTCTAACCATCTACTTTGCCTCAAATTCAACTCTTTTTTACTCATCCAATATTTAAGACTCTTATAGTCTGTAAATACCTTGGTAGTGACTCCATATAAATAATGTCTCCATATTTTTAATGCAAAGACTATAGCAACTAATTCCAAATCATGCATAAGATAATTCATCTCATAGGGTTTTAATTACCTGGAGGCATAGGCATTTACTTTATCTCCTTGCATCAACACACGCCCTAATCCTTTCCTCGAAGCATCACTATACAATGTATATCCATCACTGTCAGAAGGCAAAGCCAGAATTGGTGCAGTTGTAAGCTTCTTTTTCAATTCCTCAAAGCTTCACTGACATTCTTCTGTCCACACAAACTTCTGACTCTTCCTCATTAATTTGGTTATTGGAGTTGCTATCATAGAAAAGCCTTCCACAAATCGTCTGTAATAACCAGCCAATCCCAAGAAACTCCTCACTTCTGCCATATTCTTGGGTGCTTCCCATTTAATTACAGCTTGTATTTTCCTTAGATCCACATGTAATCCTTTTTTCGAAATCACGTGTCCAAGAAAGACAACTTCCTTTAGCCAAAACTCACATTTATCAAATTTGGCATACAACTCTTTTTCCCTCAATGTCTTCAAGATAATTCTTAATTGCTATTCATGCTCCTTATCACTTTTGGAATAAACCAATATATCATCAATAAAGACTATGATAAATAGATCTAGGAAAGGCTTGAAGACTCTGTTCATTAAATCCATGAAGGTTATAAGGGCATTAGTTAACCCAAAGGGCATAACTAAGAACTCAAAATGCCCATATCGTATTCTGAAAGCAATCTTTAACACATCATCCTCTTTTATTCGTAATTGATGATAACCCGATCTCAAATCTATCTTAGAGAAGACTTTTGCTCCTTGCAATTGATCAAACAGATCATGTATGAGTGAGAGGGGATAGCTATTCTTGATAGTGACATCATTAAGCTTCTTGTAATCTACACACATCCTCAAGGATCCATCTTTCTTTTTCACAAAAAGAACTGGAGCTCCCTAAGGTGAAGAGCTAGGCCTAATAAAACCTTTCTCCGATAACTCTTCTAACTGCCCTTTAAGCTCCTTCAATTATATTGGAGCCATCCTATAGGATGGAATTGATATGGATGTTGTTCCTGGAAGCAACTCTATGGTAAACTCGATTTCTCTAAGTGGTGGTAGTCCTGATAATTCTTCTGGAAAGACATCTGGAAATTCTCTAACCACAGGAATATTTTCTAATTTTTCTTCATCCACCTTTGTGTCTAACACATACGCTAAGAATTCTTCATACCTTTTCTTCATCATTTTCTCTGCTGTCAATACTGAAATAAGTTCAGGTGGGCTTGCCTTCTTATCTCACACAAACATCACCTTTTCACCTTTATCTAGTACAAAGTCTACCGTCTTTTGGCTACAATTCAAATTGGCACTATATTTTTCTAAAATGTCCATGCCCAAAATCACATCCAATCCCTTCATCTCCAATGGCATTAAATCCACCACTAATTTTGCTTCACCTTTACTTATTTCACCCTCGATAAATAGGACTAATAATAACATACTGGCCAATCGAGGTGCCAACCATCAAAGGACTATCAATAGACTCAAATCTCTATCATGCAAAATCATACTTGTAGAAATAAATGAGTGGGTATCAAAACAATAATATCATCGTGAAATAATTTAACCATACTAGTAATAACCTCCGGAACTGCTTCTGCTTCCTCCCTGGTCATTGCGAATATCCTAGCTGGTGCTTGTCCCCTCGATCTTCTTGGAGGATTTACTTTCTTGGCTATACCAGAACAGTCCACTTCAGTTGCAGATTGAACTCCCACAGTCTCATTCCTTCTAGAAGCTTGCATCTGATTTCCTACCTGTCTAGCATACTGTGGATACTCTCTAGCCATATGCCCTTTCTCTCCACACTTGAAATAGGTGCTAGTCAATTCATAACATTGCCCTTTATGGAATTTGACGCAATGATCACATTTGGGAAAAGATGGCTTTTCCCCCTCTCCTTTTGCCCTGTCTCCAACAGTCGAGGCTTGAAGGGAAGTAGTTTTCATTATTCTGGGCCAGCTTACGCTACTGCTCCTAATATCAAACTGTGTGAGGAAGGTCCTGGTACTCCTTTCTAGCATAGAAGCACTTCTACTACCTCCTCTTCTGAGTTGTTCTCTTCCTTTTTTAATATAAACAATTAATAATAAAATAATATAATATAATGAGACGTCAAAAAAATGAGGAGTAAAACAAATAAATCAACTTATGAATTAACAAAATAAAAAGAAGCAAAAAAGGAAGAGTCACGGGCGTAAGAAAAAATTCTCATGCCTTTGACAGATATGACAAAAGGGGGGATCATGCTTATTCCTATAAAAATACAAAAGTCGCGCATTTCAACTTCAAAACTTTATAACTTTCACGATCGCAACATTCCTATAAAAATTCAAAAGTCATGCATTCTAACTTTAAAACTTCATAAATTTCAATCCAGAAATCCAAAAATTACAAACTTTATATCATTAGAAAGCTAAGAAAAACATCTACAAATTCATGAGACAATTTTGTCAAATTCTACCTAGATCAATATAGTTTATTCCTTTAAGTTTCAAATCACATTTTCCCCTTTTTCCTCTTTTCTTTCTACTGTCAATATATATATATATCTGCTAATTATAACAAAAGACCAAAACTGAACAATAAAAAACATACATATAAAATTCCCAATTTGTACAATTTCCTCAGAAAAATCTATCTAAAGGTCTTCCAACATCCAACAATTTTATTACCAACACAATACCATCTTAACAGAAGAGAAATCCTAAACATATATAAAGAGAATTTTTGCAACTTTTGCTATCAATTCTCAATAAAACAGAGTTGGTGCACATCTTCATATTACATATCAGAAGCCACATTAGTAGCATAATACAAAAATTACAATCTTGAATGCTCATGCATGATATGCTTCTAAATACCAAAAGTTTTTAAACTAACTAGTTACAAAAGTCTGAAATTCTTAGAGTTGCCAAGCTTTGCAAAGGTTCAGTGATCTGCTTTGTCTGTACCTGAAGGTTGGAAAAAATTGTAGGGTGAGTTGGGAAACTCAGTGGCTAATATGTTTATAGCCAGCGATAACGAACCACACACAAATCAAGCACATATATAAAGAATATTGAAAAAGTCCCCCCCCCTTCTCCAAAGGTCAACGATTATATTATTAATATTATTATTGAATATTTTCTTTTTTGATATTATTTGGTAAGAACTTACAATTATGAATAAAAATTAAAGTGGTTCAATCTCTGCAGAACAAATCAAGAACAAGAAAAAAGGACCCCTTTTTCTGTAAACACTTTTTGTTTTTGTTGTCTTCCTTCTTTCATCGAATACTCTCTACTACTGGTACTTGTTACAGTACAACTACACAAGTCTTTAAAATGAAAAAAAAATGGGATTTCAAAAAGAATTATTCTTCTACAGCCATGAATCCGTGATTTCTTATAGGCACAGGCGTCCCAGGTAACTCAGTCTTATGGTTCTTCATTATCTGCATATGGACTTTTTTTCCTAGGCACTCATTTTGTATGGATATATATATATATATAAAAACAAAAGCTAGCCTAAAAATCAAGCTGGCTCGAGCTTAATCTGATTGAACCAGTTGGTTTGGTATAGTTTTAAAATCATTGTTATCTAGGTATCTAGCTAGACATTGCGATTAAAGAGTTGGAGGGACGTTTAGGTATTTAACAAGTTTATATGTGAATTTGCTATGTTATGCCTATATTTTTCAATTCAAAATACATTACCTTGTAAAAGTATGTCCTACTATAAGTGATCAATGCAATCTTCTTCTAATTTAGTTTGTGCATAAAAATATGATTATATCTTGAATAAGCATTCATACAACTCAACCATTTATAGTATGTGTTGTATCCATGAGCTGGTCAATCTTTAAGAGAGTATAATAATCTTTGAGCATGTTTTATTCAAATGTATAAAGTCCATATACACTTTTTATTTCC
This sequence comes from Erythroxylum echinodendron, assembly GCA_027575705.1. Lineage (NCBI taxonomy): Eukaryota > Viridiplantae > Streptophyta > Magnoliopsida > Malpighiales > Erythroxylaceae > Erythroxylum > Erythroxylum echinodendron. Next base: position 13,933,237 of record JANZXR010000008.1, read on the forward strand.
TATTAGATTTTTTTACCATGATTACATTTTCTAGTCACTGAGGATAGTCAACTTTCCAACAAATCTTGGGATGAATAGCTTATCGACCTCTTTCTTATATTACAATAACCCTTTCTTTTATAAATGCCCTCTTCTTCTATTTTACAGGTTTGAATGCAAGATCCATATTAAGCCTATGGCTAAAAGACATCACTATATTTAGACATTCTTATGCCAAATTTTATGGCGTGTACAGCTCTTGGTTCATCGGTTTGGATATGAACTACTTCTTTTGCAAGCACAATTTCCGAAAATCTTTCAAGGTCCGACACATTTAAGTCTCTAATAGCCACTAGTTCCATCTTTTACTTTCTTTTTAAAGATGTCATATAACACTCTCGTGACATGTTTTGATCTCCTCACACCTATTTAATACCCTATTCTATTGGGATCTTCATTATTAATCGATAAGTACTAACAATTTTCCTTATTGTGCAAAGTAGGAGTGGCGTTGATAACATAAAGCTCCATTTTTGTCACATTTTGATTTTACTCTTCTATTGTCATCACTAGACTAATCTTGCTTATAGATAAATCTTGTCCCTTCTAAATCTCATCAAAGGATTAGGTTTTTTTGGTCCTAAAAGCCTATCTCTTTGAAGGTGTTGTAAAAAAAACAAGTGTTGGCAGAGTTTCCATCGTCCATTAGTTTCCTTTTAACTCCATAATTCAATATTATTGCCTTGACCACCATAGCTTCTTTGTAAGGATTTCCCAAGTTTGCTCTTTCTTCGTTCAATTATAATTAGTTGTTTCCTCGTCACGAACTCTTGTTGTAAATTGTAATAGTTAGAAAGTTAAGGATCTTTATTGTTCTTTTTATTTGATACTTTGATGAAATTATTACTTATTATATGATAAAATTGTAATATTTTAAATACTGTGTATTTTTCCTACTTTTATATTCGTATGATGATTAAATGATTTTTTCATATTAATTGTAGTTATTATTCAGATGTAAAATATGTGAAAATTAATATTAATAAAATAAATAAATTATTGTTATTTTAAAATTTTGTTATTATAATTTTTGGAGATATAGTTGATGTAAAATTATAAAGTATACAGTACGATATATTAATGAACTATTTTGTAACTTTTTAAAAATTTAAGGACTATTTTACAAATTTTAAAAAAATAACTGAAACGATACCCAGTATTAACCGGTACCAATATAGTTATTGTACCAGAATTAAATCTAGTATTAATACCGATACGGTATTATAACATTACCTTAATTCTCCCGTATTAGCGAAATTTTTATTAGGATATCGTTGTTGCTACTATTTGTTGTTGATATATTTATGATTTAAGGATTTTTTTATAAGAACTTAGTTATCGTCTAGATTGATTTAACGGCAAATATTAATTTAAAATTAATAATCGAACGGCCCACACATTTCACACGTCCGATCAAGAAACTAGCCGTTAGGAAGAGCGTCCAACCAAAACCCTCAACGTTCCCATTTCATCTCTTCTTCATCTAATATGCTTTGTCTCTCATTCGATCAGAGAAACCTCGACTCCTCCATCTTTCTCTCTCTAACGCCCCAAACTTTCTGTGCAAAGAAAACCTCCCCTTTTGATTTCGAGGAGATTCTTTTACTGTACTAGAGGCACTTCTTTTCGATGGAGTTGAGCACCAAGAACCCAAAATCCACAACTCCAGTGAAAGACCCACATGGGTTTATCTCCAAATTATCAGAAAATTCCAATCCTAACGTTTCCCATTCAAAACACACTTCTTCTCCGTTGACAAAATCTGTTAAATCTCAAAAATCGGCTGCAAAGGACTCTGTTTCGAATCAAAATCCGGTCTTTTACTCTCCCAAAAAGAAGATTAGAGAGAGGAAATTTGTGGTGGCGAAGAAGAATTCGAAGAAAGAGAAGGTGGTTTCTAACCCTGGTGTGATTGATTGTAAGTGCAAAGAGAGATTTGGAGGTAATGTAAAGAAGTGTGTGTGCTTGGCCTATGAGACTTTGAGGGCTTCACAGGAGGAGTTTTTCAAGAACCCGAATGGTGACCATGAGAAAGCAACGGAATCTGAGAAAGAAGAGGGTGATGATTATAGAGCCGAGAGTGAAGTTGAAGACGAGGCCATGGAAAATGGTTTTGCGGCACAAAATCTTGAAAATGAAGATGGGTATGGATCTGATGAGAAAATTCCTAGTGAAACTGAGCAACTGGGCTCAATGGGTAGCTCTACAATCAAGAGGAGAAGAGAGAGGTTGCTTGAGGAGGCTAGGAACAGTGTTCCTGAATTTGGAAAGGTGAAGCATCTGGTTAATACATTTGAGAAGTTACGCTTGATGCCTAGTTCCCAAGAAGCTGATAACAACGAGAAGCAAGAGAATAAGGAGGTCAAAAAGAAGGCAATTCAGTGGGCATTGCCGGGTTTGCACTGTCCTAAATTGGAAGAGACGGAGGTCTCTTCATCACCATTTTCCTTGCCAGAGTTCGAGAGCACTTCGGGTGAATTCTGCCCATCCAATTTGTTTCTGACATCGGAGAATCTGTGTCTGGACTCGAGATTTTCTATTTCCTCTTCCTGGGATGGTAGTCAAGCCAGGTTAGTGACTAGTCCCAATTATCTATACAGAAATCGCTACTGGATTTTGTTTGGCGTCTTCAGGTCCTGAGCAGTTGCTATTTTTGTTGTTTTGTCCTGAAATTTTAATCTCTCCGGCAGAGCATCTAATGGAGGCAGGATAAGCCGAAGAAATGTGAGTTGTTATCTCCTTTCAATTGCTTAGAATTGCCATAAGATGTTTCAACCTATGGATTCGTGGTCGTGGCTATCATTTAGAGCTCCGACTCTTGTGGAACCATGAGTGCAAGAAGGTGGAAGAAGAAGCAAGCAAAAGTGACAAGCCAAAAGCCATTTAAGCTAAGGCAGAGGTATGCACATTCTATGGCAGAAAGTTTACCTTAACCAATAGTCATCTATCTCATTGTGTTGATGGTGGATTTTGTTGTAGCAAAGGGGAAAACAGAAGGAGGGGTTATTTACCAAGAAGATACAAGAAATGATGGTGGAGGAGGAGAAGCAGCGGATTCCTATAGCACAGGGTCTTCCATGGACAACAGATGAACCAGAGGTGAGATATTTCAAGTAATTTTGTTTGACAAGAAGGCTGCAATTACTTTATGTAATTTCCGGAAGGCTGTAAATTGTCCCAATAGGTTCATTGCAGGGAACGTTGGCTAGTGGTATGAAATAAATTGCTTGGTTGTTTAAACTGCCATATATTCTCTACTTGCTGGGAACTCTTTTGGATGTATTAAACTGATCTCACCGTTGGTGTGCCGTTATCACTGAAGAAAAGGAGACCAAAAGCTTGCCAGATCAGAAATTTAGCACATCTGATAAACAAGCATTTACCCTAATTCACTTTTCTTTTGCTCTTGTCAGTTCCTTTTCTTTGACTTCTTCATGTTTATTTTTAGAACCTAATCAAACCTCCTGTAAAAGAGAATACAAGGCCTATTGATCTCCAGGTACGTAGTGATCTTTGGGCTGTAGAACGTCCTGAGTTTGACTATCAGGTAATCATCCAAGGGTATCACTTTAAGGTAGTTCTGCCGGTTGATTCCATTATGTTTATGCTCCCTTTCTTATTGTAATGATAAAAAGGTTTCTTCATATATTAATTGTTGTGTAACTATGCAAATGCTTAGACTGAATCAGGGTTAGGAAAATTAATTTATCATAAATCCATATTTTCTGTGAATATGATAGGTAACCGAGAAGATGAATTTGATTGAACTATACAAGATGGAAAGAGAGAGGCTGCAAAAGGTGAATGGAACTGAATAAAACAAAGGAGGTTCGTTCTGTTTCAAATGATATTACCGATATTGCTTTCTTGTTCTTGTGTAGTTGGCAGAAGAAGAAGAAGTACGCAGATTGAGAAAGGAGCTCGTTCCAAAAGCACAACCCATGCCCTACTTTGATAGGCCCTTCATTCCCAGAAGGTAAAATACTACCTGTTGGGTGAATGAGAGTGCTACACATCTTATAAAACCACCTAGTTTAAAAATACTACATCCATTCTCTTTTACTGTAACCCCTCAAAAAGTTATCGGGAACTTGGCCTGTAATGAGGAACTACTAATAAGTAGTCTTTGTTACTAATCATGATATTTGTCTTCTTGCACTGAATACTTCTTTTGAAATGTTATAAAAAAAATTAATACCCCTGTAGATGGAATGACATGCTAATAGTTTTCTGTTGATTTTATCCAGATCAACAAAGCATCCTACCGTGCCTAAAGAACCAAAGTTTCACTTTCCTCGACGTAAGAAGATCAAATGTGGCCTCTCCTGGAGTGACATGAGTACCTTCACATACCAACAGTAAGGCAACAGCAGTTTCTTTTAAGCACTTAAAAGAACATGATCCGGCTCTGTGCCCCCACTGTGGCACCCCAGTATATGACGAATTCACTGTAAATGATGCAACCAAATTAGTTGCAATTTTGAGACTTGGGATTGATTTTGAATGAATCAGACCGGGTACCTTTCATAAAGGTTGTCAAGCCCTCATTTGTTTCTTCCTGCAGTTCTCCATTTCTGCATCTACCGTGAAGACTCCATTCGTTAGTCTGAATGGTAGGTTTTGCAACAAAAATAATTCCATATGCTTTGCAACTTTCCTAAAAAGAATTACGAAAAGATTTGCATAAGTATCAGGAGTTTTCTAGTTCACATGTGGAAAAGCATCAAAATGGGATCCTGCATCAATTTTCAACCAAAGCAAGGACTTGCAACTGATTGTGAAATGGAGGCACTGGACCCTGCGGAATGAATTCCATTCCATTGACAACTCACCAATATCTATCTCTAACAACTTCATAACTCCAATTTCTGCAACACGTTCAGGTTCAAAAATCTGAAAAGAACTTTGCATGACAAATAGCATTGGATAAAAGGGGTTGTAACGATGCATTCTCATACAAAGTTTCTGTGTCATTCAAAGTTCAAATAAAATGAAAAATCAGGATGCATTTGCATAGGTATATAATCATCTTTTTGCCTAGCATGCACAAATGCTGAAATGAGCAGACGTCAAAATCCAAACTCATTAGGCTTGTTTGGTTTATAATAAAATATAAAAAAATGATAATATTACTTATTAGTATTTTTATATAGTAATAAAATTTTAATGAAATATATAATTTACATTATATAAAAATAATAAATATATTATTTTTTATTAACAAAGCATGAAAAATAATATTTATTCTTTATTAATAATTTAAATTAGAATCACATATTCATATTATGGTAATATTTAATATAAATAATAACATATAAATATGATAATTAAAATAAAAATTTTCGATTTACTATAATATTAAATTAATTAATATTATTATGTTTGTTCGTATTTGATATAAACGAATATGATAAATTAATTAAATAATAAGATATTTTATAATTTTATTTTAATAATAAATACGTATATATAAGAAATTGATGATATAATTATATTAAATTGATAAGTATATTATTAATAAATTATAAACATATTAAAATTTTAATTTTTAATATAATAATATGAAATGTTGTTGATATTTCACATTATACGTGCAAGAGGTTTTGGGAAAACTAAGAACATAAGATTGGTATTTTTTATCTTCATTTTTTTTAAATAACTATTTGGGCATGATTACAATTTAAAAAGTAATTATTAAGAAATATAATCATAGCAATAAAATAAAAGTGAAGTTTAACCTTTTTATCAAATTTTAATTTAAATTTAAACATTTGAAAACAACTGTGATTAGTCTACTAAATATAATTTTCATTGACATTTTATTTTAAATAAGCGTTAATGACAAGAATATGAAACTCTTCAACATTACTTACATAACATGATATAGTCATTTCTATCAACAAATTTTTAAAAATATAAAAATAAATATCATATCAGTAATGATATACACTTTTAAATTTTTCATTTATTAAAATTTATTTTTGAAAATAATATGTTGAACGACAAGTCAAAGTTTAAATTATATCATAATAAAAAAAAATAGCTTACACCTCCTAGAAACCTAATGATGCAATTTACTCCTTTGTCAAGTAAATATTGGGCCGATGTAGCCTACACCCATTAGCATATTATAACTTGACTGGACCCGATCCGATCCGATCCATAACAATGTATCCATTGTTCGCTAGTCATCTATCATTTTTACGGACAGAAGCCCTAGAAAGAGTTCCTCATTCAGCCGAACGACAGGCGGCTTGCTGGGATACCTCGTACAATGGCTACCGCTAAGACTGTAAAAGACGTCTCACCCCACGAGTTCGTCAGGGCTTACTCTGCTCATCTCAAGCGGTCTGGCAAGGTATTCACTTCAAAATCTACACCTAACACTGATAGATTAGCTTGTATTCCATATGTATGAATCTGTATTTTGGTGTGCAAAGTGGGTTTTTATCGGGATATGTAAAATCAAGTTGGATTCGATGATATTGAGTTATGAAAAGATCTGTTTGTTATCGGGGAAGATTGAATGATTTTTCTTTCTTTGAGTCTGGAGTCTTCTATGGATTTTGGGATTTTGCATTTGAGCTTGATTTTACATTCTTATTGTGTTTGTGATTTGTTTTTAAGTACTCGAGCTTCTATTTCTCATTGTCGACCAAATTGATATTGAATTTGTTGCTATTTTAGAAATTTTCAATTGCAAAATTCAAGGGTTCGACATGGTGGAAAACGCCGAAAGCTCAGCTTTTCAAGTCTTTGTTTTATTAGTTTTATGGCTGATGTTTTTCTGAGTAGATTACTCATTTAGTTAGGATTATAACTCTCTGCGTAGCTGAAATTTGTTTATATGGTGACCGAAATTTTGGAACTTTTTGAACTGGCAGCCGTGTTGATTAGTTCAGATTTGCTTAATGTATAGTGAGGAGGAAAGTGGTGAGAGAAAGAGGTTGCTGATCTCTATTGGTTTCTTTCGTTCTTAAACAAGTTGATAGTTTGCTTTCGACGTAATGTAAATATTAGTACTTGGTGGTATACAATATTGCAGCTTCAGATGCTTTTATGAAACATGCTTATTGAGTCGCTGCATGTCTTACATTAGTCTAGTGGCAGACTTCTTGTTAATACCTTACAAGAATTTGTCCCAAGTGACTAGTTTAAAGAGTTGATGCGACCAATGGTTTCTAGATATTATGGTTTAAAAAGTTGAAGTACCGTTCCAGTCTTCAGATATGTCGGCCTACCTAAAATAAACTCTGCCTAAATGTCTTACAAAGATGACAAAATCATATGCATTGAGTGTTTAATTGGCCCTAAATGTTTCGTGTTTATTCTTTTTTAAACAGATTGAATTGCCCCAGTGGACTGATATTGTGAAGACTGGTACATTGAAGGAGCTTGCACCTTATGACCCAGACTGGTACTATATTAGAGCTGGTATGACGTGTGTGTGTGTATGTATGTGTTTGTGTATGTGCATGCATATGTGTATGTGTATTAATGTTAGTGTACATTGTACATGCAAAAATTACATGCTATATTGTTTGTGATGCAATTATGACTGTTTGGTACTTAAACTTTTATCCTTTTAATCTTAAATTAGCCTCTATGGCAAGGAAGATTTACTTGAGGGGAGGCCTTGGTGTTGGTGCTTTCCGTAGAATCTATGGTGGGAGCAAAAGAAACGGAAGTCGTCCTCCCCATTTTTGCAAGAGTAGTGGTGCTATTGCTCGTCACATTCTTCAACAGTTGGAGTGTATGAATATCATTGAGTTTGACCCTAAAGGGTGAGTTTTCATTCTTTGGTGCCCTTTGTTTTCATAGTTGCGTCTGTTTATGGTATATACAAGTATCACATTACAAACAATGATATTTTGCCTCCGGAAGACATTTTTCCCCTGTCTGGCTTTCATGCTTCTTTTAGATAATGTTCTTATGCTTCAACTTTTATACTTTTGATCTTGTATTAGCGGAAGGAGAATCACATCAAGTGGTCAACGGGATCTCGACCAAGTAGCTGGCCGGATTGTGATTGCCCCCTGATAGATTGGACTTGAGAAATTTGCATGGTGGCCGATTTTGATAGTTTAGGTTCAATCTTAATGTAAGAGATGTTGGTGCAATTGGTTTCCAGCTGTGGAGCATTCCTAGATGACTGGGATTTTCTGCTGTGGTGCTTTTGAAATTGGTAAATCATTTCATGCCAAGACTGTTTTGCCAAATAGTAGCGGTGTCTAAGTACTTTGTTGTCATCCGTCGTCCTATTATGTGCGATAATATATGCAATAGTGCAGCGTTATTAGTGGGAGCAATGGTAAAAACTGCACTTCAAAACACACACGAAGTGTGGTGACGTTTGTTAAGTGAAGTGGATTAAAATTACTAGTTGATTAATGGGGAGTACGAGGATAGTGTCTGGTTTCACTGCCAGTGCCAGATTAAGAGTCTTTCCTCTCCAGTGACCCAAAGGAGAAAACACAGATTCGGATCAGGGATGTTTATCCGCATATTTAAGATAAGAATGGTTGAGCAAATTGGTATAGCTCCTTAGTAGCTGCCACTAAAACTGTGCCGTTGAAATTAAGAGCGTTACCCACCATAGTTCATGAGAAGATTTTATAACTAATGCCGATTACATGTAATCTAATGGAGCCTACAAAGTCTGCTCCGGATAAGTTAAAAGTCTACCATTCACAATGGAATAGCATTCAAATTTTGCACTCGACATTTTATATTGAAATAAAAGACGTGACGGCTTTCAACACCAAGTATGGCCTTATTTGGTGTTTCAGATGAGTAAAGGGTGGCCTAGACGTCTATCACAAAAAGTAGCAGGGTTACAAAGCACTGATGGGGAGCATAACGTTGCTCCTATGGTAATTCCAAGGTAAATATATCACAAGCCAACAGGCGGATTAGTCAAATAGTCATAAAGAACCAAGGGAAAATTTTAAAATTAGAAGGTAAAACACTTTCTTGTTTTATCGTCTAATCTCTTCCTTATTATTTTTACTGCAGTAAGCACACAACCATTTTTTTTATCGCAAAAATGAAACACCAAAAAATGCATTCCGATGTGAGAATATAATTAATTTCATATAAAAGAATATGCATTTTCAGGCTTGCTTTTTACAAACCTAACATCCTAGGAATCAACAATTTTCTTATATCTTACAGTAAGTGTTGAACTTACAGGCAACAAATGCCGGAATCTTGAATTCCATTGAATGAAATGCCGGTATTCACCCGTGTTGTACAAACTGCAAAATGGAAACCAGAGAAAGCGCCCCAACATACTCACCTCCACACTTTCCTTGGTTTCTAGAATTTTATATTTCAGCTATCATTCTATCCTACACAATCTATATGTTAGCCTACCTTCTGTGTATTTACAAAATACAAAACTATGGCCGCTACCGCTGCCTAACTCCTCTAGTGTTCATTTTCCTGGCACTACCAAGTCTCCGAGCCCCACCCGTCCAATCCACATCATCGTCATCATCATCGTCATCCCCCATTGCACGTCCGGATTTCTTTCTTGGGGTAGGGCGCTTCCTTTTGATGTTTGCAGTGTATGTGGTGTAATCTACAGCATCTTCTTTTAAAGCATTTTTGAATTCCTATGCAATAATAAAGCGATGAAGTTTCATGATAAGAAAATTAAGAGCTCAAACATGTGCGTTTTCCACACAACATATTATCTCCATCCGCTTGTACCTGATATCTTCGTAACAAATCTTGATATGTGGATGGTATAGTGGTGCTTGTGTTGCTGATATCGAAGGAAATATTCTGCCTCGAGAGATTCTCTCCTGGCTTCGGAGGCTCATTTGGAGAAAAGGCCTGGTCGTGTTTGTATATACATCAGAAAAGTTAATTATAGAAATAACATTATTTGCATAAAGAAAACAAATTGCAAAGACCATTACCTGACAGCGAGCATCGTTCAAGCTATAAACTATTTTCAAGTGTCTTTTGAGTTTCAAAAGAAGTTGCAATGCGGTTGCTGATAGACAATCTACCTGTTTAAGTAACACAAAAGTAATAAGCAAACACTAAGAAGCCCAGCAAAATGAGATCTACCATATAGGAAGGAGTAAAGGGGCAAGACTACACAAGGAAATGTGGCAGATGGTGCCCTACAAGCCCATAGATCCTCCCCTAAGTTCAATCTCCAGCCCCGGCCAAAGCAAAAGATCCAACAGACCCCAAAATACCAACGAGAAATTGAGAAATAATACTACCTAAAAATTACTGTTTGAGATGCATAGGAGTACCTGAATTTTCTCAACATCATCTTTGGACATGCTGTAGGGTTCACTCGAACTTAAAGGATCCAATTCTGCATCTCTTAAAATTGTCGTATTCAAAAGCCCATTCAAATCAATGGGTTCTTCCTGAATTACTCCATTAAAATCAGATGTGCTCGAAGGATTGTAGGCAGGATGTGTTGCTGGCTCTTGTTGAGTTGTCCTGTTCAAATCCATCATGTAGGTGTGATGGAAAAAAGACTGAGTTGGAAGCTGCTGAGTGGTCCCATTCTCATGATGCAATTTTCGTGAATTTCTTTGTGACAAGTGCAAAATTAGGCCCTTCATATTTGCCTCAAGTGCCCCAGCCCTAACTTGTATGACTCGATTTATTGAATAAACCAAGTATAGGGGTTCATCAGGTATGGTAAATGGCAACAAAGCCAGTACCTCTGTGCAGTACCTGTAAAAAGATACCCACAAAAGATTTCATAAACGTTCAAATAATAGAAACCTTGGACTTGCATTAAGACAGAACTTACATCAAAAATGGAACAACTGAATCGTTCCAGTTTGGATTATCAAATTTGCGGACAATTGAAGACATAAATTTGTTCCTTGAAACACGGTTTGCACGAATAAGCTTGTATATTCGAGATACTCCAAGCCTGGCTTGCGTCATGGAGCCACCTTCAGGTTTTCCCTTGAAGTTTCCGGTGCACTTGGATTGGATGTTTTGGTTCAAATATTCAGAAGAAATCCCAGAAAGAGATCGCATGAATAAAAATGACAGTTGAAGACCATCCCCTAAACGACTTTCAAAAAATGCAGGATACCTGGAATTATTGCCTCCTTCAGTTAACAACCAAAAGATAGCAAAAAAAAAAAAAAGAGAGAGAAAAGTATTTTAGCTTCAAGAAAGTTACTTCTCATTCATATTCATCAATAAATGATGCGCCAACTTTGAATTAATTTCTTGGGGATCTGTTTCAAGTGCTATGAGATGTGGCACACAAGTAATAGGATGCACGAGACCTTGACGTAGCACCACCTCTACAATCTGCAAATAAAACAAAGCATGGGATTTCTGAGTTCAACTATTGTGCGTTCAAGCATAGGCTGGAAAGAAAAACTAAAACTGTCAACTAGTTTGAACCAATGAAATATCTGGATCCTCAGCATTTTTTGTTATTCAACAAATGTAAATAACAGGTCAAGTGTTCAATGTCCTAAAGCTACCTATCTTTCTTCACTTTATCAACCTTCATGTCCTAAGCTGTAACATGTTTACAAGTTTCCTCTATGTAACATAAACAAGAAAATGGGCGCCGAATCAAGCCCTCACCTTTAAAGCAGTCTGACGAACATGTTCACTCAAGTCTAGGCATCTGCCCAGTATCTTATCCCAGTACAACTGAACTATACCTCCACAGATATTAGTATCACCAGCACCTGCGGCAACAGGTACAGCATTACCATCCTCCGTGGAATCTTGAATTACATTATTACTGGTCTTTTCAGTTCCCATTTGACTTTCCGCATCAAGAAGATATTCGAGTATATTTTGCAATGCTTGAACCTGATAAGAAGTATGACTTTAGCATATGGAGTAAACACAAGTGGTGTAAAGTTTTAAGGCCTTTTTACCTTCAAACGAACATCAGAGCCAGATGATAAGGTTGCCTCCAAGATTTTACCAATATCTTTTTCCAGCATAAACTCAGGCCTAGCAATTAGAACAAAGCCTAATGCCTACAACAATTACCAAATCAGCTCAACACGTCCATATAGTGTGGTGTAGGATGGAAAAACTAATAAGCCAATTAGGAACAATACCTGCAAGGACCTAACTTTTATACCAAAATCCTCAACTTGGAGGTATTTCTTAAACAAATTGAGACTGCTTGGAACATCAATGTTCTTGTTATTGGAGTTAGTCAGCAATGAGTTTCCATAGCGAATAAGCAACCCAAGACAGAACAGAGATCGGACTACTAACTGCAATTTGTAGGCAAAGCAATCTCAGTTTTTTTCATCTTAATTGACCTGAAAATTTGAGCTGGCAACTATAGCATGTATAATAAATGAAAATGAAACTGCTGCCGAACACATTCCATATAAAGAAAGTGTTCCTTCCTCCGTTTGGTATCTATGTCTACCAGTCCCCAAACCTGTGACATGTTGCTTTGTAGGTAACTAGGTATGCATCCATACAAACAAGCTATAAGGAAGCCTGAAAGACAACTGTTTTTCTCAAATTCCAAATTAATATCCAGAAATAAACAACATTTCATCCAATCCAAAAAACTATATCCAATGAACAGTACAGGTTTGAAAATCCTCTTCCAAAAGAAACATATAACAGCTTTCCAAGTGCTAAAACAAACTACAAGCTACATATCTCAAACATCGTGGATTTAAAGTAATCAACATGTATTTCAGTCACCAACCTGCTTGTTATCAGTTCCTTGAGAATCCAGACGTTTGAAAAACACCTGGATAAGATATTCAATGACACTTGCACCCTTTCCTGCTACTCTACTCAAAGAGCATAGACACCTGTCATGTGAAGCAGAAAAGGACGATCTTTTTGAAAACAAAGAATAACACAAGTCCAATTGATCTGGTTATCCAGATCCAACATAAATAAACCACTTGAGCAGTCAACAATATGGCAAGTTGAAAATTTCTACGGTGAAAGAGGAAAGTGCAATACTTGATGCAAGCATGGACAACTGTCAGAAAAGGATGTCGAACAATCATCTGCTTCAAATCTAGTTCAAGTTCTTCTATAACACTTTGGGGCAATTTCCACACCAATGGGATAACAGAATCTATTATGAAGATTATACTCTCCAATAGCTGTGCAACAGCTCTGTTATCAACCTGGAATCCAGCAAAAGCCAGTTAAAAATGTGTACAGCACCTAACATCCCATCTTATCTCTGATATTTGTTTATTTAATTAAACTGGAAAACTCAAACAAGATGTTCTCCCACAATAAATACGAAAAGTATCATCACATCAGAGTTATGAGAAATTGCAAGGAAGGGAGCCCACAATTGGTTTGTACAGGGAAGTATCAAAATGCTACAAGTCTAGAGTGCTTTTAAAGTAGGACCTTATCTATACACATAGCAAGCATTGAGACATTTAAAATGTATAAAATCTGTGCCATTAAGTCCATCTAAAAAATTTCACAGTATAGAATGAGTCAAAACCATCATCTACAATAATTGCTACGGCATGTTCTCCAGGCCCAAGGCTTAGATATTTAAAACCAACAGAAACAGAGGCACTTGATTCAGCTTATCTGCATATATCCTTGGAAAAACAAAACTTACTACTTCTCTGGCATATTGAGGAAAAAAATTATGTGGTACAAAAACAGTTCTAACCTTTCGGAAGTTCCAAATTTACAGGGCTGAAAAATGCAAACCATTTATCACCTCTGATAAAGCTACTGATAGCAGGAATTTCTGGAGAAATATGTACCCTAAACACATAAAAAATCTACTTTTTGTGGTCATGCTCAGAGTGTTAATGCAAGGCAGTTGACAATTTTGAAGTGACATCCATACCATCATATTAACAACAGACAATATTATTTCCTAAAATGTCATAGATAACCTGAGTCTTAAGATATGGCTGTAGAGTGACCACAAACTGGGATGGGTCAGAAGCTGGTGCACAAAGTGTTGGATCCACAACACAAAAGGCATGCAGCACTAGTACATAAGGGAGAGTCCGTGCTTCCATTTCCTCATTATTCATTTCCTCTACCTGACAGAACAGATCTTTGACATGTTTTAAATCCCAAATAAACAGGCAGACACGGCAAACAAGTAACAAGTACCTGCAATATCCTTTCCAGTAAGCATTTGCACATTATCTCACAGCGTCTACGTACTGCTGCAAGAGACATAGGATTTATCCCAACAGCTTTTGCTGATTGAGGAAAAAAGTCAAGAGCCAGATTCCGCTTAATAACTGTCACAAGAAGCTGATGGCTTGACATCCTCCTCAACATCTCAACAATTTGCTCAGTTTTCTTAGAGACCTCCAGTGGCACGGAACTGCCATCTCCATAGCATTGTGTCTGCAAACCAGTAGGTTCCTCGAACCAAAACTCATAAAACGTCTTGCACACAAGATCCTGCATGTAAAAGACAAATAAATCGAGGGATATAACATCAGGAAAATAACATAAATAAATGCCCACTGATATGAAATCATCAGGTTGAAAGCTAAAATTCTGCGGCACTTCCAACATTTATATTTAAGTACAATAATGCATTTGAGAAACAGGACAATAGCATAGTTTAACAATGAGCACAATTTTGCAAAGAAATAACCCACTTCTTATATTGAACATGACTTGAAAAGGGAGCTAGATTCCAACATATGCATCCATAAGAAACAAAAACAAATGGCTCACGGTAGACTAGTCCACATCATTTGCCTCTCAAGTTACCTGAATACTCGATTCATCATCACCAACACGAGAAATAATCTCAATGCAAGCGGCTGTAAATTCAGAGAAGTTGGCATTTGAAGTGCACATATCTCGGATAATTTTGATAGCTCGTTTCCTAACACTCACACCAGTATCTTTTATCCTCTCAGCAATCTTCTCAAAGTACTGCAACACCAAAAAATCTCAAATGAGGTTGGTGAAAGACTTAGCTGTATTCACTAATGCACATACAAAATACAACAGAGAATACAGAACTCAATTTCATACCTTAAGACCAACATCAGGATGTGAAGCAATATGCCTGCCAACGAGTTCCAATGCTGCTTCTCTTACAGATATTGCAGAATCACAAAATCTTCCCTCAACAGCCAATTGTACACGTTTGTCACACAATACCTCTGGGTCCGCTTCAACAATAATACTCACCTGATTCCACAATGCAAAAGGTAGTGACATAATACAACCAAAATAAAATATCAAATCAAAAGCTAAGCATCTCAATAGTTACTCACTGCTTTTAAAGCCTTGGCCCTAATCACAGGAGAGTTCTCCCTTAAGCTTGCCTGTAAAGAACAGATATGTGTAAATCAAGTCTGTGGAATTTTAAAAAAATAAATAAAACAGAGGTAATCAAATGTTTAACTGACCAGAAGCATATGAAGAATTTTATCAAACCCTCTAGAGAAAGAAATGTTTTGTCCCAGAGCTAAAGTAACCTTCTTAACTGAGTCCCTCGTCAACAATGGATAGGTGGCTCCCGAGCCACGCACAATCATGTTAGACTTGAGTCGAGTCAGATGATAAAAGAACTTTTCTTGAGATCTTGAATCATCTTTACACCACAAGCACAGATAAAACCTGCATATCAATGCTCTCTCTATAAAATCAATCTAAACAAATGAACAGTAAGGTTAGAGCTTTGTCAAATACAAACCAGCGAACAAAGACAAGCACATCATCACCGGATACAGCATCTTGTAGATAATTCATCAGAAACTGTTGAATGATTTCAACCTTTGTAATGCAGTCAGAAACTTCAGAAGTTTTCTTCGACTGAACATTGTCCATCTTCCCTTCATTCTTACATTGAGATTTGCAGTAAGACTGCAGCACAAGAAGTTGCTTCTTGCAGAGGCAGATCTGGCAGTGGCAACTTCTTTTAGAAGTTTCATGTTCTCTCAACCCCATACAATCGGCATGAAACATTCTTTGACAACTTTGACAAGAAAACAACAGTTTCTCACCCTTCCCATTTAAACAAACACAACATGTGGCTTTTGGATAACTTGGAGCCTCATTGTCCTCACTAGCCAACTCCACAGAAATCCAAAAGTTGTTTTTGCTGCAAATGGCAGCATCATGCTTCAACCTTGCAGCTATTGTTCCAAGAATATCAATGGCCATGGAACGTGCTGAAGTGTCCTTGGATTTCAGCCCAGCATTCTGGAGTAGTAAGACGCAAAGAACCTGCAATAAGCGGCCTGTTAGCATAAAGAAAACAGTGTCTGCAAGCAGGCATATAAACGTTATTCATATTAATATCACCTCTAGGATTGGAGCTGATGCAGGATATTCTGGTAAGTTTAAAGTTGTAAGTAAATCTGTAACAAGATTCTCAATCATCACTTTTATTTCAGAAGCATCCTGATTCTTGACAGTAGTCAACCGCTGCAGAACTCGAGTCCAGAACAGGCAGCAAGTCTCGGTGACAGCTTCATGGCATTTGGTCAGATAACTAGCATCCAAAGAAACTTCTAAGATGTGACTACCACTTGATGCCTGCCTCAAAGCTCCAGGAAGGTTTCCACTACTGTGAACCAACTGAATCAGCAGAGCAGTGATCATCTGAATTTGCCTCTGTTCTTCAACAGGCAGGTGATAGGCTCTCTGCACTCGCTTAGAAAATGGCAATTTCCAAAGCAACTGGACGAGTTCATCTATGATATATGCACGATGCTGTGTATACGAGTAGAATATCTGGACAAAACTTAATAAATTAGAGGCTAAAACCACAGAACAGATATATATCAAGAAAAGTGGCAATCATACATGCACCAGTGCATGTACATAAGCAATCAAGAAACAAGATTTTGAGAAGGGAAGAAGAAAGTGAATAGGTCTGCTAATACCCATACCGAACTGAGTAAACTGATTGCCTTCAGTTGTATGAGCTGGAAGTTATCAACCAAAAATGTTGTAAAACTCGTCTTAACCAGTTGTAGAATGCAGCTATCAGATAATTTCTCTATCAATAACAAATCCTTCAGTAAACCAAGAATCGTGCACAGTTTCTGCAATATGGTATTTACAGCACCAGAGACCCTATCAAGGATAAATGTTAGATATAAGAACAAAACTTACTTCCAACAAACTAAAATTAAGCAGTGGCTGAATCTTAAGAGGAAACAGTAAATAGATAAGCACACTTGTTTACTGCAGATTTCTTCAATTTTGCACTTTTTACGGTACGACGCCTCTTGTTTGCTGAGCCATAATCAGCCGCAAGCTCTTCATCATCCTCACCTGTCAACAGAAAGTAATACCACATTTTAGAACCAACAAATAGTAACTGATAACCCACACGCAACACAACTGTGTTGTAGACTCACCAATAAAATAAGAACAAACAAAAAGGGTTACAGAAATATTGGGTTTTACCATCCTATAAAATCACAAAAATCAATTTCCTTTATTTCCTTTTCTTGTTTAAGAAAGATGAGCATAGATAATGGTTCAGTTTTCCTGGTGATATAAAATGAAATGATAGACTAGAAGAAAGCAAATTACAGAAAGATCAAGTCTACCAAGGCCTACCTTCAGGTGCCCAATTCTCATTTGGCTTGTGTGATGCACGATAAGATGGATCATAAGCAGACATAACATCCATTATCTGATGCTTAGAGAACTCCAGGATTCTTTCAATGATCTGACATAGAAACATAGAAACAATAAGTGCAGTCATGCATTACAGTCATAAAAACTCGGGGAAAAAACATAACAATTTTTGTAATGAAGAGCTAACAAAAGATGCACCTCTTCCTTGTAGAGCTGCTTTGGCATGTTATTATTTGCCATTACAGCTAGGGCTGCATGAATGGATTCCAGAGCACAAAACACTAAAGAGACTACATCTGAATCTGACTGCACCATCACGAAAAAAACAAAGAAGAGACAGTTACATGATACTTTAAATGCAATGAAGATTCTGCATTTAGAAAAAATGAAATGACCTCACTATCTAACAGGGGAAACATTGTCAAGCCAAGTGCTTTAGATGAAAACCACGATACATATCCATGAAAAAAAATTGCACAAGGGTACAAACAAAAGGGAGGTATGACCAAAGAATTTAGAAGGACTTTTGATCCATATCTACAAATTGTTGAACAATTTTAGGCACCAACGGTACGAACTAAAATTTCCCTAGGTTATTGGATACCGGTCAAATTTTTAACATACAGCATAATGACGACTTGATATCATTATTACATGAAAGATCCTCATTCTCACCGTCAGGGATTTATTTAAAAAGAGAATTATCAATTCAGAGAGGATACTTTGTAAAATAAGTTCAAGCAAGCTTAAAATTTGCTAGTGACACCAAGCTATATGCAGACATTTAAGGTTAGTTGCAGTAAATCTAGGTCATTGCAGTTATCGCAAGCCAATTTCCACAATACCTAAATGAAAATGAAGACAACAAATGCAAGAGAATGGAAGTTGACAGAAGAATCCGCAGCAGTAGCAATTGAGGAAGGATTTAAACAGTTGGCAAATTTAGCATCCCACACAAAACATTCATAAGTCAATAGTACACATGTCACACCATCTAATAAAAAACAGCACATATGGCACAAACTAGAAAGAAAAAATCAGACAATAGGAGAAAAAGGGAGAGTGAGAAATGGTGTGAGGACACTCACGTGTTCATATTCACTGACAGATAAACCTTCTGCTCGATGTATTTGATGATCTAGAACCCGTAAGAGTCTTACAAGAATATCCACAGGAACCAAATGTAGAAGGTTTTTTCCACGTATGGATGTTATTTCATTTACAAGCATTTTGAGATCAACAGTAGGCAATGACAGCCACTCTGCTTCATCACGTTCATCACTAGGAACTTCGGCCCTTCCACATATATCATCCAACATTTCACAGAAGTTACCAATGGTGGCCTCTGGAAAAAGGTGTATGTAGCACAATATTAGCTTGAGAATAGAACACCCTATACATGCACACACACAGACAGAGAGAGAGAGGGAGGGAGGAAATGAATATTTTATGCTAGGTTACCTTGAAGCTCGGCAGGATTTGGCTGATCAAATGTTGTGACCTCGTGGTTAACTTTCTTCTTCACTTTAGGTTTTCTTAAAGATGATGCAACCTCCTGCACTTAACCTTTGATGTCAGAAATAGAGGAGTAACCTAATCTTACAACCAAAGAAATTTGCACAAACATACATGAGGACTGTTGTCCAGCCGGTGATTTTGTACGCCAGCATAGCCGCTTCCCACTTGACTTGCAGCAGATATACCTAGCTCAAGGGGCTTGGTTTCAAATACTTTGTTTCCAGAAATATGCTCTTTACCTGAAACTTAGGCAAATGCAATAAACCACAAGCATAATACGACTAAATGTAACAAATCCAATAACAATATCAATTATGACAAAAAGTTATTGATATTTTAGATCACATTCATAGGATTTATTGGATAACTAACACAGGGAATCTACAAATTAAACTTGAAAAACTTTACTACCTCAAAACCCACACTCTTACCTCTTAATTATGTTCCTTTGCACTTATAATTATCAACTTATGAAGAAAATCTTTTTCTGATAGATTTTTAGGACCTAAAACATTATTTTTGGCTATTTATCTTCCATTTCCTTTTTACGATTTTAATTTCCATGTAACAGTCATTTCATGCAATATTTACTAAAATATTTCCAAGTAAGAGTCAAATAATGATTCTCAAGAGCGATTTGACAAAGCATATTCAACTTCCATGGTGACGGATCTTGACATACTATAATTCATGACTTATTCGTTAGATCAGTATAAGGACTAAAACAATATGCAGCTTGTGTCTAAAGCTGGAAGCAAGCATGGATAGCAAAATCAAAGTGGAAGTCCCATCACAATTTAAACTTGTCTTCTAATTTCAATAAATGTCTGGAGTAGAATATTCAAAATAATAATACGACGTATACTCAGAGGAACAAGAAGACATCTATTATGCGAAATATTTATTTGAGAAAAAATCTTAACGCTTGCATCCAATTACAAATTTCATTTCCCAAAATGGAACCATATTGGAATAATCCATTGAGGAAGTACTGTCAAATTGTTCCACATACAAAGTCTGACTGTGACCAGTAAAAAGAAGTCAATTTATGGTATTAAATATTTCTTAAAAAAAAAACTTAATAACAGGCAACTAATAGACACAAAAATTTGGTCATATCCTTAAGTTAAGATGATGATACCAAAATAGAAACTATGAAAATACTGTAGATGCGTGTCACTCTAGCGTTGTGATATGCTCTAGAATTGACATTCACCAAGCCACATCTATTTTTTCTACCCCTAATGCCCATTATGCCACTTGTCCATCTCAACATCAATACAGAAGAATGTTACATTCAGCAGAAATCCTTTCATTTCAAAAATTGATGGCTTCTTATAAGTCAAGAGGTATCCAGTTCACCATGAATGATCATGATTTTTTTCTCAGCTTTCAAATAGAATAGCCCATTTCAGAAAACAGGTAACTTGAGCTTCCGAAACTCGTTTTCCATCAAAGTATAATTTCCAAGCACCAAAATTATGATGAACACTAGGATTCTGAACATTGCACCTCCATGGTAGCTATTTGTTTTGTTAGAGTAATTACTTTGCATCGCACTAAGGAGCCAATTAATAACTCTTTTTATCAATAAAAAGGGATCTAATGAGTAACCTATAATGTAATCAATGAAGAACAAGCTCTTGTGCGAACTGCAAAGGAAATACTAAAGAAACAAACAACCCTATCAAGAAACGAAACTAAAAGGAGCGATGGTCTGCAATTTGTTTACCAGGAGTTACATACTCGAATGCTTCAGGGCTGTATTGGAGAACCTGCTCGTGCAGTTCCAAGGGCTCAGCATAACCAAATGGAACTGGTGTCATCTCCTCCCTAAGATTTCTGCACACATACAACCATGTAATAAAATCACAACACAATCAAATAGTGCAATCAGGTACAAAGACATTAATAAGCTCCAAAAGGCCCAATCATAGAAAAACAGTTGTCTGATTCCACAACCCTTCTCCTGAGTGGCTCCGCTTAAAAGTTAAGTTCGAACTTCATCTAATATTCACCACAAATCAAAAGAATAACTAATATTTAAATTTCTTCTGCTAAAACTCCAATTATTGCACACAGTGGAAATTCAATCAAGGTCAATATCTCAAAAGCACTTCATGTCAAAATCTGCAAGCATCCTATTGGACACGGTTCGTACTCAATCAACACTCCCACTCGATTAGACTAGCACACCTATTCAAAAACCACAGTTTCCCACCAACTTCAGGTCACTTCACAACTTAAAGGAGAAAACTACATACAGGTAAGAAACATCCGTTCGCCGAAGCAGATCAGCGATTCTCGCGGACTGAGCAAGAATCTCATTCCGATTCATAGTCCAAGCCCTGCTAACACCAGGAGCTTCATCGAACAACCGGAGTTCCGGATCCGACGAGCCACAAAATACCGGAAGCGAAGGCAGCGGCAAGCACGGAGCCACCTCCGAGTGTATCGTGTTGGATAGTCCAATTCCTTTGGGACCCGAACTGGAACCTGAACCTGCATAATTCGAATTTGAATTGGCGGCCATCATCTTGAATTAGCTAAACGGCGAGACGGTTACAAGAGCATGAATGGGGTGTGGTGCAGAGCAGGTGGTGCAGTGGTACGTGCGTAATAATGTGGAAGGTCGAGGGTAATTCGGGAAGAATGGAGGGTATTTGGAGTTCTGAGCCCTAGAGCAAGAGAGAGAGTGGAAATGATGGAAAGAAGCAATTGGCGGGGAAATTCTGAGAATTGTAGGGGTATTTTCCACTCGGGATTTATCAGGACACAGAAAAGAGCATGACTTCTCCAAATTACGAAATTACCCATAGTTGACCGCCATTTGCTTCCTATTGTACGATTTCTTTGACGGGGTTTTCCGGGACTTTGGAAAATGTTGAATCGTGAGTTTGAATCACCGAGGATGAAACTACAAAAACGCCCTTCCCTTTGTTCACTGTGTTTTTTTGTTGTTGATTTAATTATTGGCTGTAAATGGTAATTGGCATTACCCGCCGTTAAGTGGGATTCAAAGAATTGGCAGATAAAAAAGGCAGCGTTTAATTTAACCTAATAAATGATGAGAAAAATAAGTCGTGATTGAAGAAAACAAGCGCCATTGTAGTTCTCTTGTCCTTTTTAAATATTAATTTATAGATAACAAATGTTAAAATGCTCAATTTTTAAAAAATTTTCCAATTTAGTGTCTAAATTTTTAAATTTTTTAATTTGAGAGACTCACCTTTTACAAGCTTAACAATTAAGTTCGAAACATTAGTTTTGTTGTAATTTATTCCTTATTTTTATAAATATTTATATATCATAAACAACAAAATTTGGATAATCAAATTAATAATTTTTCAGTACAAAAGGCTCTTTGTTTTGAGAGGGTTGAATTTGGAATATCAATTTTACGCAATCCTTTTTTTACATTTTACATTTTTACAAATAGGTTATTTCTGTGAATTGAACTTGTAACATTTCAGGCACAAAGGAGTAACCTTATCAGTTATAGTGAATTGAACTGTTAAAATTTTAAAAGGTAATCACCTAATTAAAAAATTTAAAAGCTTAAGCATTGAATTGAAAAAATTCTAAAATATCATTTTATGATTGAATATCCCATTAATTTGTGACTTGTTACTAGTTTTAAAACAACCGCACGTTTTTAATAGGAAATTGAATCAAAAGTTTTAATCTAACAAAGCATTATATTTTCTATCACGTTACTCCATTATTTGACTATAAAGGCTTATAAGTTTTAATGTATATCAACCTTTCAAAAAAAAAAAGTTCTAATGCATATCAACCTTTCGAAAAACAAAAGTTTTAATGCATAGCATTTCACAATAATGATTTTTTTGAGAAATAAAATGCACTTAAAATTAATATAGTTTTCTTTTTCATGCTTTAGAATTTTTCTAAATTTTAATTGAACGTAATTGCTATTAGATTATAATTGGTGGAGAGATTAATTATATCATAATGCAATCTTTGTTATACTTTTCATTACATTAGAGTGCCAACTTTCTTTCTCAATTCTCATTCTCACCTACCTGTCCCGAAATCAAGAACAAATGATTATGTAATCAATTTCCTACACTTTTTACGTTATCATAAAACGATCGTGTTAATTTAATTATCATCTTTAGAGGGCTTTATTAATTTCAAAACCCTTTTAGAATAGTATGTCAAGTTGGCACTATTGCACTAATTAAATTTTTAAAAAAATTATGTATGCATGCAAAATTTAGAAAGGTCCAATAATATACAACCTTAACTTTAACTAGTTGAGAGATGTTTCTAAATCGACGTTATAATGTTAACTCCAAAATGATATTTGTAACTTTGCACTTTACGTTCTACTAAAAATAATGAGTATTAATACGGTAATTTTAAATGCCTCCTGTGTGAATGTTTAATAGTACTTTTTTAAGATTCTGTTTAATATATAATTTGTCAAATTACCAAAACTATATTACATAAAATATAGAAACAATACCAGTTCACTCAATATATATTTTTTAAATTCGCTAAAATATAGAAATAATACCAGTTTAGTCAATATATATGTTTCAAATTCGACATTGTGCTTTCTCTGGTATGAAAGACGCATTAACTTTACAAGTACTTTCATACCATCGCAACTCAAAATAATACTTGTTATTGGCAAACTTTAATGTTGGCACTGTATTCCTATTTCCAATGCTAATTTATTATTTTCATATTTCACTTTAAAATATTTATTATCTATAAACTTGTACGTATTTACCGTGGCATAATTGTTAAATAAAGCCAACTAAATTCATAGTTTTTAGGTTTTGTGAAGAAGCAAAATTATCAATTCATTAACTATCCTAAAAATTGTATGAAATAATGGATGTTTACATGTTACAAGTCGGAATTAATGCACTGTAACCTCTACTAGAATTATTTATATAAAAGGAAAATTGCATTTTTCTTTTTTTTATAGTTAACATTTAGTTATGTTACTAGCTAGTTAACTAGTTAATGGGTAGTTATTATTTGTTACTTTTCATTCTCTTTTCTTGTAATATAAATACTTGTATATGCACATTTTCCCTTATTTTTCTTCCATGCAAGAAGAATTACATCCTATTTTATAATGTTTTCATGGTATTAGAACCTTAATTTTCTTTCCTTCCTTTCTAAATTTTCTCATCAAACAAACACCTATCTTTTTCCTATTTCATTAATTATGGTTTCATCATACTAGTTCTCAACTTTTTTAAGTTCTATTGTTGATTAACGACAACAACCTCTTTAGCTACCATCAATTCATCCGTGCAAGTTAAAGAATCCTTTTAGGCTCATATTATTTACATGCCAATGAAAGTCTCTTATATATTAGTTTTGGTTTCTTTCATTCTTACTAGCCTTAGTCACTTTTTATAGTTTTATGTGACGAATATCGCATTACTCTTAAAGAACAAGTTGAAGTTTATTGATGATAGTATCCTTACTACTCTAAAATACGATTCTTTTCATCCAATTTGGGAATGTTTCAACCTAAAGGTTTTTATCCTGTCTTATTCAATTTATATCTAGTTCAATTGCACCAAGTATTATATGGCTAAATTTTATGCTTGATGTATGGCAAAGATTTAGAGTGGTGCATATGATTCCTTCAAATTTTATAATTTGCATGAAGAAATATACAATTTTCGTTGAAGAAATTTATTTTTAATTAATTTCTTTACAAGAATGAATATTTTCAAAGATGAAGTCATGATTTTAAGACCTTTACTTACATATATTTATAAACCTCCATATTTGTATGGTGCTTTAATAGTAATGAAAACTTATTGAGTAATATATCAAATCATATTGATGGATCCATTACCTCCTAGTAATAAAGTACTTGTTGATAATGCAATAAGAAAGGCAATTGCATTATAATTATGTTTCTAATGTTGTTCTTATGCATTTATTAATACAACATCTAGTTCTATGAGTGGAATTGTTAATGGAAGTTCTAATAAAGGCAAAAAATTTACTAATCAAAGGAGATCAAGGGGTGAAAACTTTTATGATAATATTAATAAAAGGAATTTGTGTATATTCTTTAGAAAAGAGGCATATAGTTGAAAGATGATATAAGAAGCATAGCTTTCCCTTTGTTATAAATCATAGAGGAAGTCTTATTATATGGCAACTAATCAGGTAGAGAAGCTGATCATCATCAGTTTCTTTTTACTAAAAATCAATATGTAAAATTTCTAGGCACGATTCAGTAGTTTGTTTCAAACACTACTTTAGTTTCCCCAGCTTACTTAGGATGTAGTAGGATCCAATGGCTCAACTGAATACTTTGTCTACTGTATTTTCTCACTCTTTTTATATGATATGTAGATATATTTATCTTAGTTCTTTTATTAAGAGAATATCAGTTGAGTATCTTTTCAATCCTCGACTCACCTCTCTATCTATAAAAACCACTCCCCAGAGGAGGGCAAAAGCTTCAGAATGAGTATGTCCTGGATTCTCGGATTCATTCTCCACGATCTACCATGGAATTTTCGGAATATACAAAAACATGCTAGGAGAGGGCTCATAATGCTCTTCTAAAAAATCAAAAGGTTCTGAATTGGCAAGATAGGGGGTCCGCAGGTTTTTGTGAAAGGGATGCTTTTATCATGTTATTACTAAAAAGAAAAACCGAATTATGATATTGAATGTCAATTCATCTACACTTCCATTCCTTGTAGAGGAAGGCTAACTGCTTGCTGGCTGAGAGATGTATGAGGGCCTCTCTAACCGATGAAAAGTGGTGGGTGTCCACTAACGGCCATTCCTAGCTTGTCTCCGATAACATAATTCCAAGAGGAATCGGTAGTGGGGGATCCTTTAGACCTAGAAAATATGTGACATTAGATCAGGGCTTGGTAAACCAACAGGTCGTTCTGCTAGTTGAAGTATCGTGCCCCCCTTTTCGTTGCCTAGGTTACACCTTCGGAATACCCCAGAAGGGAATTTTGCTTTACTTCCCTCAATCCATCCCTGAGCTTCTACTAGATGTCATATCGGGCATTCAATCTTCAGGTTCATAATGCGTCGAAAGAAGACCTTGGCCTGGATAGCCTCTTCTCGATACTCAACTACTAGGTTTTTTGGTTCCTGCCAGAGCAGTTGTTCAAAAGAGAGATACATATTGGTCTCTCACATAGCTAGACTTTTAGTTTGCTTTATTGATTCATGGAATAAAGGTTATCTGTTGGGCTCCGTTTCCAGAGTCCAACTCCTACTTGCTCTGATGCCAAAAAAGTTAGCTCTGGGTCCCCGTACGGATTTTATGGCGACTACATGTCATCATTGCACATTTATTAGTAACAATAATAATATATATAATATAGTTGGGAACATTGCAATAAAATAATTTATAACATGTAAATTTAATTAAAGACTAGGCAAGCAAAATTCGTGGTGGGATCGTAGAACAAATATAGACATAAAATTAAATTGTTCAAAAACAAATGATTTAATAAAAATAATTAATACACAAATTATTAAAGAATATCAATTTAAAAGAAACAGATAATAATGATTTTTAAATAAAGAAAATTCATAGAAAAGGTAAAAATATTACCCCACAATTTATTAAAATTTTCCATAACAAAAATAAACAAAGAGTAATTTGATTCTATCTAACTAGAAAAACTAAGATCTATGTAAATCTAAGGAAAACACCATCCTTTTATTCTTCTTCTTTCTTCCTTCATCTCCATCTTCATCATATTCATCTTCTGCATATTAAAACCTACTTCTTTCTTCATTTTCTTCACATTAAACCTTCTTTTTCTCCTTCCTTAATATATCAAAACAAGAAAAAACTAAACAAAGAACTTACCTTGGCTCTTCCTTCTTCTTCTTTCTCTTTTTCTTTCTTTCTTTCTTCTTCCCTTTCTTTCTCTTTCTCTCCTTCTAGGTTATTCACGACTCTCCTTCTCTTCTTTCCTACACACTCACAACTCCTTCTTTTGTCTTATTCATTTTAATATAGCTTTTCATGCTTTTACAATTTTAACCTTCCTTATACAAGCAATTCCTAATATCTCCTTCACCTTATTCTTTTCATCTTCTTTTAATTTACACCACCTTACTCGCGACTTCTTCCTATTTTGTCTTATTCAATTAAGACAACTTTCATGTGTTTTTACTAATTTACCCTATCTTTATTAGGAAATTCCTATTAACTTCTTTACTTAATTTTAATTCTTTCTTTTAATTCCTACCACCATATGAAATTTATAATACACCATATTAAACTCCAAAAATTTCTAATTCATAAATTCTAATCTATTTTCATGCTTGAAAATTTAATAAAATAAATAAAATAAAATAAAAATATAAAAATCCTAAAAGCGGGATCCAACATTATCTCCCTGAATAGATTCCTTTAAATCTTTAAAGAAGGACAGCTCTTTCGTTATCTGCTTCTTGGCCACAACCAGAGCTACGGCTAGTAGTTTGAATAGGGTCCTTTGATCGCATTCTTTGTTGTTGAAGAGTTTGATCCATCTCCTATCCTTCTTGGGAAAGTAGTGGAACTAATAGTTGGCGCCTCTGATTCTATTGCTGACTAGTAAATATTGATCGTAGTTAATAGCCGGAACACTTCTTGCTATAGCCTTGAGCTCATGTCTAGGGGATACCACTCCTTTGGATGAATAGTGGTTTGGTTGATCTGCTAGTTTGCTTCCCGTGGGCTTTCCCTTTTGCTCCGTTTCAGCTCATTTTCATTTCTTTAATAATTGATAGTAGAGCTATTGATCATATAGTACAATTACTTAAATTATTTGATTCAAAGATGCCTATGCATAATGTCTATATGAAATTACCAAATCAATCTCAATTTCTTGCTACATATATAGGAACTATTAAACTTTCTCCTTGACTGACATTGTTGAATGTTTTTTTTGTTCCTCCCTTCAACTTTAATCTCATTTATGTACACAAATTTATAGGTCCTTCTTCTTGTTTTTTGCTTTTTCAATCTAATTTATGTTTTATTCAGGACCTTCAACTGTGGAGGATGATTGGATGGGCTAAGAAGGTCAATGTTCTACACTTTTTAGTGTTTCTTGATGAAGTTTCTTCTAATTTTAATCATTTTCAATGTAATTCCACTATAATCAATAAAGTAGATCTTTGGCATGATAAATTAGGCTACCTATCATATATTAGATTGAAATTGCTTGTAAATTAGATTGAAATTGCATGTAAATTTTAATCTTATAATACAATATTCTATATCATATTCACATTATAAGATTTATCATTTTGTTAAGCATAAAAGATTGCCTTTTCTTATTCGCGATCCTATTAATTAAGTTTGCTTTGGTTTAATTCATGTTAAGATTTCGGGGACAATTCCAATTGTAAAATTGATGTGTCAATATTATTTTCTCACAATTTTAATGATTTTAGCAAAAGTACATAAATTTATCTCATAAAATTTTTCTCACAATTTTAATGATTTTAGCAAAAGTACATAAATTTATCTCATAAAATTTAAGTATGAAGTTAGGACTCTTTTGCAATAATTTGTTACATTTTTTAAGACACATTTTAATAAGAAGGTTGCTTGTGTAAAGAGTGTTAAGCAAAAGGTGTAGCATTCCAAACTTTTACACCTTAGAGGATATTCTTCATTAAACTTCTTGTGTCAAAACACATTTGCAAAACAAATGTAGTTAAAAGGAAGCATTAATATATCTTGGTTGCAGCAAAGACTTTACAAATTCACAATAATATTTATATTTAATTTTGGGTGAATGTGTTTTATATTCATTGTTTCTTATTAATATAATTCTTTTTTTTTATGAGTATGTGTGTGAGAGAGAGACACATTATGAGAAGCTATTTCATATTAATCTTAATTTTAGCTCTTTAAGAGTCTTTGGTTGTTTATGTTTTACTTTTAATCATGATAAGCTTAAGCATAAATTTGATTTTAGACCAATCAAATACATGTTTTTGGGGTGTATGTTAGGCATGAAGGATTATAAGCAAAGACTAAACATGTATTTGTTTGTAAGGATATGGTGTCTTATCAACACATATTCCTATTCTATGTTAATGAACTTTTACTTCTTAATTTTGGACCTATTTTGTCTTGTATTGATATGCTTAATCATAATTATACTCCTTAAAAAAAGTTAACATCTCCAGTTCATCTTACTCCTGAATTAAGCACTTACATTCAATTCATCCTCTTCAGTTTCTCTAAGGTAAAGTATAAGATTGAGACGTGCCCTTACTTATCGTTAGGACTCTTATCATCCAATAATACATACTAGCCCTTATTCTATATCTACAGTCTTTTATGATTATTTATCTTCAGTCATTGTGTTTTTGCTTTAAGTATTGATTCTTAATAAGAACCTAGAATATAAGGAGATTATTTAACTTTGACAGAAGCAATGGATGTAGAAATTAAAGCATTTGAGGAAAATTAAAAATGGCAAATTACTTATCTTTATTTTGGAAAACAACTCATTGGATGCAAACAACGTTACATAATTAAGTATGAAGCAAATGACTTTATTAAAAGCTAAAGCTCAATTTATTATTAGGGGTTATACACAACAATAAGGTGTAGATTGTCTTGATACTTTTTTTCCAGTTGCTAAGATGACTATTGTAAGATCATTCTTCACTCTTGCTTCAGCATATAAGTGTTTTTATTTTCTTCATCAAATTATTATTATTATTGCATTTTTGCATGAGAACTTACATGAAGTTACCTAATGCTTTTGCTTCGTCTAATCCCTCTGAAGTTTTAAATTTACTTAAGTTCATAGATGGATTAAAGCAAATAGGTTGTTAATGGTATGCCAAATTATCAACATCTTTAATTGATTATGATTTTTATCAAGTAAATATTGATCATACTTGGTCCCTTAAATTTCTAACTTTACATTACCTTATTAGTATAGTGATGTTATTGTGGCTACTAATGATCTTGATCAAAATTTTTCCATTAAAGTTTGCGTGCATGATGCATTTTTCTTTATTAAAAATCTTAGTGAATTGAACTACATCTTGGTCTTGAAATTGTTAGATCCTCTTTCGATATTAATATTTTTCACAAAAAGTATATCTTAGATTTCTTGAAGGACCTAAGTTTTATTGATTTTAAAATATTCTTACACCTATGTTGCCTTCTTGAAAATTGACTATAAATAGCAGTTCTCTATTAACAAACATCTCTTCTTATCATAGACTCATTTAAAAACTCTTATATTTGACAAATACTCAGCATGATATCTATTTTGTTGTGAAACAATTATCTCAATTCCTTGATATCGACTTTTTCATGAACACACTAAACACATCAAGATTGATTACCATAACTAGTAAAAAGCTTCAAGTTGATTTGATAAAGTTATTATCAATTTCTTTTTCAAATCAACTTATGGATTGCTTTACTCAACTTTGGGCACCTTTATTGTTTATATAAAGTTTGTTAACAAAATTATAATTGTACATAATTCAAGATGCAAACAACCCAATGAAATGGGGTTGGATTTGGAAGCTATAAAGTTTCTAGAAAGTAAAAGTCTTCATTTGGCTTATGCAACATAATAGGTTTCATACACAACTATTGCATTTCAACATTCACTCAAAGACTCTAATTTATAAGAAGTGTTATGACTTGGTTCAGGATGAAATTCACATTCAAGAGTTGTCTCCATCCAATGACTATGTTTTCTTTACTACTGCCATAGTTTCTTATAGGCTTGGCAAATTGACCCAAGCTCGACCTAAATTTAACAGGCCAGTCTCGGGATGATAGGGTCTTGATTTTTTTTTAAATCGAGTCTCGAGTTAAGTTTAGGCTCAAGTTGCCAAGATTTAGTATGACTCGAAGCTTAAAATATATAAATAAAATAATGTCATTTTTATTTAAATTTAAAAATATAAAAATTTAGTCTGAGTCGGATCAGACTGGACTTTAGGCTCAGGTATCTTGGGTTCAATTGAGGTATCTTGGGTTCAATTGAGGCTTAGATTAGGCCTGACAAGTCTTAAGGACTCCTGGATGTGTAGAGGGTAATCCGAACTTGCTAGTTATGGAGGTGTCTTTAGAGACCAAAAGGACCATTAATTGGCTTCTTGGTTTCTCTTGTTTTCTTGGCGGCAATCAGAGGAGGCTTCCGTTTGGCAAAAGAACACAATTATAATTAACCTAAGCAGTGAGACAAACTTCAAAGGGACTATTCACTTGATCAAGCATGTCGATGTTAACTCCCACCCCCAGGGAGCTCAGGGATTGGCGTGAGGGTTTACAAAGGCTATCCAATACCACACTTATCCATACCCTCGGAGAGGGCAACACTGTCGCTAACACTCTCGCGAATCTTATTCTATCTTCCAGAACCACCTTGAGTTTATTTCCTGAAACTCCTTTGCAGACTAGGACGTATTTATTAGCTTATGTATGTGAGGTTATATCTGCATTTTTTTCTTCTTTCATCATATTCAAAATTATAAGAATTTCCTGTGATTAATTTAAAATTTATCATTATCGATTGGTCCGATTCTTTCAATACAATAACGAATGTGTCAAAATTCCTTAAATTTCAATTTTAAACTTAATTGCCTCTGTATAAATGTAAAGCGTATATTGGTGTTCAATGCTTTCACGATACAGAATCCACATATTAATTTCTACGAAGTCAAACTTAATAAGCATATCAATTTAACTTGGTAAAGATCATACGAGTTTTGTTCTTCCCAATAAAACAATATAATTAGTTGGATACTTTGCTATGAACTTACTACTATTAGGTAACAGTATACCAAGTTGAGATTTAGTTACCTAAGATAATCAATATTAGATTCAATTATTTATTTTCCTCCTTTCTTTTAATTCCAGTTTCCTCAGATCTCGTCCGCATTCATACTTTCGTAAACTGCTCCTTTGCTATACGGATATGTTTCCTTAATTCCTGATATGCAATCTTGTATTGAGATTTCATAACATGGAAATAAATACCAGGACATAAGGTTTATAGTCTAATCGTGGAACTTTCATGGTGTTTGAAGTATCTTTTCAGTTTCATTTTGCTGTCTTTTTCGTTCAACCATGAATATCATGGGCTGTTGTGAGAATGTCTTCGTTAAATCCATTTTGCTCATGGTTATCTCGGGTGTGGCCAGATGCCGTGAAATGAACTACGGTGTCCAAAGATACTACGGATGGCGTGATGCTCATGCAACCTTTTATGGCGACATGTATGGTGCAGATACTATGCGTAGGTTTCAATATCTTCTGCTATTCTGTGACTTCAAATTCTGATGAAATTTTCACGTTTTTAAATGAAAAAGGGAAAAAACGAATATGCAACAACTACTTGTTTCGTTTGTACAATTATCATTGATGCTCGTATTGATGGGGTAAAGGTAGTTTGGCCATTCTGTTACGTCTTAAGAGTTGTTGATGATAAGCATATAGGGTCAAGGGCAAAACTTGGATCCTGAAGACTAAATTTTAGTAGCTAGGAAGTAATATTAATAAAGCCTTTTTTTTTAGTACAATACAACTTGGGACGACCCTATTCGTGCAATCTAATCATTTATGTATTGTTTTATTTCAAATTGCTAGTTAACACAACCATTGATGAAAATTTTGCATGACATGCCCGGGTGGCCGCTGATCACTGGCAGAGGGAGCATGCGGATATGGTGATCTTTTCAAGCAAGGATATGGGCTAAAAACAGCTGCACTGAGCTCGGCACTATTCAACAATGGCCAAGCCTGTGGAGCTTGCTTCGAAATTATGTGTGTAAACGATCCTCAATGGTGCATACCTAATGCAGGAACCATCAAAATCACCGCAACAAATTTCTGCCCTCCAAATTACTCCAAACCAGATGGTAACTGGTGCAATCCTCCACAAGAGCACTTTGACTTGGCAATGCCAATGTTTACAAGACTCGCATACTACAGAGCTGGAATAATTCCGGTCAAATACCGCAGAGTTCGGTGTAACAGAAGAGGTGCAGTCACGTTTGATATAAAGGGCAACGCCTACTGGACTCTTGTCCTGGTTCGCAATGTTGGCGGAGCTGGTGACGTTGTGAATGTCAAGATTAAAGGGTCTTACACGATGTGGATTGAAATGTCAAGAAACTGGGGTCAGAATTGGCAAACTGGTGTCAAATTGATAGGTCAAAGTTTGTCTTTCAAGGTCACCACTAGTGATATGAGAACACTGGAGTTTCCCTATGTTGCTGATGATGATTGGCAATATGGCCAATCATATTATGGAAGATCCAACTTTTAGTAGCTTCCTTGTTGCTTGATATGGGAAGGACAAATTGGTGCGTGAGTTGGTTCCTCTGGCGATCACTTAAGTCAATTATTGATGGTGGTTGGTCTATATTTTCTAGTCTTGGCTACACATATTGTACGTTTGGGTGTTTTAATATGTTTCATTTGCTCATAAAACTCGTCATTTGATGACTTTGTTCTCTATCATACCTAGCACAATTCGAAGTAGTACCATTTTCTGCTTTAAAAGATGCATTTTACAAGCATATGTATGTTCCACACGTGGTACTTTTGTTCGGATATGTTCGGAATAAAAGTTGTGGTTTTGTATTTCAATTAATTAAATGAAAACTTAAATAACGAGAAGAGTGTTTAAGAAAGAAAAAAAAAACCAAAGGAAGAAGAAAAAAAGAGGATAACTATATTTCCATTTTCGTGGAGGTCAGGCAAAAAATTACTTTTAATTACTGTGCTACTAAATTAGTTTTTTTTTTCTAATAGAAGAAGGCATACTGCCTAACGCTACTCAGCACTAGGCTAAGGGCAACTATTATCCTGCAACAAATCGCCCAGGCCAAGCGGTGGAGAGGGCAGAACATAAGAGCTATGGAGAAAACAACGCACTCTGTTGGAAGCTTTGATGGGCTCCAAATAAAAGAACTTTCACAAAATATGTATTTGTATTGATAACAACACACACAA
>JANZXR010000008.1:13976637-13989476 GCA_027575705.1 Erythroxylum echinodendron
AAGGACTAATTCATAATTATGACAAAAGTTTGACTTTAGTTATAATTTTGATAAAATCCAAGGATATGAAAAATAAGTTTTTTCATATAGAAAGGAAAAATTAGAAAATGGAAGCTAGCACTTTTAACAATTTTTCCTCTCAAAATTTACTTTGAGTTTTTCTCTGAATAAATATGTGGATACCATTGGAGGCCGGGCGATTGAACGGCTAGTGGGATTGACAGTTTCGAAGAATCGGCAATTTGTAACAGGAAATCAAAACAGGTTAGTATAACTATGTCAATTTCTTGTTTTATGATTCTAATTTATCTCTGTTAAAGTTGATTCTGTAGAAATTTTTTTAAATTATTCCGCTGCGCTTAGATTCGATCTTGTGTAATTTTTGCAACAAACACATTATAAACACGACCTAGGATATTGTCGTGTCTTAATTCGTGTAACCGTTATACCTAAGTTATAATATGCGCGTGTCCTAATCTATGTAATGCACTATCTTTGTTCGAACATAGACACGAGCTCTAGCATGTCTATATCCCAAGCCACATAACTCACTATCTTTATTCATATATTGACATGAGCTCTAACACGTACATGTCTAAAGCTATGTGCTTTTTCGTAAAGTCTTACATACGCTATATAAACACACTCGCGTTCTAGCTACTGTCTTCACCTTTATTTTGTAAAAAAGAATAAGTAATGTGTAAGAAATGTTCACCTAAAGACTCCCAAGAAATAGTTGCAATCTAAAAAAACTTTAAGATCATATGCCTTTTATATGATCTATACATAGTAATCTCTATCTTAGTGATTATATCATGTTTAGCTAATACATTGTGAAAAAAAACTCCAAGATTATACATTCGTGTATATATGCAATATATAACAATCTCAATTTTGGCAAATATACTCTGTATAAGCAGAGTTGTATTCATGTCTAGTATCTCAATACATTAATCAAGCCAAGTAATATTTGAACTTCTTCGTACTAACTTTATCAATATATTAGTTGCATTCTCCAAGTGTGAATATGTTTCATTAATATTTAATCAACATTGCTTGATCTTGTGAAATTTCTCATCCTTCATGATAAACCCATTCATTTATCATTTTCCAATCTATCAATAGTCCCTTGAAAGGTTGTTGGATTCCTATTATTTATGGCAAGAGCATACAAGATTGAGTCCTTTCAACCATTTATATTTGGTGGCCTAATAGTATATCTCACTTTATCTATGGTTATCCTATGCTGCTATTATTTTCCTAACATTGTTCTTCTATCTTTTGAAACTAGAATCTTCAATCCCTTTAGCTTCCATTCTAGGTTTTGTACACCGTTGAACTGATATTGCTCTCTATTTAACGTGACATGTCCTATCTATATATTTGTCTCAATATATGTTGCTCCTTAAACATTGCATCCTTAAAGTTTACCCTAGACTATTTACCAAACTCGAAACTTGTAAAAATGTAACTTTTAATGTTTGACACCCTTCAATAAGCTCTCTTTATAAAGTTATACCATCTTTCATTCATTAAAGTTATACTATCTTCCTTTGAATTTATTATTACGTCTTCTCCAACTAAAATTATTCTTCTTATTAGCTTATAAATATTTCTCGTTAATCTTGGCACTTTCATAATAATTATTGCATCCTTTACTACCAAAATATTGTCTTTATCAGTTTTGTAGATAAAACTATTCGCATGTAAGGTATTCAAAGAGATCAAGTTTTTTATGAAATTTAGTACATATTGAATATCACTCAACATCCTAATAACATCATTAGACATTTTAATCCTAACCTATCATAATAATTTGACAATTTTATAAGATTTATCAGTCACTAACTACACAGTGCCAAAATTACAGGATATGTATGATTCAAACAAATCCTAGTTTAATGTTATATGGTGTAAGCATTATATATTAGAATCTATAAGTTTTGTAGTTGCTTGCTTGGAACATAAAGCATACCTTCATCCTTGCCATTTAAATTTGTCCTACATTATATTAACAAAACTTGACAAATTATTAAATTTTATTTTGTTATTTTACCTCTTCTTTTTTAGATCGTCCCTTTTAATATGCCCAATTTAATCGCATATATAGCACTAGATTGTTATTTTACCATTGGTTTAGATCTAAAACTCCTTTTAGATTAGATTTTTATTCTATTTCCTCACATAATCATGGTTTTCGCTTATATATAGCCCTTTACTTTCAGAGCTTTCACTATTATTTTATCTCTATTGGTTGTAAGTTAATGGTTGTCTTCCATGCCAACTGTCTCCTTTCCCAGTATGAGTATGATCACCAGATGTTCATAAGAAAAAGGTAAAGAATAAAGAAAAATCATCAGTTTATCCTTGTCCACGATAGTTAACTCAAACCTTAGTTAGTCATTGACATTTTGGTTGAACACATTGATATGTTATTTCAGATACTTATTCTACACCTTCAACTTTTATAGTTTCTACCTCAAATACAACTTATTTGTGAGAGATTTTGATATGGATTGACTCTCCAGCTTCTTCCATATCTTTATAAGGATGCAATATATATAACCTCATTTGTTAGGTATAGTTAAATCTGATACCAATCAAACACATTTATGTCTTCTACTTTATTCAATGGTAACCCCTTCACCATATCTTGTTAAGCCAAAAAAATTTCACTCTTTGTTGCTATAGTACAAATTCTTAGCAACCAAATTTATTGTTGATACGCCTTATTGAGAAACTATATGCAGTAATATTAAAGAATCAAATAAGAATAAAAGAAAATTTTAATGAGACCTGACGAATTAATATGCCTACATCCTTCAAAGTAAGAACATGCATTATTTTCCTAAATCCAATAATAATGGTGATTACAACTGTTTTATAATATTAGGTTTATACAAGAAAATTTATATGTAAACTCTAATTAGTACAATTCTATACAAGTTGCCCTTTTCAAAACCAAACTAATTCAGATATGACTATAATAAGTCATAGAATCCTTTTAGAGTTTGAAAACGTATCAAAAATATGTCTTTAGGTAAGGTAGCCCATTTATGGCATGGAATTAAATACAACTTTAGCATGTCCATATCTCAAGCTATATAACTCATTGACTTTGAATCTTTGTTCAAATACAAAAATAGGCTCTAACACATACATATCTCAAATTGTGTAACTCATTGTCTTTGTTTATATATGATAACAAGATTTTACATGTTCCCCTATGTTCTAGCCCATGCCTTCATTTTTACATTCTAGAAAAGAACACGCCTTAACACATGACCATGTGCTAGGTCATGTTATCCTAAAAAATTCTAAGAAATATATGTTTTCTTTTAGAAACACTTTAAGATTATATGCTCGTATATATAATCCATACATAATAGTCCTCACCTTGACAAATTCATTGTGTTTAGCCAATATATTAAAAAAATGCCTTTAAAATTATACGTCCATATGTATGAGCCATAGACAATAAAAAGGTAATTATATCTCAATGACATAATCTATATGACAAAACGTATCTATATGTCTATTTGTTTTATAGCATATTAGTTCCTTTTGTTGTCATGTGAAGATCATTGATTGAAAAGTTAAATTCAGGCACAAGATGCTGAAAGTTTCATAGTCTTAATTAAATTTAACTAATAATAATTAAATTATAGATAATAAAATATAAAATACAAATGTATGCATAATTATCGAAAATTTTGTCATAAATCTATGAAATTTTAATAAATTTTTTGTTAAATATTATAAAAATTTTGTCAATGAAAACTTTTTTCATTCATTTTTTAATTTAGTTAATAAATTTCATTGATATTTAATTAAAATACTTAGGCATAGATAATTTAGTTCCAATCAACTTTTGTTAAATATTCTTGACTAGGTTTCAATAATCTGAGATATGTTGAATACATTTTGCATAGCCTCGGGTCAAAAGATGAGTGAAACTAAGACACGATGCTTTTGCTCTTAAAACGTCAGTAAGTCCCAAGCAAGAACTATAAGTGATAAATTGGGATTTCGTTTGGCTTAAAACTTGGGAAAATATTTAGGAGTACTATTATTGCATGAACGAGTTAATAAATGTACCTATCAGTACATTCTTGATAAAGTCTAACAATTGTCTCTCAAGTTGGGGTGTAAAAAATTTATCCCTAGCTGGTCGAGTCACTTTAATCCAATCGGTGATTTCGTCTTTGCCTATTTACACCATGCAAACGGTGAGACTACCACGAAATCTCTGTAATAATTTTGAGAAGGCTATGCGTGAGTTCCTATAAGGTGCAGTTACTGGCAACCGAAAAATGAATTTGGTGAAATGGGACACAATATGTACTTCGAAAGCCTTGGGAGGACTTGACGTTAAAAAAATCAGATCTACCAATGATGCACTTCTAGTCATATTAGGCTGGAGTTTGATCTCGAAGCCACAAGATCTATAGGTCCAAGTGGTGTATTCCAAATACAAACTTAACTTGGATAATCTATCGAATGAGTTTAACGCTAAGAGAGGCTCCATGGTCTGGAGAGGCATTAAAGCAACCTGGAAATACATTTTGCAGGGTCTTAAGTGGACACTTCCTGATGATTCATTGGTGCAGTTCTGGGTGGATTCTTGGGTAACTGATTTGGATCCACTCCGTAACTATCTCCTGACTGATTTAGACGAAGATATCTATTCCCTCCATGTTAATCAATATGTTGACGCCACAGGTAATTAGGATTGGGGATCATTTCAACATTGGTCTCTTACTGATGTATGTCATTATATCGCAGCCATCCCTCCCCCTCGCACATCGTCGGGTCCAAATAAATTAAACTGGGGGGGTTCAGATAATGGGTGCTTCACAATGGCCTCTGCTTATAATTTGATCGACGGACACGAGAACTCTATTGAGGGTGGTATTTGGAAATTATTATGGCACTGGAATGGCCCTGAGTGCATTCGATCTTTTCTTTGGCTCCTTTCTAGGATTTCCCTCTTAACGAATCAGCAAAGAGTCATCTGCCATCTTTCTACAGATAGTAATTGCTACTGTTGTGAATCAATGGAATCTTCTCTGCATATGATGCGCGACTATCCTAAGGCCCACGTAATTTGACATGAGTCTTATGAATTGGCTTTCCAGTAATCTCCGCAATACTACCATGATAGACGGGTTTGAATGGTCCACTATTTTTAAGGTTGCATGCTGGCTCCTTTGGTCTTGGAGGAATAAAACCCTTTTTTAAGAGAATTTTATTTGGCCAAGTTTGCCTAAATTCCTCATTCCAGATTATATTGCATGGATTCATAGAACTAATACTTAGTTATGTAATGTTCATCTAGTTTCTGGTGTAAAGAGGGATCAGCTTATTGGATGGACAAAACCTCCTCCAGGTTGGGTCAAGCTAAAAACCGATGGAGCTTACAGTAGTTCTTCGAGCTCTACGTCGATAAGTGGGTTGATACGAGACACTTCAGGTTTATGGCTTGCAAGATTTGTGCAGAACATTGATAACTGCTCATCCTTTTCGACTGAGCTCTAGGGAGTATTTACTGGTTTATCTCTAGCTTGGGACCTTGGCTTTCGGCAAGTATAATTAAAGGTGGATTCACTCCTTGTTGTGCATCTCATCTCCTCTCTGGATAAACTACTCACATCTTCGAATCTTTTGGCATTTTATATTCGAGAGTTACTCGTGCGAGATTGGCAAGTGAAGATACGTCATGTTTTTCATGAAGGCAATTGCTGTGCAGATTGGCTTGCGAATTATAAATCTTCTTACAATTTAGGTGTCACTCTGCTTACCACTACACCTCTAGGATGTATTTCTATCATACTAGAAGATATAACAGGGATTTCGTTTCCTAGATTGACTACGTAGATAGTTTTTTTTAGTTGTTATTTTCCTTTCATTAAAAAAAAGTATATTTTTTACTTTAAAGTTTTTCCTAAGATAAAGTTGAACTCTAATATTTTAAGGCATTTAAAATGAGCCATATAGTTTGTAAAACGATCAAAATAAATTTTAAATAGATAAAAATTTGGATGGAATGAAGTAATTGTTTATTATATGTCACATCACATTTGATATGGTATGAGTTTAATATTTTTTATGATAACCTAGATTTTTAATATCACATACAATGACACTCATTGTTAAAGTTAATTATAAAAATAATGTATATTCTTTTGATTATATTTTCTAATTCGTAATTAAAATTAATAACCATTAGTTAACCTAAATAATATTATTTAATAATAATAAAGTGATCTTAAATTAATTAAAAATCAAACCTCATTACCCAAATCTAAACCTTAATCCCAAATCCTTTCTATGTTCTTCAATCAAACCTTGCATGGACTCAGCTCTCTTCCTTTGCAAATCTAACATCTCCATCTCTTTCCTATGATTTGTACATTGTCTAAATGGAAAATAGTCACTAATATTTAGTAGACCACTTAGTCTATTACTCTTCGTTACAATCTATTGAAACCTTTTGACTTCCTTCAAATCTGTTCCATTTTCACCCAAATATCAATTCCCAGCAATCGTTCTCATCGTTATATTCAATGTTAGTTCAAAAAACCCATCCTTATCTCAATTGTTTCATTTTGTTGATTTACAGGTTTACGTATGCTTAACTAGATTTCCTCAGCAAAATACTCGACAACATTTGTATTTGTAGACGATTGGCAGATAATGCCTCGATGGATAGGATTCTCCTTAGGTTTTTCCAGTGACCATTGTAAGAAGCCCAGGCCATTATTGTATAATTGTCACAAAAATGCTTCATACGGTTAATCGAGGTTTGTTGGCAATGTTGGTTAATACGCTACAGCCAATCGTTTTGGCTGTAATTTAGTGACAAATTATTTAAAATCATTATTTATCTTGTACATGTTTAGATGTATATGATAAAGTCCACGGAATAATTGTACATTGCAAATGAAATTATAATGAGATTATAATTATGAGATTCACACTGCATTTAAGTATTATTCCTAAATGTTCCTAGTCATTGTTCTATTAAGATTGGCCATAATAGAATGTAAAAAGACTAGCATACATTATATTTTTTCCTTATGAAGGAAGTAGTCGATCTCATAGGCTAAAATACAGAGATACTTAAACAAACGTGTTGGTGTTTGTTAGAGAACAAGTTCATTGAACAAACCTGATATAAGAAATCCATTTGTAACATTACTTGTATGTCTATGGAATTTTCATTGTGATGATTGTAAAAGTGATCCTTTCACCTGAGGTCATCAAAGTTATCTTGTATGGAGATTGCCATGTTTTGATACTACTTATGATCTAATTAATCATGGGTCATTTAATTGATAGTCATTGGATGTAGCATAAACTATATAGAGGTAGTTGAGTGATCAAGATAGGATTCATCGCCCTAAAGTAATTAGGGATAATGTTCCATTGTTCTCGATTAATATTGATTCGGGAAATCCTTAGCTAAGGTGGAATGATATTTTATAAATAGTTTACAAATATCATTAATTGAATCAATAGCTAATGGCGGAGAACTAATATGATTGGACTCAAAATAGAGTAGACATTAATTTCGTGCTTTATGTCTAATTAGAAAATTGGTTGATGAAAGGATTGAATTATACAAAAAATATCATGCAAGGAAAAAGGTTAATCAAAACTACTTTGACATTCCTAAATATTTAGGTAGTCATGATGTGTTGCTAGACGCTGATATTAATCTATGATTATAAATTGTTTAATTAGAGAATTAAAGATAAATTAAAAAGAGTTTTAATTTATCTAATTATGAATTAGAATTAGAATTTATAATCATTGTCAACATATTTAGGAACCTAATGGGTCACACATATAGAATAGGTTGAAGAGAGCAAAGTTAATTTAATCAAGTTAGGCTTAATTATAGAGTTTGAGAAACTTTATAATTAACTATGAGATATTTAATAAATAAGGATCAATATGAGATATTGAATCTTATATGGACATAATTGGTATTTAATTAGAATTATTTGTAATTCTAATTAAAGTTTAATTGAAATTAGAATTTAATTTCAATTAAATTACTAAAACGTCCAAAGTTTATTATAAACAGGCTTAAGCTCTATGGAGCTAACACTTCTTGTTTAACCCTCTCTATAAGAGTTACAGAGTTCTTTCAACTCATTCTGTGGATAACATTTGAGGCCGGACATTTGTGCGGCTACGATAGTTGAAACGGATTGGTTTCGAGAATGGTTTGAGGGATACGACAAGATAAAAATCAAACTTCAAAATAAGGTACAATTTAAATTTCCGCTTTATTATGATTTGTGTTAATCATTTTATAGAATTAATAAAATATTGGTTTTTGGAAAATCAAAAATTGCAAAAAATGTTCGTAATTATTCTGCTGCGGTCGGGATCGGATCCTAACCTGGTTTCTCAACAGTGGTATCAAAGCATGTTTTGTTTCTATAATTTGATTAAATTATTTGATTGTTATTGGTTATAATTTTGGAATTGAATTGCAAAACCTTGCAACCAAAATTTGAAATGTGTTTCATATTAATATATTATAAACCCTATAGCCAATTGATTAAGAATACGGAATTCTCAAATGCAATTTGATGCTTGTTTTATGGGTATTGGGGACTAGAATAAGAACAATGAAAAACACAATGTTGGATACAAATTCTGGTTATTTTGAGTTTTGTGTATTGTACCTGAAAAGTTACTGAAGATCTAAAAATAAGATTCTGGATATTTTTCACATATGCTTCTTGCGTTTGTACTTTTGTTTTGTAGGTACTGAAATTCTAAAAATTGAATACGTGCTGTTCCTTGTTCTCATTACGTTTCTTTCTGCCTGTATCTTGCTTCAA
The DNA here is from genome assembly GCA_027575705.1 of Erythroxylum echinodendron. Classification (NCBI taxonomy): domain Eukaryota; kingdom Viridiplantae; phylum Streptophyta; class Magnoliopsida; order Malpighiales; family Erythroxylaceae; genus Erythroxylum; species Erythroxylum echinodendron. The sequence continues at coordinate 13,985,499 of JANZXR010000008.1, forward strand.
CCTTGCGTCACCGCCCTCCCTATTCTTGCTTATGGAGTTGCATCTCCTTATTATATGCGTATGTAATGGTTCTAAAAACGTTTTAGAATGCCTTACATATTGTTTCTAAAAACTGGGAAAGCGATTGGCCGTGTTTGCGAATAAGATTTGCAGTTTGAATGTTGATTCTTAAATATTTATGCTAAGCATAAAAGTTGTGTGCGTGTTATGCATTTGTTGGTTGGGCGTTAGTGAGGCCAGAGAGAAGCGATTCACCAGCGTTGTCAGTGGGGAATCGCCGTTTGTGTGTCACCTGGCGACAAAGCCAGTGGCGATCGTCGCCATTGGCACGGGCGTTTAAATCGTGCACAAACCCAGGTCGAAGGAGGTGTTGAATCTAGAAAATGCATGGAATAAGTCTTCTGGAAATCGTAAAATTTGGAAAAATAAATGGGTTTGATTTTCTGGTTTGCAATGTTTGAGAACCATGACAATTGCTTTGCGTTTTATCTATGTTTTGGTTGTTGTTTGCGTCTGAGTGTTGATGCTAGCGTTGTGGCTCATAAGTTGGAGAAGCACAGCTATTGACGCTGGAGCGTCAGAGGGCGACAGTCGCCCACTTCTGGCAAAGGCGACTAAGCGTCGGAGGGCAACAGTCGCCCACTTCTGGGAAAGGCGACAGTGGCCCATTCAAAGGGACGATGGTCCCCAACCAGATGATGAGGTGCCTCCAATGGAGACGTTGCAGGAGAAAAAACACAGGCGAAGAGAGGCAGCGTGACCAAAGAGACGCATTCACTGCTACTCGGAGAGACAACGGCGGTGCTAGCAATGCGTAGGATTGGGGGTTGCTACCTCTGTGTCGTGCCATGGAGAAGCAGCCTATGCTTGGAGAAGACGTAGGCTGGTAATGGCGAAAACCAGTGACGACGACAGTTGCTTGTGATTGGTGGTCGGTGGCGGCTAGGGTTTGGCCCCGTGAATTTAGAGTTTTCTAAAAGTCTAAAACATGAAGAAGAGTGGTGATTTCAAGTTTGTAATAAAGTATTCCAACATTTATTCCAAACATATTTTTTTAAATTGTTTTAAAAGTTAAAAAAATCAATTCTAAAATTAAAGTAATTATTTTTCTTAATTTGATTAAGATTAATAATTTTATTGGTTCTTAATTATTTTTTTGAAAAGTAGTTTCTAAAATTAGTAATTAATTATTTTTAATTAGATTGAAATTAATTAATTAAAAAGTAGTTTCTAAAATAAGAATTAATTAGTTTCAATTAGAATGAAATTAATTAATTAGACTTCTTAAAATTAAGAAAATTGTTTTCTTAGGTAATTAAGAAAAATGTTTTTTAATTAAATTTATTTATTTCAATTTGATTGAGATAAATTAAATTTATGATTTTATTTGTTTAGAGAATTGTTATTTTATTTATTTAGAAATTGTTTCTTTATTTATAAATAATAAATTTCTTAATGTTTTAGAAAAGTATTTTTTTTGGTTAAATTTTGAAAAGTGTTTTCATTTATTAACCAAGAAAAATATACTTTCTTTAATATTTTGAAAAACAATTTCCTAACTTATTAAAGAAAGATTTTCTAATTTATTAAGAAATCAAACTCTAAATAAATAATATAAAGTACTTTCTCAATTAAATTTAAAAGTTTTTTATTTAATTTTGAAATTAGTTTTCTTTAATATTAGAAAATAGTTTTCTAATTAAAGAAAAGCAATTCCTAAAGAGATTAAAAATAGTAATTTCTGATTAGATTAGAAATAGTTTCTAATTGGATTAGAAGGTGTTACTTATATAATTTTGGAAAAGAAATTTTTCTATTCTTTTTCAAAATTATAATAATTAAGAGGAATTATTTATTGAAAATTGTTTTCAAGTAAATTTGCTTAAAGCAGTCAAGGTTAATTGGAAATAGTTTCCAATTAGATTTGAAAATTATTTTAAAATCAAATTAAATTTTTATTTAGAATAGTAATTTAATTTATTTAAGAATCAATGATTTTAAACTAATTTAATTTTTCCAAGGAGTTGAAAATGTTATTTTAGATTATGAAGATCAATAACTAGAATCAAACGAAGCTTGATATTTTATACATATAATTTGATTATGAGTGCATAAGTTGCATACTTTATTTTTATGGTTGATATATATATTGTATGCATGATACATTGTATGTTTTATATGTGTGATATTTTGCATGTAATTTGTATTTGATGAGACAAATGAAGTTAAATCCCTCGTTAAAATATTAAGTACACGTTAAGAATGTGATTGTTGCCTTCTATTATTATAGGAATAAACCAGAGTTCTGTTTATTATAAGCTTATTGAGCAAACTCAAGGCCACTTTAACCCAAACATATTTAGTCTTATGATAATGAGTTCTACTTAACTAAATTTGTGTAATTTGGATGAGCAAACTCATGATAATATATGACTTTAGAGGCAAGGTTAGGGATAATATATAAGATATATTTTGGCAAAAGTTGTCACCTAACGGATTTAAGAGTCACATGAGATGTGATTGATAAAGTTGTTATCTACTTAAGTTAAGTCTGGTTAGTTTGTTGAGCAAATTCAATGTCAACTATATTTAAATGGGATCCTAGACCACTAGAGAGATTAGAATAATCTTTCCGAATAGTAGTGAGGGCTATTATTTCTAATAAAATAGTGGAAGTAACTAAATACATAATTAAAGTTCTAATCTTATTTGGCAGTCATAGCATATAATTGATTACTTATTTTCTTACATTTATATTTTGTTCTGAGTGGAATTTACCTTGTTTAGTATAGTTGATACTAAGTTAGTGAACCCAATTTCTTAGACATATGATATGTTGACAAGAGTTCTCAAAAGTTAGATAGAAAATTGTATGTCCATTATGTTATTATGCTATAATCCCTGTTGAGGATTCGGTGATAAAGTTTTAGAGATATGTCAAAATCATATAGATGACAAAATGTATTGACATTTTGAGTTGACTAATATCTCATAAACTTTGAAAACAACATGTAAAATGTATGTCAACACCATGATAACAAGATGCAAGAGGTTACATTGAGTAGAGCTAAAAGGTATAGTACCTTGATGAATTTGTTATACTTAATTTAGCCTACTAAAAACATAATTATGGACTATAATTAAAGGCTTAGCAACAATATGATAACAGTTGTCATTAGAAGAAAATTATTGCATAACTTTTCTTATCTATATGTGATATGATAAAAATCATATGTATTTCTAATTCATGCTTATGATTATTTGATACTGAATTTCGATTCAACATTATTGTAATGTTCAAAGCATGATAAGAAATAGATTGTTAAGTAAAAGTAGTTGATCTAATTTTAAACAAAGAGTTTATATGTGTTGGATCAAAGGAGACTTATGCTTAACATTAGTGGAAAGAATTAAAAGTTAGATAACCGAGACAATCCTTTTATGTCATGTTGGTTAAATCAACAAAAATGATAATCATAAAGTTACATACAAGGATACATGTATCCTTACGATTATGAATTATATGAAACTTGTGAAACTTGTCAAGTTGAAGAATAACCAAATCAATCTTTAGTGAAAGGATGGCGATGGTAATGAATTGTTAAATCTTATACATATGATCTATTGGATAGAATAACAATTCATAAAAGAATAATATTATATTTCATTATATTACTATGACTTTATGTGATAAAGTCATACATATTAAATGAAATGATGATTTAAAATTTTGAAAAAGTTCAAACTGTTTAAATCTAAGTAGAACTTAAGCATTGAGAATGCTGAAGCACATCAATGAAATCCTTATGGCAAGTTTTATATTTTCAATTATCTATAGGGAATGAGATTCTCTAGTAAATACCTTCATAACAAAAATTCCATAAAGTTATGGATTTATATAAGGAGTAACATACAATATGAGATATTATAGGATGCAATATTATTTCTTCTATAGCGATGCCTAGTACAATAACTTAC
>JANZXR010000008.1:13989576-14009540 GCA_027575705.1 Erythroxylum echinodendron
ATATAATCTTACAGATTCATTGAACAAATTGTTTGATTCAATGTATACTTATAAGAGAATGGTTCTTAAGATAAGTATTGGGAATAAGAAGGAATTTGAAAGGTTCAAATTTTATAAAATTACATCTAATTGGGACTAGTGCCTTTAATGATACATTTGATGTATAGTTAAAAGGCTATGAGATATTGAAAAATTCACTTTTATGATGAATTCAAAGAGTTTGTTTTGAGATGATTGTGAATTTATCATGTCTACAAGAAGGTTAGTGAGAGTATAGTTGTCCTGTTCAGTGAGAGTATGTGGAGACATATTGCTCATAGAGAACAACAGTTCTAATTTTCAATTGTTGAACACATAATTGTCCAAGAACAACTCTTGTTGGATATGAAAAGGTAACAACTTAGTTCTGGGAATTAGATCTATAGAGATAGATTGGACGTTGTTAATTTATTCTAAGTCTAAGTATATAGATAATGTGCTAAAGATATTTAGTATTTGAGATATCAGATACTTATGAAGTATTAAAGATATCCATTACTCTGTGTGAGTTGATATTTGAGTTCAAGATGATAAGGACATAACTTTAGAAATAAATCCTAATTAAGGTTTATCTACTTAGAACAATAGGATTGGAAAGGTTCCAATGTATTATTAATTGAGCCATAATACATTTTTCATTTAGTGGAAATGATTAATTGGATCTACAAGTTCTTTAGTGAGCTTGATAATGTTTCTTTGCATTGTTCAAGGCAGTAATAGATTGTAGAACATTAGATTCATTGGGCATGCATAAGGAGCTAATGTCTCATCAAAGATCCAAGAATGTACTTAGGCAAATTTTCTTAATTATGATGATAATTAAGATGGGAGTTGTAAGACTTAAGTAAGTGCTCATTATAGAGAATCTTGTAGAATTCTCTCATTAAGCCAGTAGTAAAATAATCATTATATGGTGATATGGTATAATATACTTAAAAGGCTTAGTGCAAATGGGAAATTGTTGGTTAATGCCCTACAACCAATTGTTTTGGTTGTAGTTTAGTGACAAATTATTTAAAGGCATTATTTATCTTGTACATGTTTAGATGTATATGATAAAGTCCATGGAATAATTGTACATTGCAAATAAAATTATAATGAGATTATAATTATGAGATTCATATTGCATTTATGTATTATTCCTAAATGTTCCTAATCATTGTTCTATTAAGATTGAACATTAATAGAATGTAAAAAGATTAGCATACGTTGTGTTTTTTCCTTATGAAGGAAGTGGTCGATCTCATAGGCTAAAAGTATAGAGACTTAAACAAACGTGTGGGTGCTAGTTAGAGAACAAGTTCACCGAATAGACCCGATATGAGAAATTCATTTGGAACATCGCTTTTATGTCTATGGAATTCTCATTGTGATGATTGTATAAGTAATCCTTAAACTTGAGGTCATCAAAGTTATCTTGTGTGGAGATTGCTATGTTTTAATACTACTTATGATCTATTTAATCATAGGTCGTTTAATCGATAGTCGTTGGATGTAGCATGAACTATATGGAGGTATTTAAGTGATCAAGTTAGGATTCATCACCCTAAAATAATTAGGGATAATGTTTCGTTGTTTTCGATTAATATTGATTCAAGAAATCCTTAGCCAAGGTGGAATAATATTTTGTAAATAGTTGACAAATATCATTAATTGAATAAATAGTTAATAGCGGAGAACTAACATGATTGGACTCAAAATAGAGTAGACATTAATTCCATACTCTTTGTCTATTGGAACATTGGTTGATGAAAGGATTGAATTATATAGAAAAATCATGCAAGGAAAAAGGTTAATCAAAACCCCTTTAACATTCCTAAATATTCGGGTGATCATGATGCGTTGCTAGACGTCAATCTTGATTTATGTTTATAAATTGTTTAATTAGGGAATTAAAGATAAATTAAAAGGAGTTTTAATTTATCTAATTCTTATTATGAATTAGAATTAGAATTTATAATCATTGCCAACAAATTTGGGAACTTAATGGATTTCACAAATAGAATGGGTTGAATAGAGCAAAGTTAATTTAATCAAGTTGGACTTGATTATAGAGTTTGAGAAGCTTTATGATTAATATGAAATATTTAATAAATAAGGATCAATGAGATATTGAATCTTATATGGACATAATTGGTATTTAATTAGAATTATTTGTAATTCTAATTGAAGTTTAATTGAAATTAGAATTTAATTTCAATTAAATTACTAAAACATCCTAAGCTTATTATAAATAGGCTTAAGCTCTATAGAGCTAGCACTTCTTACTTAACCCTCTCTGTAAGAGTTACAGAATTCTCTCAACTCATTATGTGGATACCATTAGAAGCCCAACATTTGTGCGACTATGGTGGTTGAAACGGATCGGTTTCGGGAATAGTTCAAGGGATACGACAAGATAAAAATCAAGCTTCGAAATAAGGTACGATTTAAGTTTTCACTTTATTATGATTTTTGTTAATCATTTTATACAATTAAAGAGATCTTAGTTTTATGGAAATTAAAGATTGCGAAAAAGTTTCATAATTATTCCACTGCGATTGGGATCGGATCCTAACCCGGTTTTTCAACAGGCAAAGACTACGTCCTTCTTGGTTAAGCATTCTTCAGCCAATGAAGGTGACAATATGACAAGAATTGGACAAAAACCAAGTGAAAAGAAGAGTAGACGGTCGTGGGAATAGGAGAGCTTGGCGAGACTTCGATGAAGAAGAAGTTGTTTCCAGATTTAAGATTAGGGTTTTGATTATAGGAATTAGGTTTGGTTTTTATTTAAATTTTAGATGATGATAATGATTATTATTATTATTATTTAACTAATTAATTTTTATTAGTTTTTTTGAAAGATGAACGATAATGTTTATTAATTTTAATTATAAATTAGAAACTATAATCAAAATTTTTAAAGAATGTAAATTAGTTTAATATTATTTTTAAAATTATCTTTCATTGACCCATATAGCATAAACATGACATTACAATACTCACATTATACTCAATTAATTTTAAACATCGTAAGATTCATTTTAACCGCACCAAATTGTTAAATATTAACTTGTATTTTAGTAAAAACTTTAAAGTCATAAATACACTATTTTTACTTTTTCTATTTTTTAATTTTGGGACGAAGCTTGTTCGTATATTAATTAGGGTATGAATGATATATATAGAATAGAATGATAAATATGGTACAAACATCAAGAATATCATAAATAAACATCAAGAATATCATATATAAACGGATATTGCCGAGATATTTTTCATTAATTTACTGCCTATTTTGCTTCTAAATTGATGCCTATAAATATATTGTGAGTAAGTTTGGCATAATCAACAAGCTTTAGAGTGTGTTGTACATCTTTGGCAATAGATGACGGTTAGTTCTAGGGATCTCACCATACGCTTTCTTTGGATAGGTACTTTGTGTGTAGTTTTGAGTGAGAAAATTGTGAGCGTAAATGCTGATCATTGGGATTATGCACATGCAACATTTTATGGCGATGAGCAAGGAGTAGGGACAATGGGTAATTTTGGACTTTTTTTTTTCATTCAGCAACACTTAAACTAGTCACATTCAGCAACAAGATTTCAATCTCGTTTTCATATTGCAAGTTCATTTGGCTAAGTGAAGAAAAAAAATACAAAAGCTGGTCTTGGTTATTTGCAGATGGGGCTTGCGCGTATGGCGATCTATTCAAACAAGGATATGGATTAGCCACAACTGCACTGAGCACAGCACTTTTCAAAGATGGCTCAACTTGTGGAGCTTGCTTTGAAATAATTTGTGTTGATGACCCTCATTGGTGCATAAAAGGTGCTGGCTCTATCACAGTTACTGCAACGAATTTTTGCCCTCCAAACTACAGCAAACAATATGACAACTGGTGCAACCCACCACTGAAACACTTCGATCTGACGAGGCCAATGTTCCGAAAAATTGCATACTACGTAGCTGGTATCGTCCCCGTTCGATATCGTAGAGCTTCTTGCATCAAACAAGGAGGCGTTAAGTTTGAGCTCGGTGGCAACCCGTCTTTCCTCACAGTTTTGGTTTATAATGTTGGAGGAGCTGGCGCTGTTATTCGCGTCAACATTAAGGGGTATAAGAGTGATTGGATAAATATGCAGAGAAACTGGGGTCAGATTTGGCAGACTGGAAATAACTTGGTTGGACAAAGTTTGTATTTTCAAATCACTCTTAGCGATGGAAACTGGCTGCAGTTTAACCATGTTACTGATGCTAACTGGCAGTTTGGTCAAACTTTCGACGGCAAGATTAACTTTAGATGACAGTTTTATCGTCTTCCGTTGTTTTTTCTACAAATTAAAGTCCATTGTTTACTCAATTATATATATATATATATTCATAATTGTGTTTTATTGATTTAACAAATAAAACTCAATTACATGTTCCTAATTCCACTGCGTACGGCTCTCTCAAGTCTTAATACTGTTTAGATTTACAAAAGGCACATCAAGAATTGTCCCACTTCTGTAAACTTCTACTTTTGGTTGTCAAATTAAATTAAAAACTTTCAATATTTACTATTTGAACGTTGCAATAAAAAGAATTCAGAATTATGTAATAAAACGAAGCTTGCAAATAAATATGATAATACAATATCTTAATTTCAATGCTATTAGGAACTTTAATTTTAGCATTAAATTAAATTTACTTTCTAAATATAAACAAAATATTATGATTTTCAATATTATTAAAATAATGTGACTTTTTTATTTTATCTGCTTTTTACTAATACAAAATTGAATCGAATCAACTAATCAAATTTGGTTTATTAAAAATTGATCAACTAGTAAAATATAAAGTCGGTTGATTTTATTAAACCGTTGAAAAAAGTGATATCCCTTAGGGAGAATAAGCCAGTTTTAAGCCAATAAAATATTTAAGAGGTACAAGATCTTTTATAGAGAAATATATATTAAGTTAATTCTTCAACTTTTGTATCTACAAAGTATCATTTTCAATAATAACTGTATCATACACATTGATAAAAAGATAAACAGGGAATGATTATGCTGAGATTGCATAAAACCAAATTATTGCAATGAAAAAGAAAAATTTTCAAACCATTGGCATAGATCCTGCTTCAATCCATATAAGGATTTATGTAGGAAACATACATGAGTATTACTTATGGAGAGATAGCTTGAAAAGGGAGACATACAGACTTCTTCATGCAAATCCGAAGGCATTATGCACAACTGATGCAATTCCTAATCTTTAGCAGCTACAACAACTAACAAACATCAAACATTTGTCGATTTCTCTATAACTTCAAAGGTTTATATATAATGTAATCCCTCAATACATGTATAACCTTAGGTCACTAGATATGCTTTATAGAACCATCAAGATTGTATTTTACTTCTTAAAGTCAACAAGAATAGGTTGGTTTCTTTCCTGAAGGTAAATGCACCAGGTATGAAACACTGTTTTTTCTATTGTAGAAATTTCTTATTTCATAGCCTCACAGTATTTTGGTTCTTTGGTATCTTGTGAAAAGGATTGAGATTCACTAATAATGGAGATATTAGTGAGGAAAGATTGATAAGATGAAAAAAAGGTGAATATGATAAATGACAAGAAATAAGGTAACAAGCACTTAAAGAAGCCATATTGGATGTAGGCAAGGGGGACTTATCTACTCCAGGAAGATAATTCAAATAGTCATAAAGATGAGAGGTGGTTGTCGTGTCCTTTGAGGTCGATCGTTAAAGATTTTAAAAAGAGGTCTAAATAGGAATTGATTGTTCTAAATCTTGCGATGGAGACATAATATTAGGACTAAAGGATATGAATGTTGGAACAAGAGTGGTCTCACCAATTTCATTTTACAAAGAAGGAATTTATAAGTTGGGACGAACAGGTGCAACATCGTGATCTCACCAATTTCAATTTATGAAGAAGGAATTTATAAGTTGGGACGAATAGGTGCAACATCGGTGGACTCCAAAGATTCTTGAAGACGTAGTGGAACAACAACTGAAGGTTCTTTTAGAGAGTGTTACGAGTGAAAAGGAAACTAGTTTTCATAGAAAATAACACCCCATGATGTAAACAATTTTGATCCCATATGATAATACACACACACACACACGACTTAAAACAAGGTGCAAACTTATCATATTAAAAGGTAAATTTTGGCTTTCCTTTCTGAGAATTTCCCTTTGCTTTGTCATGTTGAGGAAAATCCTATTGGCTTAAAACACTTTTCCATTGTATGCCTAGGCTTATCACAACGCTCAGATCTCAGTTTAGAGATCTTTCCTTGATCGTAACCTTTCGATTCCCACTGCCTCCGTTGGTTGATCCGATCAATTACAACTATAGTTTACTGCTTCTCTTATTCGATTACAAAAGCATATATAAACCTTATTGATTGTGGAGAAAGGCTCTATGTTTAATAATTGGGATCAAATGATTACATAACGTTCATTCAATCCCACAAAATTGATGAACGTTTTCTTTTTCAGCACCACAAGTAAATGAAAGAACATAATTACATCCTAGTTACCTAATTACGAAAAGATTACAGTTAATTGTATGTAGTACATATGGCAATTTGGTACAAGTATAGTAACTTCAATATGTATTAAAGAAACTCTTGAATCTATATAATAATATGCAAATTATGTGATTTAAATAAATTATTTAATGAGTAAATGACTCAAAATAAGTGATAATTCGGTTAAATTAAAATTTAGTGACTTCAGAATATTTTTATTCTTGATCAACCATTGTTTCAAAATTTTACATTAAATTCAACTCTCCAATTATAATTCAAACTTTAGAATTTCCAATTGATTAAAAAGAGAAATAAGTTACATACCTTATCAATTACATCAAATACAATTTACCAATGTTTTAAAAACCAGACCGGACATCGAACCGATCAAAGGAAATGTTTAAGGTTTAAAAGTTCAATATATATATAAGGTAAAAATTATAAGAATAAATACAAATAAAATAATTTGTTGAAATAAAAAATATACCAATGAATTAGAGATTATACTAAACTTTATAGCTTATATTATAGAAAAAAATAAAATAACCTTAATAAGTAAAATATATAACTAAATTCACAAATTATTATATGAGTAATTATATATTTATATTATTATTTTCTTTGTCTTATTTTATAAAAAATAAAATTCATTGTAAATATTAAAAGAGTCAATATTGTAAATATTAAAAGAGTCAATACAGTTGACAGTAATATTAAATTAAATGTAATTATGTTACAAATAAAAAGTTATAGTTTAAATAATTGAACAAGGTTAAAAGTAAATAATAAAAAAATAAAAAATACAAAATGAAGTAATTAGATGGGCATAAATGCTTGAAAAGTAATTATTGATTAAATTAAAATCATGTCATCATCTTCTTTTCTTTAGTATTATCATATAAACAAGTAATTTTAAAAGGCTATATTAAATAATAGTTGTTGACTGAAAAGGGACACCAAGCAGTCTGATTTGTGAAATTGATATATTCAACAAGCAAGGGATCATTTATGTAACATCCCGTTACCTTTGAGAAGTTAGAATATTAAATATGAGTGATTAATAAGAGCTTAGAAATGTATTTTTCATGCTAATGCATAATATGACATACAAATAAATGTGAATAGTGAAGGTTTTGCACATGAAAATAATTGTACATGCATTCATGAATGATTCCGAGTATATTTGGACTGAGTTATGATTTTTGGAAAAATTGTGAATTTGGAATTTATTTTTTAAAATTTTATTGACTAGTGGACTTATTATATTCGTGAATTTTGGTGAATTTAGGATCTATTTTCGAATATATAGAGTATTATGGAAAATAGGAAAAAGAAGAGAAGAAATCAAATGAAGATTTGGAGATAGTTGGATTGTAAAGATGAGAGTTAAAAGGAGTTAGTTTCAAAAGAAACTAAGTTAGAACTTAGACCTTAGGAAAAGTGACAAGTGTAAAGTTGCCTTTATTATTTGTCAGAAGTAAGTTTGAGTAATCCGAGAGTTAAAAAGGGATTTGTTCTTTTCCTAAGTTCTTTCCTTGTTATCATCTTCTCCGAATTTCTTCCCATACACAGAGTCTTCATCAACTCCTTCTGAGAGTTAACTTTGATTTTTCATATCCCTCACCATTTCCTCTACTACTAAGTGTTTCTTCTCCCTTAAGAAAAACTAGAAGTTGGTTGGTGATCACAGGGGTTTACGAAATTTTGTACGGAGTTAGGGCTTGAACATAGTTGAAGTTGGAGTTTTCAACAAGTAAGTAGTGAATAAAATTGTTAGAGTTATGGATTTTTGAAATAAAGTTGATGAATTTATGGTCAGTGCATGATCATAGCATTTACATATATTTATATTCTTAAACACTGTATTAAGGGGATGAAAATTGGGGATATGGTGATATTTGGGTTTTGATGGATTATTAGTGACCAGCTGTTATGGAAATGGTTCTTGGAGTTGAAATAGCAATGAAATGATGTATAGGATTAGTGTAGAGAGTTAGATATGGAAAGGTGATATGCTCTATTTCTTCACTGAGCATGTATAAATATATAGGTTTTTGTACGAGAGTTGATGAAGACTAAGAGATGTTTAAGAAAAAGGTTTTTGAGTTGAGGAGTATAGATAGTATCGTCTTAGGTTGACTTTCTGCTTAGTCTACTTTCTGCTTAGTCTACTTTCTGCTTAGTCTACTTTCTGTTTTGTCTACTTTCTGCTTAGTCTACTTTCTGCTTCGTCTACTTTATGCTTCCTCTACTTTCTGCTTCATCTACTTTCTGCTTAGTCTAATTTCTGCTTCTACTTTCTACTTAGTCTACTTTCAGCTTCGTCTACTTTCTGCTTAGTCTACTTTCTGCTTCGTCTAATTTTTATTTCGTCTACTTTCTACTTATATAACTAAAATTTCTTCTTCTGTACACTACCCAGGATTGTCATGAACATATATTGTGCATAATTCATTTCCTACATGGGCATTATTAAAAAATTATACTTATGCTTGTTGTGATATATGTGTATGTTTTGCATAATATAGAGGAACGAATTGAGCACCATCCTCCAAACATTACCGGGATTTCGAGACAATAGCTTCTGGAGCAAACTATGAGTAACCTAGATGGTCTCACTTAATTACTTGTTTGTTTAAATTCTGTTTTGAAATGATTGAATGAATGTGGCTTGATTGTTGATTCTGGACAATGAAGGTCCGATGACTGTGATATTGGATTGAGATATTGAAGTGCTACTTATATGTGAATGTGCAGAACTATGTGCTTCATAATATGGTTGATTGTGATAGATGCATTCCATACATGAATGTACAATCAGATAATGGCAGTTGTGACCAGAGTAGCCACCGATCAGAGCTTAAAGCTCAAAGTGTGAAAAAGAGCTTCGAGCTCAGAAAGTGATTAAGAGCTTAAGACTCACTTTGTAAAATGAGCCCTATATCCTCATCGGATAAGGGACAGTTATCAATAAACCTGGTATCTAAAATGGATACGGGACAGTTCAGGCACTCGGTGACAATAATGTAATAATTGGAAAAGAGTCTCATGAGCATTTCATAAGCATCTGTTTAAGTATGTTTGATTGATTGAAATGCAAAATTGCTTATGTTTAAGTGAAAATGTGATACTGATGTAAAGTACAATTTTGTAAAATATATGTTATGTGAACTGTTGTGTTGCATGGATTGAGTGAACCATCGATGATGGTTACCTCATTGAGTTCGCAAAATTCACCAAAATTGTAACGTTGTCTTTTGAGGGTCGAGAGACTACTCTAGCTACCGAGAGACTCTACCAGTCGTGTAGATTGTGATTTGGCAAGAGAAATCATGGCTCAAAGGATGGCCAACTGGAATATTTGGACATATTAGATAGAATTTGTATATTTTCCTCTTTTATGTAGTACTTTTGTACTAGGTTTTGATGATGTACATGTAGTAAGTGTCGAAAGATACAATGTAGACTTTCGGTTTTGTGCAATAAAATGAGGAAAAAGTTGATTTTAAAATATTGTGATTTTCTTATGATGCTTTATAAGTGAGTAATGACATGATGCCTTGTGAAGTGAATGTAGCGATCGAACATAGCTCGCCCTTAATGTAGGATATGTAGCGGAATGACCTCCGGACGTTCCGGTGTGTACCCTGTGGTAAAGGGGAACTACAATTTATGTATATGGGAATGACTTATTCAAAAAGAAACATCGAGCAGATAGATTGTTTGTTATTGCTTACCAACAACAGAATGGTGAATAAAATTGCACTTATTAAACTTGCTGGAACAATTGCCATAGCTTTTAGCTTCAGAGTTTTCAATCAACAAAGGATATATAAAACAACTATAAAAAATTAGCTTAACATGAAATAGAGTTCAACAATAAGAAAACTAATTAATCAAATCATCCTATAAAGCTATCAAATTATGCTTATATGTTATTTCTGAACAAATTGAAACCATGAATAACAGTGGCCAAACTCACTATACAGATATGGATTGACAACTAGAATCAACATTTTACTCCAAAACTCATTCATCATTTCTCAAATTTTTTGCTTCTTCATCTATCCAATTCCGTATCTCACACGAACCAATTCCCAGTGACAGAAATAGTAGACAGACTCATTTCTAAACACAATATATAACAACATTGAACTACATGGAAAAGAACATACAACAATACCAATAACTACTTGCCAGAATCATCACAGTAGCAACTCAACCCACCTTCCATAACTAAGCTAAACCCAACCTCACACCCACAAAAGCCTTTCTTGATCCTTGTTCTCACAATAGCTTTGACCCCCAACTCCAGAAATAGTGAACGATAATCTGCTAAAAACCAATGATGGTTTTTGTTCTCACCTTAGCTTAGACACCCATATCTAGAAACATAACAATAGTCTGCTAAAACCAAGTAGGTCATTGTTCTCACCTTAGCTTTGCCACTCATCTCTATAAACAAAGAACAATAATCTGCTACCTTAGCTTCAACACCCATCTCCAGAAATAGAGAATGACAGAAAACAATAATCTGCTACCTTAACTTCGACACCCATCTTCAGAAACAGAGAATAAAAATTTGCTAAAAACATCAAGGATCAACTCACCACGAGAGCTTGTTACGCCCCTTGTCCCTTTGTTCTCAAAAAATGTTGCTCCAATATGACCTAGCTGCCGAGCGATCCCAGTTCATGGCAGAGACCAAGATAGCAAGCGAGCGTACCTTTGTTCGCTTCTTCTCCACCAAGCACGGACGTTTAAGGATAACTGTAGGTCGGTGGCTACCGTTTATTTACCCAGAGTTGGAAGCAATGAGGATGAGATTTGCGAAGCGAAGACAATGAAGAGGAAAGAGTAAAAGGGGAAGAGTTTTTAAGTTTTAATTTTTTGATTTCAAAATGTTTACGATTCTAGCCGAAGAATCGGCCAGTTTACTCATAAACCTGCTGGTTACAAGTTATTAAATAAATTCGATCCAAATAATTAGTCAATTCATATTGTTTTCGGTTGAACCTGCCAGTTCGGTTCGATTTTATATATTCCAACTGCTTTCCTTAATAAATTGTGTACATCTCACAAACGTTTATGTCTCATTTACACATTTATTTTTAAAAACTACAAAAAAATCTTTCAGCTATTACCTTTCAATATCGCAGAGTCAGTTGCATTAGAATAGATGGCAATCCCGACCGTTTAACTGTGCTCGTTTACAATGTTGGAGGAGATATTGATGTTGTTAACGTCAAGATTTAGGGGTTCTTATAAATGTTGGGGTTCGATGTGGTGATATTAATTTGAATAAGGGGTTCTTAAGGTGTTTACATTTTCCACTGTATTAAGAATTCATCACCAAGTTCCTTACCTTTGTTCTTATGAATCTTGTCCCTCTCTCTATTTGAATGTCCTTATGTCGCCGACTTCAATAGCATGTGTCTTCTTGTAACTTATACTCACAGATCCTCCGGTCGTAATTTATTTGCAAGTTTTCAGAAAAAGTAGTAACGCATCTAACTCCAAGAAATTCTGATCGTTGGCCTAACCTCCTGGAGTCAACTAGTAATTATGGACCAGAGTCACTGGCTCATAGCCGCGGCTGTCTCGTGACCCCGACTTTTGACCTTTTCCAACCAAGAGGCCCAGAGGGGGATGTCGCTGTACTTGTTGAGCTTATGCGTACAGCCTTTCTAGGAATGACTTCCACTGGGAGGATAAAAGACAAAAGAAGATTCAAGTACATCTATAAATAAACAACTATTCTTATGGGTACTAGCAAAGAGGCTAAAAACAAGCATCCAAACAACGAAAATATTAAAGGCACTTGAACCAATAATAAATCATACGCAACAAGCCTACCATATGAAATAACCAGGAGCATTTAGTTCAAAAGAAAAATGCAATTCTCTAGGTAATTTGTATGTGCAATATTCTTTAGAAATAAGTTGGCTTGACACAATCTGGACTTGCTAGTTTGAGGGACTTCCAATCATTCCTCTCGCTAGGGATGCTAATGAACGGTGAGAAAAATAGTGTACATTCAATTAACTTGGAGCTTCTCTTCTCTTTTGGGCCAGCAGAACTCGGCTCTTCACTTCCAATCAAGAACATCTAATAGCCACAAAACCTGATCCCTGGAGTTTGCGGCGTCACAGAAATCCAACTCAATTCCAAAAACATCAATGACACCCTCAGTCCCATCGTCAATGAAGAGTAATGAAATCCATGCTCGAATTGATGGAATAAAAGGGTGTTGTGGAGAGATGCTAAGAAAATCAAACGCCAAAGCTCTGAAGGATGTACGATCTATATAATCAAACAAAGATTTACTAATTATGCATGCAACCTTATTTGTATCCTTGCGTCCCACAAGCACTGAAACACTCACATTCTGACTCAAAGGAATTCTGCACCTAGGCTCAAGAGGTAAAGTCATCTTATATTCATCACCTTCAAGGTGATATTTAAGCCTGTCACAAGTTCCAGGAGGTGGGATTTTAATTCCTGCCTCCAAGACTGGGCCAGGAACCACCTCTGAGAATATCAATTTATCATCACTCCAAATGTCGATGAAGAACTCCAAAACATCAAGGGAAAGTCTGGGAGGAAGCAGACTTCGATGATTCTTGCGTTTATAGAAAGTTTTATAGAGCTTGTGGTAAGTTAAAGTCGAAGGATTTGGCCTCTTGCAAATGGAAGGCCACCTCTTTGCACATGCGCACTTCCATAAGTAATCATCTTGGGCTATATCTCTCCATTGCTTGCATACAACCATGCAAGAAGCAAGGTCTACACCATCTAGTAAGGGGAAAACAGCTTTCAGAACTTCCTCATTTGACATCTTCAGATAGCTAAAAGTGATAGCAGATATACGCAGCAATCATCTGAAGCAATGGGTAGATTAGGGGCAATAGAGTGTAATCAATCCCTGTAAGAAAAAAAAAAAGAGGAAGAATATAGATTCAGAAAAAGGTAGCCAACAATATTTATCTAAAACTCAATAGTTAAGGAATGAGTTTTTTCAGCTCGTATGCTATAAAAGCCAGAATCGGATCTTACAAACTTCAAATGCAATCAAATAAAATCCTAGTCTATACAATACTACTCACTGTTTCTCATCCAAAGTCTACTAGTCTATA
This sequence comes from Erythroxylum echinodendron, assembly GCA_027575705.1. NCBI lineage: Eukaryota > Viridiplantae > Streptophyta > Magnoliopsida > Malpighiales > Erythroxylaceae > Erythroxylum > Erythroxylum echinodendron. The sequence continues at coordinate 14,003,279 of JANZXR010000008.1, forward strand.
CAATACTACTCACTATTTCTCATCCAAAGTCTATCTGGTCATTACCACACAACATATACGATTCTCGGTTATCACCAAGGCTGCTTCAATCTTTATTTTGCACCTAATAATAATATAAAAGATAGCGGAGAAAGGGTACTGTTGATTCAGCTATGATTGGACCAAAAAAATGAAAAAAAAGATCTCATTATATTCTTTTGTTCAAGAGCATCAAACATCAGTTCAGATTACCATAGCCTCATCATACTTCTAGGTAATAATTAAAAACTCCCAAATAGCAACACCGCATTGGTGCCTGGTCAAGAACAGCATCAAAGTTTACAGGGTGAAAAGGGTAAAACAAACACGATGAAATCACAAACAAATAATCATTAACACAACAAACAATATCTAAAACATCTTCCCACAAAATCTACACCAAGATCGACCAATTACCTTCCCCCCCAAGTTCAAACGCATCGTCCAACACCCAAATGTCCAATACATTAAATTCTAGAAACTTAAGGAGTAAGCCCCAAACTTTTTCACCTACACATTCATCAAGGGATCGTCCATAAGACAAGCACTACTAAGCGAAAACCAAACACCAAGAAAAGTCTCATGAGGCCAATTCATTAGGACTATCAAGTTTCTAATCTTATAAACCAATCATTAAGAAAAAGGGAAACAGAGTAAACCCACCATCCAGACGAAGAAAAGACAGAAACTTAGAAGATAAGTATTAAAAAAGAAATCGGAAACAGAATATAAGAGAAGATCAAATGAGTATAGGCTAAAAGATTAAAAGGGTACCGGGTTTTCTTCGTTGTGGAACGAGACAGGCCTTTGTCAGAGTTGAAAATGAAAACCAGAAGATGAGATCTTCGTTGGTTGAGAGAAAGAACCGAAAGGTAATTGAAATGTCAGGCTTTGTGATGGGGAATCAGAGACAATAAAGCCGATTTAGTAGCTAAAAGCAAAAAAAAAAAAAAAGCCATTTTGTTATGGTAGTTGAATTAATGTTTGTTTACAAAAAATAAAGATAAGACCCTCAAGTTTAGGGATGAAAATTCGCCAAAAGGAGGTCACCTTTTATCTTTTTTTTTTCCCTTTGAAATGATAAGGGTGGACATCACCGCTGGAATTATATAGATCAAATTGATTTTTGAAGCAATTTTAACAATAATTGCAGCGAAAATCAACGATCGTAAAAATTTGTCTAATTTAACTTATTCAATTGTAAAAATTTGTTTAATTTTTTAGTTCAATTTTTAATTTTTAATTTAATTTATTTTAATAATTTTTCTTATTAAAATTAAATTAATTTATTAAATAATTGATTAATTTTAATTAATTAATAAATTTCTATAAACTAAAATAAATCGATTAAATTTTATTTAATAATTTTTTATTAAATTTCAAATTTTTGATGATAAAAAATATCCTAATCATATTTTAAATTCTTTAATTTTACTTAATCTTTAACCAACAAAATTAAAAAACGAATAAATTCAAATTAGAATATATATAGGCTGCGTTTGGATCTGCGGTGCAGTAGGAATAAGTACTTATTCATCGCAATTTTTAAATGCAGTCACATGTTTGAATCTGTAGTGAACAATCAGAGGTTGGAGAAAACTGCGGTGTTACCGTAGAAATCAAAAAGCAAAAAGAGGGTTGCGATAAGAAACTGTTTCTGCGGTGGAAATCTTACTTTCCATTACCTTCACTATAAGTATTATTTTCCATTATACTCTTAATTAATATGATTAATAATATTTTTTATAAAATATTTTATTTACTAAATTTATTTTATTATATTTTCTTATTTTATTATTTATAATTTTAAATTTATATAACTAATAATATATATTTTAATTATTTATATAATAATTAATAATTTATTAAATCAATAGACTTTTTAATCATTTTATCTCTTTTCAGCAATCGCAACCGCACTTGCCAAATACTTATTTTTACATCTTAGCAGTTACCAAAATAGCAATCTCAAACACATAAATACCTATTAAAAATAAGTACCTATCATTTCGGCTGGTTAATTTCAACAAGTTGTTAACTTCTACCACTTCTCTAAACTAAATCATATACACACATATCCAGCACGCGGGTGTGTGTGTCTCTTTTTTTTTTCAACTTCTCTTGCTCTTTTTTTTTTTAATTTTCTCGTCATTAATGTTAGGCTTGGTCTCTTCCTATATGGAAAAGTTCATATTTTAGCCCACTTTGTCAATTAATTATGCTTATTTGGTGTTTATTTTTTAAGGCCCAATAGGCCCATTTTTTATCGCTTTATAGTAACCAGCTTCTTCTTCAACAGATGGTGACAGAAAGCAAAAAAAAAAAAAAGAGAGCAAAGAGCGGAGAAGTGACAAGGACTTTTGGACGAACTGTTTCACTTGTTGTTTTGATCCACACTCATTTATCGTTGGATTGAGTTGAAAATTTAAAAATATATTTTCTCGACAGTCATCTATATTCTGAACGGTCAAAGTTTCATTTGGATTTTTGGATGTTGAGATCGAAGTCCCATAACAATAATGTGTTTTTGAGTGATTTTTTTTTTATGTTCCTAATAATATTATTTTGTTTAGCTGCTTATTTCTCTTTTTGATGCTAATTTTGTGTATTTGAGAAGAAGATATTTGTATATAATTTGATTTAGTGAAGTTAATTTTTTTATCAAAAGTCTCGTGATTTTTACCCTTAATTTGAAGGAATTTTCTATATTAAAAATTGCGGAGTCTTTATTTATGTTTGATTTGCTCTTATTGTTAGTGGATTGTTACTAGTATTTATTTTACTCCTATTATTTAAATAGATTTAAAAATTTTTGGTATTGTATTTTGATTTCGCAGAATTTTGCAATACCAAATTTTTTCCCAACAATTAGCCCAAAGTTTGTATAATATAAGAGTTACGTGTTTTAATAATTTTAGATTATGTAATAATATTTTGTCATACGAAAATTTTCAAAAAGAGATCTTAATATTTATCTCTAATTATTTTAATAAAAGTCGCTATCAAAATTAATTTCAACAAAAATACATATGTTATATTAGTAAAATAATATTTTATATATAAATAATTTAGCAGATGTTAAAGATTGCTTATGCAAAATTTTAATAATTTAAAAGTACTTTTAAATAATAAATAAGGATTAATTACAAAAATCTCAATCTTGACTTGATTTTGTAAGTATGATCCAAAATTTAAAAAGTAGTAATTAAATGTTCAAACTTTCAATTTTTTACAATTACAGCCCGACATTATTATACGTTGCTTTTCACATAAGATAGATACCCTTAACACTAATTTATGTCATACTTCATTATACTGATTAATTAAAATTTCAAAATTTAGGAAATATTTAAGTTTTTTAGGAAATGATATACTTTAACACAATTACTCAAGCTATAATGTAAAGTCATTAACTAATAACATCAAAATAACAAAATGCATGTTTTCATATGACTAGATCAATCTTTTAGAAAACGAATTTGCGTATGACATATTAGGCCATCTCTAACCCATTCCTTCAAAATAGAGTAAAGTTTCCTCTATTTTAAAGATACTACAGTGTTTTTCACTCCAATCTACAACTCTATTTTTTACACCACAAATGAATATTCTCAGTACATTCGTTTATACCTGTCATTAATGATTATTAAAATTACTTTATAAAATTAACCCAACTTTTCTTTTTTGTGTATATTTTTATTCACAATATTATTATTGTTATATTTTTATTTCAATAAATAATAAATAATAAATAATAAAATTTCAATTAAACTATAATTTGTTTTTTGATAATACTAAATGAAATAATATATGAGATATATTGCACTATTTTATATTATTTAATTATAGTAAATAACAATATAATTACGTAATACCAAACATTAAATGTAATTGAATTTCATAAATAAAAAATATTTTAACATTAAAAAGGCACAAAACATTCATTACACTAAAAAAAGTAAAAGATCACATAACATTCATTACATTAGAAAAAGTAAAAGAAAATATCGCACACTGAAAATAAACATAACATAATCACTAATCCTCTGAATTAGTATATTGCTCCCATAAATGTTCTATTAATACATTCCTTAATTTGATATACGCATTTTTATCCTTGACTTGTTTATCTCGGGCAAGAAATTGTTGAAATCGGGTATTTTCATCTATTACCCTTTCTACAGTCGATTCTGGAGTTTCCATTACACCTGTTATTGGTCTATTTAGACCGCATTCATCCTCAACAATCATATTGTGCATAATAATGAAGCAGTCATGATATCATGCAATACTTTTTTTTTCCAAAAACGAGCCGGTCCTGCAATAATCGCAAATCACGATTGTAGAACTTCAAATGCACGTTCCATGTCCTTCCTCTATGACTCTTGTCTTATTGCAAAATATTTTTTCTTTACAGAATTTGGCTCATGAATTGTTTGCACATTAGTGGACCATTTCGGATAAATCCTATAAGCTAAATAATATCCCATATTATATTCTTTTTCTTGAATTACATAATGAGCAGGAGGAGCAGTACCTTGAGCAAGGTTAGAAAGTAGATGTGATGATTCCAAGACATTAATATCATTATTTGTACCTGGCATACCGAAATAACGTGTCATATCCACATATTATAATCAGTGATAGCTTCAAGAATAATAGTTGGTGATCTTCAACGTCCAGTATATTGTTCCGGCCATGCCGTCGGACAATTTTTTCACTTCCAATGCATACAATCAAGAGTACCTAACATTCCTGGAAAGCGACGTTGCTCACCAATATGAAGAAGCCTCGCAATATCATTAGCATTTGGTGATCTAAGATACTGCTATGTAAAAATCTCAACGATGGCACGACAAAATCTCTTCAAAGCTTCAATTGCTGTTGACTCACTAATTTTAACGTACTCATCTGTAGCATCCATAGGTATACCATATGCTAACATCCGGAATGCGGCTATTATTTTTTGTAAAGTGGATAATCCAAGTTGACCAAGCCCATCTCTTTGTTGCTGGAAGTAACTATCATACTCTTTTACAGCATCAACAATGCGAAGGAACAAAGTTCGGGACATTTGACATCATGCCGAAACATATTATAATTATACCGCGGATTTTCGTAAAAATAATCAATAAACAAATTATGATCTGCAGCTTCACGATCACGGTTGATCACTATATGTCCTGGAATGGAGCCACGATGCCCACCTTGGTTGCTTTGTTGATTGCGAAGAAGCTCGATTTCTAAGTTATTTTTCTGTATCAAATTTGGTATGGCTATTTCATCTCCAAGCATCATCAACTCAAGTTGATCATCACTTGATGATGACGACGATGAAGATGAAGATGATAACATGTCTTGGAATTTGATATTAGAAGGACCGCCAATATCATAAGTCATTTCAATAAATTGATGCCTATCTGAGTTAATAAAGGATGCTATTTATAAGTTCTAAAATGGATAAGGTTGTAATCCATCTAACGGTTGAGATGATGATGAAATCTAATCGGATGGTTGAGATTTAGATAACATCTGTCAATTTTATTTGACATAGATAAGGCTGAGGATAATGAAATCTAATTGGACGGTTGAGATGATGATGAAATCTAATCGGACTGTTGAGATTTAGATGAGATCTGTCAACTTTATCTGACATGGATAAGGTTGAGGATAAATTCTGACATGATTACGGATGTAATTCATTGGATGGTTGAGATGATGATGAAATCTAATCGGACGATTGAGATTTAGATGAGAACTGTCAACTTTATCTGACATAGATAAGGTTGAGGATAAGTTCTGACATGATTACGGATGTAATCCATTGGACGGTTGAGATGATGATGAAATCTAATCGGACGGTTGAGATTTAGATGACATCTGTCAACTTTATCTAACATAGATAAGTTCTGACATGATTACGGATGTAATCCATCTAACGGTTGAGATAATGATAAAATTTAATCGTACGGTTGAGATTTAGATGAGATCTGTCAACTTTATCTGAGATGGATAAGGTTGATGATAAGTTCTGACTTGATTACGGATGTAATCCATCTAACTGTTGAGATGATGATGAAATCTAATCGAACGGTTGAGATTTAGAAGACATCTGTCAACTTTATCTGACATGGATAAGGCCGAGGATAATGAAATCTAATTGGACAGTTGAGATGATGATGAAATCTAATCGGACGATGGAGATAATGATAATATTCATATACAGGTCTATAAATACGAAATC
>JANZXR010000008.1:14009640-14019696 GCA_027575705.1 Erythroxylum echinodendron
ACCAAGTGTTTCACTCTTCTTCATCCCAAATATTACATTCTCACAAGCACATCAACTCTTAAAGAAAAATGGCTTCTAGATCAACTGGATACAACACTAGTGAAGATATACTATTATGTCATATTTATATAGAGATTTTGCAAGATCCGATTGTTGGGAGGCATCAAACTTCTGACCACTTTTGGGGTTGAATTGAAGAGGCGTATAACAATGAGGCGACTAAAGGGTGGGAGCAACATAACAAGAAATCTTTACAAGAGCGATGGTGAAAAATAGTACAAGCTGTTAAAAAATTACGAGCATGCATAAGACAAAAAGAAAGTATGAATCCCAGTGGTGCATCCGATCAAGATATTGTGAGTTCCTAAATTTTTAATTCTTGCAATTTTATATATACCTGGTGGCTAAATAACTAACAAATATATATACATTATTTGCAGATGGATTGTGCGAAGGTGTTACTAACTCAAGACCCCAATTGCAAAACGGGTTTCAAATATGATCATGTATGGTACATTGTTAAAGATTTTGAAAATTTTAATGATAATGTTGTCACACCAAGACAAATTTATCGGAAGCAAACTTCCAGCTATGTGTCATCAGAATCTAATAATCCAACACCTGAATCTCAGGTACCGATATCTCCTGTGCTTTCTAATTTTGATACAAATTTGAACGACGATGAAATCGGTGACTCTTCATCTACAAGGCCTATTGGGGTGAAGAAGGCCGAAACGAAGAGAAAAATGGAGGAAAAGTCTTCTTTTGAGATAAATAACCTTAGAGCTGAAAACCGAGAGTTTGTTGAGTTATTGAAAAAAACAAAGTGAAGATAGACAAGTAACGATTGAAACGACTAGACAGAAGATGGAGATTAAGAGACAAAAGTTGGCTTTGAAGTAATGGAAAGAAGAAATTAAAATTATGTCTCAGAGCGTGAATCAAATTAGAGATCCTAGTCTTCGTGCTTATATTGCAGCTGAGCAAGCACGGATTCTGGGACTTTCATTGCATCAACCTCATCAACATCAACCAGAGCCACAGCCACAGCCAAACTCGTCAAATAATATTTTTGGCAAATATTTTGCTAATATTGGTAGAAAAGGAACCGATCTACATGATTATTAAAATTTTCAATTTTGTATTAGTAATTAATTATATTTTGGTTGTATTTTGTTTATTTAGTTCTACTGCTTGAGTAATATATTCATGTATGTGTGTTTTAATTTAGTTTGTTTTTGTTTTTAATTTATTATGTTATTCGACATTTAATATAAATATATTTGTGGTTTACTTATTTGAAATTTTCTAATGGATATTTTAAAAAATTTTGATTAAAAATATTTATTCATAAGTAAATAATTATAAAGTTATAAATATATAATGAAAAATTTATAAATATGAAATTAATCCTTAAAATAATTATAAAGTTATAATTATTTAAATAAATATATAATGAAAATATTGAAATATTGTTTAAATAAAAAAATAGACTGAAAAATTAAAAAAATTGAATTAATGAAAAAAGAAAGGAAAAAGAAAGAAAAAAAGAAAAATGAACAACGAAAAAAAAGGAACAGAGATAGCGTCTGCTAACTTTCTTCCAAAATGGACGAGAAAATAGTGTGAGGAACAGAGATAGCGTCTGCTAGCTTTCTTCCAAAGTGGAGGAGAAAATAGTGTGATTGGAGTGGTGTTTCTCCTCCATTTTGGAGGGGGGTTGGAGATGGCCTTATAGCAAAAATTGAATGCTTAAAAATGCATTACATAGATGACATATATTTGTTTTCCAAAAAAATATTGACAATATATATTTTGTGATCAATTAATTATTTTTTATCAGGTACAAAGGAAACATTAAATTAAACATTTTAAAATTTGTTAATTGAATTTTGGCCCGATTGTACTTTTTTATTTTTGTCCCAATGTGCAAATACGAATTCATTTGATCCCAAATACATATTAACAGTAATTATAGTTAAAGTTTAGTCGTTCTCTAATTTTGTTGAATTACAAAGTTGAAAGGTTTTTACCATAGGCTCTACTTTGCAATTGTGAAATCCTATACTTGGAACGTATTAATTTTCATTTTGTAATATTTATTTAACTCAATATTTACAACTATTTAAGAGAAAAGGACTTCTTAATAAGTTGAAACTAGATACTTGAGCATATTAATTAACAGTTATTTATTATCAGGTGTAGTTTGGAGAGTGATTCAAGTGGTGCCAGAATACCAAAATGATCTTCTGCAGGGAAATTTGAGTTGGAATTGATAGAGGTTGACTAAAATCACTTTAAGAGACTCTTCATGACTGTATTTCAGTAACCGAAAACTTGAATAAAAGGAAGAAACAGAACAAAATAAATTATATCAATGTTACAACATAACCAAAACCAGTTCTAGCCTAGAATTCACTTCATCATCTATTTCAGATGTAAGGTCCTGGTTCTAAAGTTACAAATGCATCAAACGGAGTTTATCTGTAAACATCAGGGAACAAATTATAGACTAAAATCTGCACTTACGGTACACAATAGAGTTTTCGAGGATGCAACATTACAAGCATCTCTGAATTCCTACATACCTGTCAAAAATGGCTGCCTTGTGAGTACTCTTCTCAAGAGTTGAGACCCAACAGAACAAATTTGGAAACGCAATTCAAACCCCATGCATGTCAATTCAAACTACTCTTCAAGTTCAACCGACTTTAGACAAGTCACTTGGGAGTTGCAATTTCAAGCTCCTCCGAAGAAAATCAGACAACTTTGAACTTGCTGCACGCCCTCGGTCTAAACATTTGAAATAGTCCTCAACTATGAAACAAAATTTTTAAAAGAAAAATATCAGCCTGGAATAGAACTTTTGAATCCTTGAACCCTGAGAATAGCAGACATGGAATGTATTATAGTCTACTATTTTAGCCATCCTGCAATGATTCCAAAACTTCCCACTGGAAGAGAAAAGATCCCAAGTTAATGATTGACTTGATCCAATAACATGGCAATAATAACCAATATCCTCCTAGGTCAGAAGAATTATAATCTGTAGTGGGAACCAAAATCTACATGTAAGCATTTGGCAATCAGTTTGATGTTTCTAGACGATTTAACAACTTACATTTTCAACCTTGCAAATCCAAAACCTTTTAGATGCTATTCAAGAAAAGAATATTCAAGAAATTTTCATGGAGTTAGCCTATTGGATTTAAAATTACATCCATGTAAACTAACAAGTCTTCCAAACCTGTCTATTTGATTTAAGAGTGCTTATAATTGATGTAGATTAATGACTTCCTAGTACTTTATGGAAATGCTAAAATTTACATGCTTCATCACAAAAGAGGAAGCAATGGAAGAGTTTTGGTTAAAAGCTCTTACAAAAATATCATCAGCAATTCTAATATCATGTTAAAATCATTTCAAAGAAAGGGTTAATCAAATACGCCCTTAAAGAGGAACTTTTGCTCTTCGAAGAAATTCATCAACCAAAGAATCCATACTGGAGGATATTAAAACTTGGTAAGAAAATGCAACAAAAAAAGATGAAGCAATGGAAGAGTTTTGGTTAAAAGCTCTTACAAAAATTTCATCAGCAATTCTAATATCATGTTAAAATCATTTCAAAGCAAGGGTTAATCAAATACGCCCTTAAAGAGGAACTTTTGCTCTTCGAAGAAATTCATCAACCAAAGAATCCATACAGGAGGATATTAAAACTTGGTAAGAAAATGCAACAAAAATATTTAAAATTCAATAAGGAATTGTCATACTACTCTCGTCTTCAAGTAGAAAAGGAATAAATAGTAATGGGTAGGAGGAACCAATTATCAGTTGCATAAATCATGTATTGAAAAGGATCAGAATGCCCGTTTCACTAACTCAATAAAAGTTTACAAAACAGTGATCATAAAAAGGCACAGGGACATCCTATTCATTTTGATGATCTGCATAAATCCAACATGATTATGTTTCATTTACAAACAGGACAGAAATCCTCAATGTGGCTTCTTTTAGGAGTTTGATTTCAGAATAGAAGGCACTACTGGTAAGGAACTACGGTAAGCCCTCAATTCCAGGGTTCTACAACATATCTGAAGCAACACATAGCTAAGATGTTTGTACCTGATATTACTCCTTGGGTAACAGAGGTAATAATCCCATGTTCCATTAATTCACCTTTCGCAACTGATCCTTCTGTTAGAGCAGATAGGACTGAATTTGGGAAGACTAAATATGCAAATCCCTTCATCTTCTGTTAAAACAAGACATGATAGAAGTATGGTAAAGAACAGGTGGTATAACTGACGAATTATAAACATAATTGATATATCTACAAAAGGATATCCAGATATTGATGCAGGATTAAGATATTATCATCGACAGTAATATAAGCATCTGCAATTAACTTTACATGATAGATTACGAGTTCAAAAAGAATTGTGCTATAACCTGCTCTTCCGATTTGGTGGGATCCAGTATAACATGTCCGTCTTTGGCCAAACAACAACAAATTGCAACTGCATGGGGCATATTCATATTAACAGAGTATCAAATAACTAGGTAGATAAGAGTAAGTCTACATTACCAGCAAGATGCTTCAAAGGGATTCCAGCATCTACAAGGGCAGCACATGCTGCATTTATGGCACATACAAGAAGCTAAAGAAGTCCAGTCAAGAAAAGTTCGGATCAAACAAAACGGCCACGGAAACATTTACAAAGGAATAGGCTTTGGCTGGCGTAGAGTTCAGTGCTTGAAGAGAAATTGGAAAAAGAAAGCATGAACATATTCTTTTCAAATAAAGTGAAAGAAAATATACTTCGTCAATCCATTCACAACAGTTAAAAGAATATACATTGTCATTAACAAGCTATAAGGCAAAAACTAAGGGTGACAGAATTGCATAAAACAAGAAGAGGGATGCCAAATAATTTTATAATCCTGAAAACCATAATGATGTTTTCATAGTTGCGAAGAGGTTATTTCATTGTTCAGTTGTGACTTCAGAAAATCATCAGATGGGAAATAGCGATACATTCTGATAAAAATAATCAAAAGAAGAAGTCTGTTTATAACATCTCTCCTTTCAATTAATGCTTTCTCAAGGTAGCACATAAAAAATTTTTAAAGTCAAACACAAGAAAACATGATCAAATGTGTAAAGGTTAAAATAAAGGTCAGTAAATGCTTATCACACTGCATATTATTCTATCCTGACTTGTCTTATAACACCATTTTAAGCCACATTTCCACCAAACCTGTCCTGATAAAGAAATTGAGGGGAGTGTAGGTCCCACAAACAAAGACCACAAAGCAAATATGAAGCAGTAGAGAGGGATATTATTTCCCACAAAAAGAAAATTAAACAAAAAATCGAAAGAAGGCTAGTAATTATGAGCATTAGCTGATACCACTAAAAGAAAATTAAACAAAAAATCGAAAGAAGGCTAGTAATTATGAGCATTAGCTGATACCACTAAAGGCATGCCTCATGGAGATCATAAACAATATAAAGGATACAGCACCATCGTCATTGACAACCTGCACAGCAAATAGAAACAGAACATAATTATGATCTACAAATCCTAAACTAAGACCTTAATGAGACGAGAATCCTATAGTAAACCTAAGTGCTAATAATTATGTGATACAATTCTGGACTACTTATGAAATCTAAACTTGATAAAAATGTTACATGCATGGTACCATCCTAGATATGTATTCTGGCAGTATCATCATGACCATGTGAGATCAATCTTGATTTAGTTTGAAAGGAAAGCCAAAAATAGAAATTAGAATAAATGAAACTATGAGAATGTTATTGACATTGTTATTCTCTTGGCATATGTATAAGCTTATATGACTATTGCAACTAGTTGCCTCACTGCAGCTCTTACTTGACCAATGCTGCAAAACTGAAGGCCATTGATGAAATGGTTCGGCCATTGGAAAGTGAATTTGTATACAACCATGAAATCACTGTTCATCCCTCTTAATCTCATACAAAATCTTTGTGTGTTGACACTCCAAGTTATAGAACAACATGCTCACATATCAAATACTGCACATTCGAGGACATGGCGAATGATTACAAGTAATTATTTTGGGTGATACTGTTGAGAGCATTATCTCTGTGCTCTTTACAAATAGTATCGAACAAGCACACTGACCTGAATTATTACTGATGTTGTTGTATTTGGGTTGATGGTCAAAATGCAAATGCTTTGCAAAGTCCTCTTCAAAATCATTTCGTACTCCTTTTCTGCTTTACCTAAACAGATAGGAATTTGTCATAAAGTTAAGAGGAAAATCTAGATAAGCAGATAAATTTCCCTTACAAACTAAAGGCGGAAGACGAAGCCAAATCATCCCAAATCAAATCAAGTTCAAACCAAAGGTTTAAATTGTGTATCATGTTTAGCGTAATACTCATTCAAATATTCTTTGCTTACAGCATATTTATCAAACTGTTTGGACAAAATTTCTGCAACTTGAAAGCAACAATCAAAGCAAAGACCAAAGGAGCACACAAGTTTACCAATCTGTCCTGTTTCAGGCTTCCAAATGACTTCAATGCAAGCCTTCTCAGGATTTTCATTCTTCTTTGTTCCAGCTTTAGGCCCATAAACAGCAGCTAGCACTTTTGTGTCCCCTAAATCCAATTAACCAAATCACCACATAAATTGAAGGCAGTGTCACTACTAATATGGTTATAGCAAATAAGATCAACAATAAAAAATGAGAGAAAAAATTAATAAATTTGAGACCAGAAACAAGAACAAAAGATAAATAAATATTACTTTAACAACAGATAGACAGAGAGAGTAACCTTGACACCAACTGGCAGAACCATGTGCACGGTGGAGGACACTGCGAGAGCACGCAAGAGGTCTCAACTGATTTGGAGTACGGCCATCATCCCTATCATTCTCCATAACTTCACTGATACCAAATCCAGTTAGATTATAGTTTGAACTATATTTACGCTCCATCGATAGTAAGCATCAACTAAACAAAAAACCAAACAAAATAAAAAACTGCTTTGATAAGGAGATTTTTCATAATTGCATATATTCTCTTTGTTGAGGATAAAAATTTTACGTTAACCCCCTTAAAGAAAAGATTATGTGACTGTTCACATAAGGAGATGTGATTTTTCAGATCAAGTGCCCAAAGTGTTGTGACGTGCTTTTGGGTCAACATATCCCAACAAGTGCACTACTACTCCTGCAGTGTTTTAAACGGCGGACTGCTACCGCTATAGCAGGCGCAATACAGCAGTAGCAGTCCGAGCCGTTACCCCATTAGCCCACAATTGTGGGGTAACTCTGTTTCACAGTTGTTGTGGCCTAATCATACTTCTAGGTAATGACTAAAAAACTCCAAAATCGCTGCACTTTATTGATGCCTGGTCAAGAACAGCATCAAAGTTTACAGGGAGAAAAGAATAAGACAAACAAGATGAAGGTGACAAATAAATAATTATTAGCACAACAACAATACCTAAAACATCTTCCCAAATCTACACCAAGATCGACCCAGTACCTTCCCCAAAGTCGAACGCATTGTTAAACTTGTATTTTTGACCACCTACCCCCAAACCCAAATCTCTAATACATTAAATTCTGGAAACTTAAGGAGTAATCCTCAAAAAATTTTCGACTACAAATTCACAAAACGATCGTCCATTTGATAAGCACTACTAAACGAAAAACCAAAACAATAAGAAAAGTATCATCATGCCAATTTATTAGGACTATCAATTTTCTTATCTTATAAGCCAATCACCGAGAAACAGGGAAACAGAGTAAACCCACCTTCCGGGAGAAGACAAGACAGAAACTTTGACGATAACTAATGAAATTGAAATCGAGAACAGAATATGAGAGAAGATCGAATGGTTACTGGAGAAAAGATTAAAAGGATGCCGAATTTTCTTCGGTGCGGAACGAAAAAGAATCCTTGTTAGAGACCTTCGCTGGTTTTGGTATTCGCACAGTGATCGGGAATTAGTGATAATAAAGGCTATTTATTTAGACAGCTATGGAAAAAAGATATCCATTTTGTTATGGTGGTTGAATTAAGATCTGTTTCCAAATACAGGAAATTCGGGATTTTCGGGAGCAGAAGCGGCACACTTGGGAAAACAATCAGTATGTAGATCAACTGGTATTTTTGGCTTTATTCACTGCACCGGATACTCACATTCTCCGTAATTTACCTGACCAATGTCTCCCGGTCTTTACTTAGGGCTTACAAAGAATCTCATTTTCGCCGTATTTGTAATCGTCTAGACTAATTTTTAGTTTGTTTTCCTTCTGTATCCAAAAATAAAAAAAGATATGTTTCCAAATTAAAAGAGTAAACACGTAGAGAGTAAACTTGTGCCCATGTAAAGATTAAGCAACTTCCATTGGGCCATCGTCATCCCATTTTTAAAGTAACGTTAGTTTTCACTCCAATTCATAATTCTATTTTTTACACTAAAAAAATATATTCTTATCATATTCTTTTACCTTTTATTAATCATTATTAAAATTATTTTATAAAATTAATCTAACTTTTCATTTTCGCGTATATTTTATTCACAATTTTATTATTGTTATATTTTTATGTTAATAAATAATAAATAATAAATAATAAAATTTCAATTAAACTGTAATTTGTTATTTGATAATATTAAATGAAATAATAATGAGGTAATTAATTATATTTTACTTGTATTTTGTTTATTTAATTCTACTGCTTAAGTATTAATATTTAGGTATATGTATTTTAATTTAGTTTGTCTTTTTTTATAATTTATTATATTATTCGACTATTAATATAAATATATTTGTGGTTTATTTATTTAAAGTTTTCTAATGAATATTTTTTAAATTTTTATTTAAAATATTTATTCATAGGTAAATAATTATAAAGTCATAAATATATAATGAAAATATTTATAAACATTAGATTAAACCTTAAAATTATTATAAATTTATAATTACTTAAGTAAACATATAATGGAAATATTAAAATATTGTTTAAATTAGAAAATAAAGAATAAAAAATTAAAAAATGAATTAATTTAAAAAGAAGGAAAAAGGAAGAGACAAAAATTAAAAGAAAAAACGAAAAAAAGAATAGTAATAAAGGGTGCTATAGTGCCACACTAAATTTAGTGTGGCACTGTAGCATTCCTCCAAAATGGAGGAGAACTTAGAGTTAGGTTGGAGTGATTTTTTCCTCCAAAATATTGTTTTTCCTTCATTTTAAAGGTAGGTTGGAGATGCCTTTAGAAAAGAGGCATGAATTCCAATAATATGATCAGCGCACTAAAAGAGCATCTGCTTTTATGGAATTTTTACTTTCAGATTAGAGGTAGAACACACAAATGAGTAAACAAAAAAACCAATAACATATACAATATACAAAACAAAGACACATGAGCTCATACATACTTGATTGAAAAAGAAACACGAGGTCATCTATAACATTATGAGGCCAGAGAAACATCACGCAAAAAGTAACGCGACAGCCAATAACGAACCTTAGATTCTTTAACCTTTCAAATGGTCGAGACTCGACTATTTCCAGATCGAAAAGAAACTACAATGGGCCTTAAACTGGATATTGCAAAGAAGAAAGACGAGGTTTTAAGTAGAAAGTTTAGGGCAATCTTTGACATTTTTATTTGGGCCTGGATTTCTACTTAAAACAGAAAAAAGTGGGACGAATTTATCTCTACCAATTCTGATTAGGGATGGAAATAGGTTGGGTCAAACTCCTGCCAAATCCCAGGCTTTTAGGACCCGACTAGGCCTAAGACCCTATAAGGCCCAAGGTAGCAAACTCGAGCCTGTCCTGATTAGGCTCACTTAAAATTTTAAAATTTATGTAGCGCCCCCTTACTGCAGGGTACACACCAGGACGCTCAGAGGTCATTCCGTTATATATCCTACGATAAGAGTGAGCTATTTTCGATTGCTATATTCACTTCACAAGGCATCATATCATTACTCACTTATAAAGCATCACAAGAAAATCACAATATTTTAAAACCAACTT
>JANZXR010000008.1:14019796-14032585 GCA_027575705.1 Erythroxylum echinodendron
ATATTTTAATTAAATATAATGTAATTAATTAAGTAATAATAATAATTTAATTAATTATATTGTAATTATCTCATTGTAATCAAAAAATTACAAATACGCTTAAAATAAATATTGATATAATTATAAATTAATCAATGAATTACATATTTCAAATTATATTATACTGTAGGGGTATTTTTGTAATTGACACTATTTTTATGCTCTGTCCACTGCAACCAAATATATTTTTGTCCTCAAGACGGAGACAAGCTTTTCTGTTTTGTTCATCACAACCAAACGCCTTACTGTCTCTAATTTTTGTTCTGTTCCGTCTCTAAATTTTCGTCTCGTTCTGTCTCTGCACTCAGGAGACAGTAACCAAACACAGCGTAATAGCACGACTATTTATCCAACAGAACACAATTTGCGGGGTCAAATTTGTAATTCTCACACACTTCCAAATTAGTAACAACAAAAAGAAAATATCTTGATGATTTTACTTAATTTTATTTTTTATTTATTAAATTAAGAAGAAAAAATGTTTTACTTTTACTCTAAGTACACATTTTTCCTTTTTAGGATAAAATTCTAACTTATTTAATAATATCATTTAATCTCATATTTTAATAAGAAAAAAAGTTGTAAAATATTCAGCTTTTTAAGATTTTCTAAATTTAATGTTCAAGTTTTTAAACTTTTCTATTAAGTAACTGACCTTTTATAATCTTTAAGTTGAAAAATGTTAATTTTGTTAACATTTGGTTAATTTGACTAATGAATTTTTTTTTTGTCCATGATATATAAGTGTCTACATAGAAAATTAATTATTAACTAATCATCTACTTAGATTAAGACATTAACTTCCAATCTTTTGCACACATTGGGTTGGATATTTTAGTCCATGTAAATGATTAGTTGATAATTAATTTTTGATGTAAATACTTACATGTCAGGAATAAAGAAGATTCCTTAAGCCAAATTAGCATAATATTAAAAGAATTAATATTTTGAATTGAGTTGTTAAAATTATAAAATATTAGTAACTTAATTAAAAAATTTAATAGTTTGTACAATTAACTTTCCAAAATCTAACATCTTAGATACGAAAAATCCTAGAATACGTTTATGTAGCACGTGAAATGTAGTAAAATTAAGGGTTAATTACAAAAAATTTCAAATTTTGTTCAATTTTGTAATTATAGTCTAAATTTTAAAAAGTATCAATAAAATGTTCAAATTAATTTAATTCTAGCCCAAATTACAAAAAGTGGCAATAAAATATTCTAATTTTCAAATTGTTTTCAATTTTAACCGGACGTTAGTGTTTATGTTAAGTTTGTTAACGTTGCTTGTCACGTGTTCCAGAAACCTTAACTATTAACACACGTCAACTAAAATTAACACAACAAATAAAAATTAATGAAATAATGTCGTTGTTAAAAATAAAATCCTTAAATCAATTTACGCATCCTTAATCTTTAGTTAAAAAAAATCTGTTTGTTCGTTCGACGCTTTTAGCCCTCAACTCTTTGTTTTTTGTTTTTTCTTTCGGCGTGTCCCCAGCTACTCTAGCATTGCAACTTACTGCACCAGCAAGCTCTTCGTTTTCAGCTCATTCTCCCTATGCCCTTAGCGTGATAGCGTCGAGGTTGCATAATCTGAAGATTGAAGAGTGAGGGCATCGAGAGAACAAACTAAAAACGAAAGAAAAATTAAAATCAAAGCGTGAGGTCATTGAGGCTGTGTAATCTGATTTAGCTCATTTTAAAACAACAACATCGTTTTTATTATATGATTAAACGATGTTGTTTCATTAATCATTGTTTGTTGTATTAATTTTGAATGATGTGCATTAATAGTTAGGGTTTCTCGAATATCTTGGAAACCATATCAGCAAACTTAACGAAATCATTAACGTCTGGCTAGAATTGAAAAAAAATTAAAAGTTTGGATATTTTATTGCAACCTTTTGAATTTCGGGGAAGAATTAAAAAAAATTGAAAATTTGAGCATTTTATTGTCACTTTTTAAAGTTTGAGCTATAATCACAAAATTGAGCAAAATTTGAGATTTTTTTAATAATTAAATATTAAATTAACTATTGAATATAATTTATAAAATTAAAAAGTATTTAATAAAAATATTTATTTATCTTCTTTGTAATTTTTAAACTACGTAATTTAAATTAAGTTAATTTGATACCAAATATTCATATTCTTTATATGAAATAAACATATGTAATAATTCTATTTAATTTGTAAAAATACATTCAAATAATATCTATTTAATGCAGTGAGATATAATGAATTAGCCATTGAATATATAGCATATATATTTATTGTTATTATGACATTTAATTACTACCCATAATTTAGAAATTATTTGATTAATTATAATTTTACTGTGAATAATATTTTGAAAAATACTAATATTAGAAGTTTATCCATTAACTATTATTATTTACCATATTTTGATGAGTACATTTTGTTTAGATTATTGTTTTTTATAAATAAAATTTTAATATATATACAAAATATTGCTAATCCCTACATCACTATTGGATAAACTATTTTAATAAAAAATTTGATATCAGTAGTACAGATAATTATAAAAATAGTATTACGTATGTAACATTTAATTACATAATATTTTATATTAAGATAAATTTTAGATAAGCATCATTTATTTATATGATAATTTATATTAAATAAATAAATAAAAGGTATTCTTAAATTAAATATAGTTGGCAGGTTTTCTACTTAGATCGTTTGCCAAGATTTATTACTTCTATGATTTGCAGGTTTGAGTCGTTTTAGCCCATTAAGGAACTTGTTGCTTGGTATATATTTTTTAGTTTCACCAAAACTATATTAAAAATAAATAAATTCCTTTATTTGGCTGCCACTTTCCATTCAATTCAAAGTACTACAGGAAGTTCTATTGCAGCAAACGGTTCATTTTCTAATGCTAAAGAGTCTTAATTCAGCTGCCTTTTTAGTAACTGCATTTGATCTTCCATACTTTTATTTCAAAGGAATTCTAACACAGTTTGGCATCAAAGCTGAAAGCATTCACGTTACATGTCGAATGATAGGTGACTTAATGAGGTAGGAATGTACCTACGCCATCTTTATCCAATCAATGAAGTTTAGGAAATTTTGGTGAGAGCTACCACCCTCTTTCACACCATTCATGACTTTTTCCTTAAGATCCAAAGCCCTTGCTGCAAATTCCTTAGTTTCCAATACCTGTTCAATCTTGTTCTTGATTTCTTCTCTTGTAACCTTGTCATTTTCGTCTTTGTCTAGTCCCAAACCAACCTTCCAAACGTCACAAATATAGCTCTTGTTTATGAACTGGTCAGCGAAACAAGGCCAGCATAGCAAAGGAACCCCATTGCTGACACTTTCTATGGTGGAATTCCAACCACAATGACTTAGAAAACAACCTACAACAGAATGTCCTAACACTTCTTCTTGTGGTGCCCACGAAACGATCTTGCCCCTGTTGCCTACTCTGTCTTTAAATTCTTCAACAAACTCACCATTTGTTCCATTGGTTAGCACCGTGTCTGACCTTGCTACCAAAAGGAATGGTCTGCTTGTTAGTTCTAGTCCTACACACAATTCCTTCAATTGAGATGGTTCCAAAGATGCAATACTTCCAAAGGCAACATATATAACTGATCGTGAGGCCTGCAGGTCCAACCATTCCAAGCAAGTTGTATCCTTTGCCCAGAAGTTCCCTGTTGAGTCTCCTCCCAGTTTGTTGCTTGCCAGAAGTGGTCCTATAGGAAGTATGTCAGGAGCCATGTGAAAAGCTGAAGGTTCAAGATCATATGCTGAGTTGCATAGCAGCCATTTAGTCAACTTCGTGGACCTGTTGTTTCTGACCATTAATCCAAAAATGGTTTTCTGTGCTTCCATGTTGCCAAGGCAGTTCCAGACGAAATTTGCGGAGTCCATAACTGGCATCGAAGCCGAAAGCTTGATCTTCTGCCTTTTTGTTGGGGTTCCTGCAATGAAAATATGGACTCACTTAGTCCATTTCCGCAAGTTCCAAACTTTTTTTTTTTTTTTGGGTGTGAAAGAGTACATCAATGTTGTTCTGTCGATGAACAAAGAAAATATGAACAGTAAAGCTTTCTGTGTTATAAAACTATGACAGCATAATTTGATGGGCTTTGAGAAAATTGGCGCTTGGAAGACAGAATTCTCACCATTTTCATCTATAATTCCATCTTCAATCAGCTTTGGGATCCTGAACCCCAAGACCAACAGAGCAGCTGCAGCAGGACAGAAGGCAGCACGTCGAATTCCCTTCTTTTCTGCAAGCTCCAGAGCCCATCCTATGCTCTGATCAGCTATGATGCAACTGATTTTATCAGAATCTGATTCGTTAGTTCGTTCAATGAGCTCCTCCACTTTGCCTGGCATCACTCGAAGGATTGATCCAGACGCCTTCCCTGCCTGGTTCCCATCCTCCATTGATTGAAGTCCATCTGAAATCGAAACGAGACGAATTCGATCCCCGATATTAGCAGTCTGCAAGGCGGACTCATTCTTAAGTAGCTCGTGATTGTACTCTGAGTTTACAAATGTGATTCTGATCCCATATTTGGCTAAGCATTGTGCAAGTTCCATTAGAGGAATTACGTGGCCTTGAACTGGATAAGGCACTACTAGGACATGGGGATTGCCCATTTCTGATAGTATCTGCAATTCAGTCTACTAAGAAACTATGTATATGGCACCCTATAAAGATTTGATTTTTCTTGTTTTGCTTCAATCGGGAAATAGGAATGCACCAATTCCTGATAGAGTGGTTTACATATATGAGTTTAGGATTAACTATTTCGTGTTCGTACTTCATTTCCTCTTCATCTGACCTCACCCGCATATTATTGAGTTGGTGGAACTTTTGTTCTAATGATAGATTGTCCTATATGATCTAGCAGTAATAAGAAAATCATTTCATGTTATGGACCACAAAACAGCATTATAATATCTAACAGAGGAATCAACTAACGCCTTTCAGAATTACCATCCTGAACTTTCAACAACTATTTTCCAATGTTCAAAACACCTATTTTCAAAGATATTAATCCCAACTGCTCAATATAGACGACAGGAACCCATGTATGAGAAGTTTTATTCCGACCCTTGAATTCTCCGGGTGTCAATTGCTAAATGTTACAAGTTTAAACATTTGCACCGTTCCATCCTTGTTTATTGGCTTGCTTGTTGGACTTTGCGCTCGAGGGCCTACCTCAGTTACTGTGATTACTACAATCACTCATGTATAATAATTTTTTATACATCTCATCATTTCATCGAATCAGTAGATTAATTATTGCATGATCATTTATATATAGTGTATATTATATGTACTTTATTATAATTAAGAAGTAATCTAAAATGATTTTAAAGAGGACACGTTTGATCTTTGGAGAACTTTTTAAATGATTTCAAATCAAGGCTTTAGCAAAGAGGAGAATTTTTAAAAATCTTTACAAGAACCTTGAAAGATTAGAAATTAAGTTGGGATGACTGGGTATGTGAATAAGCACTGCTTAACACTATATATTTGTTAGACTATTCACTATTTTAATATTGCACATCGATTATACTATTCATCAATCGAAGCATTATTCATCAGCTAGTTGACAGTGGAGGGAAATTTCTATCCAGCTAGTCGACAGTAGGTCTTAAAAAGTCATTACAACTAATTGCTAAAAGGATTTTATATAAATATCACGCAGTTTTCAACCAATCCTTGCTCTTATACAGCTGGTTATTATGTTTATTTATCATTTCAGGCTATTTAAAATGAATTCAGTGATTACACAATAAGAACCATATTAAGGATTATTTATCAGGAAATAGTTAAAAGTTGTGAATGGTTTGACCACAAAACCTCCGTAACTTCCGGATCATACCTTAACCACACAGACGTACAAAGAGAGTCGTCAGCTCTTCACTTAACCTCCGTTATGACTTTTCTTGTCTAAACAGAAACAACGTAAAGAACACCAGACCAGTAATTAGATTTGATTATAACAAACTACATTCTAAGCATGGTCACTTCTAGAATGTCCAACGTCAACTTAATTATATTTAGCAGCAAACAAGTACATTTGCAATCACATAACTACACAATTCAAAACAAGCACTGAATCACTAACAGAAAAACAGAAACAGTCAACATATCCTGTTGGTCTGAAACATTTCTGACAGCGAAATCAATTTTCTTTTCTTCCTTTATCCCTTGAACTTAACTGTGTTGACAACATCCATTGCTTTGCATTGGTATAAAGAGCAAACAACACAAAGTGAAAGAAACAGAGTAGCATAATTATGGCTTCGAAAAGGAAAGGATACCTCTCAGGAGGAGAAATGGTTAGGTGAATAATATGCAGAACAAAGGAGCAAAGATAAAGAAAAGGCAATGCAATTGTCAGAGCAGTAAGAGTGGCAGATGGATACTTCTCAGAATTCTTCCTTCTGCCGGGGCTAAGGTAAAGAAGGATGAAGACACCATAAAGGGCAGCATATGGAAGAATCAAGTTGTCGCGGTAGATAAGTGGAAACATAGAGAATAATGCATAATGCATGAAAAACTTGAAAGAGCGATCCAATTCAGTAGCAAGTAGAGTAGCAGGCAGAAGCGGCAGAAGAATAGACTTCTCATGTACTGCAGATCGTTTACAGAGGTTAATAGTGACTAGAGAAGATGCTGAACTATAATTTACAATGGAATATGTAAAAGAAAATAGCATACCTTGGAATGAAAATAAGTAGAAAGAGAGAGCACTGTTCAGAAGCCCATACAGGAAACCTTTGCGGCTGGGATGCATTATTTGTTGGACCATTGATGGTAAACAAGACAGTAAAGTAGCCGCCAAGCTTAGAAGCTTTAGTGAAGCTGTTGAAAATAATCTCTTCCACTTGATGAAAACTGAAGTAGTACACCAAAAATTGGCCACATAATCCTCATATATCCCTCTATCAAAAGGTGCAAGACGCAAGAGAACCTGTTCCAGACAACGACAATTGCGGTAAACAAGAAAACTTGTCAAGCATAGTATTCAATTTCTAAAGGAATAGAAGCTTTCACTGTCGCCATTTTTTGTTCATAAGAAACATAATTTTCCAGCCTCTAATGACATTTCAACAACAATTTACACTGCCACGGTGTGGTGGAGCTCAATAGCACAATCAAAACACCTGCTCTAATCAAAACACCTGACAGGCATTTCTAAATGGAAGAAAAAAGGATGAGCAATGGAATACTTATCAAATCAACATGTCAAAAAATTACATTTTCCACCTCAGGATGCACTAAATAAGGGTAGTATGATTCTTTCATTTAAATATGTAAGCTTCTGATGCAAAGAAGAGAGAAGATTGGAAAAGTTCTATTCCCAGCAAAGTTATTCACCTTCCATGCTAGTAATATACGATGCATTACAGAGGGAAGTTATATGCTTTACAGCTTCAGTCTTCAGAAACAAGGGGGTACACAAAGATAAAATTATTTCCTTTTCAGTACCTAACATAACAATATATCAGTCTTGTATTCTTGCAAAATGAGGGCCAAAATAGCATATCTGATCAGATAGAAAATTTTTGTGCAAGAATATATCCAAGAATTATATAATTAAAACACTCATTATTTTCCTTGTCAATATTACTTTTTATCCCACCTCCAAAATAGCATCCTTTGAGTGAAGATATGGCCACCAAACAACAGCAAATGTTCCCAACACCATCAGCCCAAGTTTTGACACCTCAATTAAGGGATTGTTACGACTTAGGCATTTACCCAAAAGATGGCTGAAAAATGCAGGAGCAAAATATGCGCTCATCTGAAAGAAAACACAAATAAACACCAAATCAAACTTTGCATGCAGAAATATGATTAACCAACACAATTGACAGGTGTCACAGCAAGTAAGATATCAGAGAGCCACATTTTGCAACATAGCTAATCCCAGGGAAAAAGATAAAAGTGAAATCTGAGAGACTAAAAGGTAAACTCAAACTTGCCTGTTTATGATTAAGAGAAAGGCAGAAAAGGACACAAGATACAAGATCATTTTGTGAAAGAACAGCAGCAGCCGCCCCTATGACAAGGCCCAAACTGATACAGTTATACTACATGATGAGCATAAAGTGGGGATAAGCATGTCTTCACAAATAACTAAGAATGAAAAATCTCAAGATGAGAAAAGAAAGCAAAGTTTTTGTACCTGAAAATGACCATGATCTATTAAGATCAAACATGGATTGATCAGAATGATTGTTATATGCCATAAGATATTGCTTTTATGGCTAATGGAAACAGGATGATTGCCATAATACACAAGAACAAAATAGAGAGCAGCAGGGAAAAATATTAGGGCATCAGAAGACAAAACTGTCCACCTAAGCAGTAGTTTCCTGCAAGAAATCACATGGTTCAGTGTTCACAAAAGTCCTTATATTAAGTTCCAGTAGTTTGAGTTTCATTCAAGAAGCAATTGGAAGGTTATTGTGCGCACCCAAAATAAGACTCGTGGCCCCTGGAAGAAGAAAGGGCAACTGACTCAGGGTGAAAATATTTGAGGAGAAGACCATGTATGTAACTCTGATAAGCAGTGAGGGGAGGGTAATCTAGTCCCCAGTAACTGAGATCATTCATGGTGCTGTTGTGGTACCATTCCTTAACCGGAAGATTAATAGTAATCTCCATCCAATGTCGTTGTGCCTCATAGTCACCAAATTTAGGGGGGTTGCCTGCACCAGAGTAAAGATGAAGCGAGACAGTGGCGCGAACTAATAGCCCAAACGTAGCAACACATATGAATGAAGCCATAACTCCTCTGTGTAGAAGCACAGAGCATAGATCACAATCATTGTCAACAACTTCTGCATTATACTTCCTCCCCTTCTTTTCCATATATATTCCTCGCTATAGTCCCACTTCCTTCAAATTCACAAAAAAAAAAAAAAGTTATTGAAATCAATCTATATACTCAACGAACTACAAGGTCAATCTACTCATTCACCAAAATTTATTTACATAAAGCAAACCTAAAAGCTGATGTAATGATATGCAAAACGAGAACAGTAGTCATGTTGGCGAAACATCAAATTTTCTTTTATTTACGCAATCACAAATATATCTAGTGGAAGAAGAAGAAACACATATTCTATTTATATAAAGTTTGGCACAAGGTGCAATTTCAATTCAAAGGTTTTTTTAAAAATTAACTTAAGCTATTTTTATAACATTAAAATGGAACAATTTTTGTAATGTTAAGATATTTTTTGAACACTATCAAATTTAATATTTAAGTTGAATTTCCGTGAAAATCCTTTGGATGAAAATGTCCCTTTTGCCTAATTCTTATTTACAAAACTAATGCTTACATGTTATACACTAAAAACTGTTATATAAAGAAAGCAATAACTTTTCATTTATTTTAAAATAATTTAATTAGACTAATCTATCTTATAACTAATAATAATTTAGAATAAATAAAAACTTCCTCAGCTATACAAAAGCCGCTGCAATCTTTATTTTGCACCTAATAATAATATAACAGAAAGCAGGGTTATTATTATTTTTTGAAAATGAAAAGCAGGGGTATTGTTGATTCAGCTAAGATTGGACAAAAGAAAAAAGATCTCATTATATTCTTTTATTCAGGAGCATTAAAAATCAGTTCAGATTACAATAGCCTAATCATATTCCAGTTCAGATTACAACAGCCTAATCATACTTCTAGGTAATAACTAAAAAACTCCCAAATCGTCGCACCTTATTGATGCCTGGTCAAGAACAGCATCAAAGTTTACAGGGAGAAAAGAATAAAACAAACAAGATGAAGGCGACAAATAAATAATTATTAGCACAATAACAATACCTAAAACATCTTCCCAAATCTAGACCAAGATCGACCCAGTATCTTCCCCAAAGTCGAACGCATTGTCAAACTTGTATTTTTGACCACCTACCCCCAAACCCAAATCTCTAATACGTTAAATTCTGGAAACCTGAGGAGTAATCCTAAAAAAATTTTCGACTACAAATTCACAAAACGATCGTCCATTTGACAAGCACTACTAAACGAAAAACCAAAACAATAAGAAAAGTATCATCATGCCAATTTGTTAGGAGTATCAATTTTCCTATCCTATAAGCCAATCATCGAGAAACAGGGAAACAGAGTAAACCCACCATCCAGGAGAAGACAAGACAGAAACTTTGAAGATAACTAATGAAATTGAAATCGAGAACAGAATATGAGAGAAGATCGAATGAGTATTGGAGAAAAGATTAAAAGGATGCCGAATTTTCTTCGGTGCGGAACGAAAAAGAATCCTTGTTAGAGACCTTCGCTGGTTTTGGTATTCGCACAATGATCGGGAATTAGTGATAATAAAGGCTATTTATTTAGATAGCTATGGAAAAAAGATATCCATTTTGTTATGATGGTTGAATTAAAATCTGTTTCCAAATTAAAGGGGTAAACACGTAGAGAGGAAACTTGTGCCCATGTAAAGATTAAACAACAACTTCGATTCGAAAAGAGGCATGAATTCCGGTAATATGATCAGCATACTAAAAGAGCATTTGCTTTTACGGAATTTTTACTTTCAGACTGGAGTTAGAACAGTCAAATGAGAAAAAAAAAAAGTTTGAAAGATGTAATCATAAAGTCAAAACCAGTAACATTCACAATATACATAACAATGAAAGACAAGCTCATACATACTTGACTAAAAAAGAAACACGAGCTCATCTATAACGTTCTCAGGCCGGAAAAATATCATCACGCAACAACCAATAACGAACCTTGGATTCTTTAACCTTTCGAATGGTCGAGACCCGACTATTTCCGGATCAAAAAGAAACTAAACTGTATATGGCAGAGAAGAAAGATGAAAGAGAAGTATTATCAAAAGAAGAAAGAAGGCTTTCTAGTTTCTTCTCTCTTCACTTTTTTTCATCTCTCTCTTTTTTTCTTTTTTGGGTTTCGACTTTCAAGAGTAGAAAGTAGGAAGTGTACCGGAGACGACGATGTCTCTTACTTGGGGCAAATTTTCATATTTATATTTGGGCCTGAATTTCTGTTTAAATGAAAAAAGAATGGCCGGATTTGTCTCCATCAGTTTTGGGCAGAAGCCTAATTGTACAAATGCGCCCCCTGAGATTAGACCAATGGGGCTTCGAGAGATCGAGCCTCAGAATCCAGTTCTGGTTGGCCCGTTTTTTAATTAAAAATAATAATTTGTTAATTTTGAAAAGATTGTTTAAAACTTTTATAACATATTTTGTTATTTAAAAAATCATTTTTATTAAAATTGTTAAGTCCTAAGAGGCTTAATTTTTAAAAAATTAATGTCACTTTAAATAATTAATTTTTTACCGATCATTATTCCCTTAACTAAGTATAACAACAAAATGGTGTTTGTTTCATTTTATGTAACAAATATCACACGAAAAGATTATGAAAGTTATCTTATTATCAAAACAAAAGATTTTCATATGCTAATGGTATAAATATATGAGTCTACTTATGCACCAAATACCATAGAAATATTATGAAAATCATTTTATTATAAAAAAGAGTATTATAGTGCTAATATTATCTAAATTATCTGATTATACATTTTACAAAAATTAAAAAATATCAATTATAGATGGAAAAGTAGATAGACAATATTTTGGAACTTACATAAAAACACATAAGAAAATAATTACATCTTCAATTATAAAAAACTAAAAAAACACATGAAAATAAGTAAATCTAAAAACAAAGATTAAAGATAACAAGCCTATAGTAGAAGAAAGGGGATAAACTAATTGTTATAATTAAGATCGTCAATAGTTTGTACCAAGATCTAAATGTAAAAACATTGCGTAAATTATACCTAATAATGCAACGGTTATATTAAACGAATAGTAAACACATGACAATCAACAATTAAATATACCTTCATTATTGAATATTTGTTTGAAAAACTTTTTAGTTGAGTTACAAGTCCCCGAACTAATGCCTGTGTTAATATAAAAAACAATATAAGATAAGATAATATATTTTATAATTATTAAAACTATTATGATAAACAAAATTAATATATCATAAAGAATAGATTTTACTCTCAATATCTTTATCATATAACCAATTTCGGGCACACATAAGAGCTTCTATAATACTAGGATGAAATCGAGCATGATGAGGACTAATTATCTAACCAACGATGTTAAAAACAGACTTCTAAGTAATAGAAAATGTTTTAATAGCTAAGAGATCTCATGTAATTGTTTGCATCTTCAGAAGATAACTTCCATGGTTCTTTCTGTTGGATAGCCTATAGTCCGTGTATTCATAATAAGCAGCGGAATAGGCCATATTATATAACAAAAGTATAATCGAAAACACACAACAAGTACGGATTTACCTCTTGACACGGATTGATATTTATTTTTTAGATTTGTAGACGCTGCGATGCGCGAACGTCCTTTACCGGTATCCACACAAGGATGAACGATCCGGGCAGCGGCTAATGTGTGCTAGCACGTTCCAAAATACCTTTTTGAACGTCGTACAATTTTTCTCTCAGAAAACGAACGGCTTGTGGCCAGGGTTTTCGTCTCTCATCTAATAAGACATAGGTTCTCTATTTATAGAGAAACCCTAATCTTTATTCCTATTAGGAATAAGAATATCATAGGAATAAGGATATCATAATCCTAAATCCATTAGGATTATGAAAGCCCAATAAGTTTCGGCCCATATTATATCTTATATAATAAAAG
>JANZXR010000008.1:14032685-14057197 GCA_027575705.1 Erythroxylum echinodendron
TGTAATAAATGGTTTTAAATAAAATGGGCCAATTTGAGTTGTCACCTTTCTGTACTTTATGTTTCATCGCTGAAATGTAATATGTTTCGTTTTCAGTTTACGTAGATAAAATGTTTTGAAAAAAAAAGTGGGCCCAAACAAATGCTTGGTGAGAAGTGTATTAAAAAAAAGGGTTATACTGAGTTTTACTTGTTAAGTGATGTGACACGCCACCCTCGCGGGGCACGGATTCGAGTATCACCATCGATATTGGGTTCGGGTCCGGCGGGAGTGGGGTGTTACACAATTCATTACATCCTTGTGTGCATTGAGCCAATCCATACCTAAGATAAGATCTATCTCTATCAACTGTAATATTATCGAATCATCTTTCAACTCCACCTAATCAATTTGAATGCTACACCCTTTATACACCTCTCCAATCACTGTCGTACTACCTACAGATGTACTCACCTCTAAATCATAGTTCAACATTTCTCTCTCACAATGCAGTTTAGATGCCAGATGCAGTGTGATTAATGAATGTGTAGATCCTAGATCTACTATCGCAAATACCTCAAAATTAAAGACATTTAACATACCTACAACAACATCTAGAGAGTTTTATGTCTCCTGTCTGGTGATCACACAAATTCTGGCCTGAGACTACAGCTGATTACTCCACAAATCAGTCTTGACACTAGGACTTGCTAAATGTGTTCTGCCTCTGCCTCTACCTCTACCTCTACCTCTACCTCTACCTCTCTATCCCGCTCCACTTGCTCTACTCTGTTGGACAGTCATCTCAGTCACCGATCCTCCTCTCATTCCAAACTGCAGTCCCAAACTCTTGGGACAATCTCTAATATGATGCTCAAAAGAGCCACAATGGAAATAAGCTCCTGATAACTTCCAACATTCCCCACCATATTTCTTGCCACAGTGTTTACAACTAGTCATTTGTTGTGAATGCCCTCTTGATACTTGTCCTCTACCTCTACTAGCCTAAACTATCACCTCTCAGTCTAGATCCCGACTGTCTCGATCTAGTCTAGGATTGAAATGATCTATTCTGGTGTTTATTAAACCTTCTACTAGATTCAGCTTGAGATTCATCCTGTCTCTTCACTCTAGACTCTTGTCTATACTCTTATTGACCATCTTTTAACAACTGTTCAATTATAATCGAGACAGCTCTTAACTCAGTAAAACTGCTCAAATTTGTAATAGTTAACCTCGTTCTTTTCTTTATATTTAGCCCATCTTCAAACCGTCAACATTTGTCCTCCTTTTTCGATATTAATACAGTAGTATACCCCATCAACTCATTAAATCGGACCTCATACTCAGCTATAGTAAGATTGCCCTATTTCAGATCCAAAAACTCCTTCATCTTCATATCTAGGTAGATCTTGGGCATATAATTCTCTCTAAACACCTTCGAAAAATCTTTCCACTTTAGTCCACAAGGTCGAGAGGGACTACCAGGAATAGTCTTCTACCGCTGATATGCTAGACCTTGTCAAAGCAAGATTGCGTAGTTAAACCTTTCATCTGACTCACAGTCCATCTGATTGAATACTCTTTCTGTCCTCTCTAACCATCCTTCTGCCTTAGCAGGGTCTGTACTTCCGTAGAAGTCCAAAGCCCCCTACTTTCTAAGCTTATCATACATCCTCTCTCTCTTCTCAGAAATTTTTAGAGGTTTTAGTCAAACTTAGGTACTGGAGACTCTCTATTAGCTCCTTCAGCCTCTACGTCAGCTGACTCTCTAACTTGATCTCCTATAATAGATAACCTATAATAAAAATAATTGTGATCACTAACTGATTCTCTGACTATATCATGTCTAGATGCTCATATCTATCCCTATGGATGCCAAACCATGCTCTGATACAAAAAATGTAAAATCCCACTACCATAGAGTATATTCCCTAACATCCAAAGGACATTCAAGAATATATCCTATGACAATGACATGTTAGAGCAATCATAATCACGTAATATGGCATCATACACTTTTAAAACATTGAAAAAGTTAACTTTTCCCATTTGATTTATTAATATAATTTACACTGCAGTAGTACATTCATTAAACAAATATTTGCATCATCAAAAGTATTTGAGAGTTTACTACTCATTTTACAAAAGATCTACATGAAATGAAAAACTATATAAACACAATTACAACTTCTCAGATGTTAGCTGACCAGACTTTGAGCCATTTCTAAATTCCAAAATGTTTTTCTAGAGTGTCTTAGGAACTAGGTCTCCTTTCTCATACCTAAAAAGCAACGTTACAATTTTGATGAGTTTTACAAACTAAGTGAGTGAACCATCATTGATGTGCTCACTCATTCAGAACATCAAACATTTCAAATATAAACCAAATGCACAATATTCCTCATCTTAAAAATTCATCATGAAATGTATAAATTTCATATAAACTTTTTAGAATATCCCAATCAATCATAATATCAAAAGTACACAAATATGGCATATTACAATATCATTAAAAATCAGAAATGTTTCCACAATAATATATTTACAAATGTAAATGCATATGAGACTCTACTTTCATTTTTATTTTGTTGTGATCGAACGTCTATTTACAGTCCCATATTTCTTGTGGATATCGGGCTCATTTCACATTTTGTCCCCTAACCATTGTGGATATCGGGTTCATTAATCACTGAGCGTATGGTTCTTTATGCACATATTTGAGCTTTAAGCTCTTTCAGACTGGCCACTCTGGTCATAATGCCTTTATCTGATCATGCATATCATGTTATGAAATGCACGAATTCGCATATCACACTTTCAATAGCTTTCATTCATTTTAGACACATTCACTTTTCATATTCATCGGACATAAGTCCATAATTCAACAATTTTTTGTTGAGAACACATATTTCTTTGATATTCACATACAATGAGAACACTCCCAATGCATTCCCAAATAACAAACTCTTCAGACCATTAATGTCTGGAATTATTAATCATATCAATCAAAATTCAATAACTGAATTTAAATAGAAATAGATCAATCTTAGTGAGAATCATCGAGGTTGACTCATAGTGCGCTCCAAATTATGCTATTACCTAGATAATCTGACAATGTTTGGATGATGTCGTTCGATTTGTGCTTCTAAACCATGCAAAAATACACTCATTTACATATTACTAAATTTCTCAATCACATAAGTATTCAACCATACATATAGGTATATGTGTTATTTATAATGCATGCTTAATGACATTCCCAGGTATGTGTCCTTATTCTCATTTCTTAACTAATCATATATCATAAGAACATCTTCATTCTTTTAACATTCCTTCATTCCAAACTTAAATACTTTGTTATCAAACAATCTCTTCCTTAAGTTATAACATCATTTAATAACTTTAACTTATCAAACATTCAACCAACTTATTCAACATCAAATTAGATTCATTTTTAGCCTCAATCAAGTTCATATGTACCATAATAAAGTACCTTAACATTGGTTGTTTCAAACATCACTTAAAAGACATCATTTCACTCTTTATGCTAGCCCACGATCGTAGTGGACCTTCCCACATTCATGATAGAAGCTATTGCAATTGGTCACGATTGTGGGATGGGAGCCACGATCATGATAGAACCCAATTATCTAGGCCATGATAGTGCACCGATGGCCACGATCTTGCCCTGCCTTTCTTTCTTCATTTCTCCACGAATTCTCATACATAGAAACACCATTAACACTCCAAATTTTCTAGAATTCATGTTCATTTATGCAACCTCATATAGATCTGAATTATAACCTAATTTCAACTCAAAATTATTCAATTGATAGCTCACAAATTATGGTCTTTCATGCATTACAAATCAAACCAGAAATTATGTTACGTTATCATGTATATAGTCCTAGTTCTTTCTTAATTCAAGAACACTATATTTACATCTTCCTTTAGCATACATTCGCCTTCATTATACGTTAAATCTAAATCTAATTCATCCTTGAATTAAACCTAATACCCACGATTTTCACACATCAAGAACAAGCAGAAAATATCCAAGTTTATCTAACATTTTCCAGCACATTTTACTATCAACACCATAATTATTTCATTCCAATTCAAGCATCATTCTTATACTATTAATCATGCCATAAAGATCAAATTGTTACTTACTTATTAGGTTTCCAAACTAGCTCAAGATTTTAGATTATACTAGCCCTATATGCAAGCAAGATCAACACAACCTCAAGGTGAAAATGAGCTAGTTTTAGTAGTAAGATGAAGGTAACAATAGGCTGGTTTTTTAGTTATTTCGTGACGGATTAAAGTGTGAATTTCATGTAACAATTTAGCTAAGGTTCAAAAAAAATGTAGAGAGAAGATGGATACAATTTTGATGGTGAAGCAATAATGATGACAACAGAAACTTTGTTGCAGAATCTTGCATCAAGTGTTAGATGCCATCAATTTTCAAAGACATATGTCTTAAGGTATGGAAGACATTTTCCTAACTAATAAGCAGCCATTAATCCACTTCTTAAGTTGTCATATGTCTCCTAATAATTTGTCCACATTGGACACAATAATTGATCCATTTGTTAATTAATTACTAGTCCATTTGTCGCTCATTTATCTATGCCAAATGCCACTCAATTATAGACTTAATCAGCCTAATTTTTTATGTATCAATTTATTTTACCACTTGAAATTTGTCCTAGTCCAAATGTAAATATTAATTCATCAATCACCCAATTAATAACAATTAATTCCAAATTACTAATTGCAATCGAATCAAACCAAAATTCAAGACATAAGAATTCACAATTCACATCATATTCATTTTAAATCTTTCATACCTCGGAATATGTCAATTAAGTGCATATGCTATTTTTGTAATGTGTACAACTTATAATTCATGTGTGTATGCTAATGATATGTATGTAAATGAAATGCACTCAATGTTATTACTCATTCATAATGATTTATGGTTCTAACCCGAAGCATGTTCCAGTATCCAGGTAATACAATCTCGTATCTCAGGTACAACACAGAAATGAATGCCATAATATGTCTGATATACCTATAAGAATTGGGCTTCTTTGTCATCTACTCTATCATAATCCATATCACCTTATTGGAATCAAATATACAATAAATTATAGCTTTCTTGATCTTGCACATATTGCTAAAACAATTATGCAAAGTTGGACATTTTGTTCCTGAGAACAACTAAGTAACATTATAAAATATTTCCAATTATGCTCAAAGTGCTTTAGCCAACTCCTATTGTTCTTTTATAAACATGCAATTATATTGAGAATCTTTTTGTCTCAACCTAATAAACACCTCTACATACTGAGTTTCCAGCTCTAACATCTTGAAAGTTGAATTTGATATGGTAGGAAAATTTAATACCAACTTCTTCATACACGGAATGTGTAGTTATCGTGTAAGTTTTTTTCAAAATTTTCAACTCTTTTGAGTGTTGCATTCTAACATAATACATTATCCTATATCAATTTCATTGCTTCCTTTATTACCTCACATTATATATGGAATAACTTCCCACCAACTAACAAGCTCCTAACTCATAACTTATTCTTCAACTTTTTGTTTATTGCCTTATTCGTTCTATAGTTATCATGTGTCATGTAGTATAAGAAAAACCTAATTCAATTCTTATCTTTTTTTAAAACTATCTAGTGGAATTGTTTGGATCATCGAATTAAATTGCTTGATGAATGTGATCTTATCTTTATCAAATGATCCACTAAAAGCTAGTCCTAAGTGCAAGCAAACTTGCTTTAGCTTATAGTATCATGTTCTTTGGCTCAATTTTTTACACAAGAGACCAGTATTGACACTATTAACTTAATGTACCCTATGCACATCATCTATCGTTGCTACTGCTTCAAGCCAACAATGATATTATCTTGTTATGTAGCCCTCTCCTTTCTATTAACACAATTTTGTTCATAAGTTCATTCAATTTCAGTATCAAACTGAAGTTAGGAATCCAAGTTGTCACTTATGGATCGCTATCTCACATCAACTACCTAAAAAGGCAAAATGAATTACTAGTAAAAAAAATTAAAACTAAACTTAGATGAATAAAAATAGCTAATGACTAGTTTTTCGGTAATGAAATTAAAAACTTGATCTACTTTATATCTGCAAGTGGATAGGGTCAATTATAGATAGTTTATTAAATTAAAGTGATTATGATGTATTGATCCTATAGAGAACTAATCACTACATTTATTAATCTTAGTTAAAAATAAAATAAATAAAATAAAAGATTGATTTAAGAGAATATAATTACAAAACTAAATAAAAAAGATCAATAAATAAAAAAATCAATAAAAAATATTATGGATTTAGATTTACTTATATGAAATTTTAATTTTTATATATAATTGACTATCTACGTTGAAATAAAAATTAACCTACGGTATCTATACCCTTTTTCAAGGCATATAAATATATCTAATTTGGTAACTACCACCTCTTGGTGCATAATTTAATCTAATCAAAATCATTAGGTATAAATAATTTATTTGGTTATCACTAAAGTCTAAGATAATGTCATTCATTAGCACTAAAGTATTTATTCTCTTAACATATAGATACTACTTCACTTGTCGGTCCTTCATATAATCTATAAGGTTGAATATATTGTGGCTAACATAAATCCAACATTAAGAACAAAGAGAATAAATGCAACCAATCAAATAATCAAATCATGTATAGATAATTGAATAATCATTACAAGCTGCTTCCCTAACCCTAATTAAGGTTATATAAATAAATAATTATCAATAAAATACGAATAAGAGAAGATGTCATTAACTTCTTTAATCCTTGCTCTCAATTCTTCCTCTAACGATAAAAAGGTACAAAATTCTTAAAAATTAAATTAGGTGGTTTCCAAAAGATTGAAAAAAGATGTTACCCTATGTTAATTCAAAAATAAATGTTTGTAGTTAGGGTTACAAAAGTAGAGTCTATATACTACATGAACTTGAGAAATCACACATCGTTGTAATTAATATCTAAAAACTAGTGTTGGACCAATATCAACATTAATGAAAGTCTTATTTTGGAACTTTTAATCATCAAAAAGTTATGTGAAATCAACTTATGAACCCAAGTTATAAGTCGTGTCATTTTTAGTTTATAACTCTGTTATGTATAACTAAGACAAGTTCAATGTCAATCTAAGATTAACTCTCGTACTAGTCTTGTTATGCTTTTCGGCCTTTTAGACCTCTGTGAAATATAAGCATTTACTTTTGTAATAAGTCTAGCACCTATTGTGTTATGTTCCTTTAATTTAACAACTTTTAGACATTTTTAAGTTAAAATTGACTCATAAAGTCTTTTAAATATATGTTGTCCACATTCTTATCTTCTAAATAATTACAAAATCTCTTCAATTAGAAAACCATGGATAAATTCATACTAAATTCCGTATTTACTCTTCAAAATCATCACCTACAAATATAGAAATATATTATGAAATCCATATAAAACATTTTATAAAAATGTCAAAACACCAAGCATGACTCCAAATAACTTGTAAAATATAAAATTAACAATAGGTGTTTACTATTTTGAGATTAAGCCTAATATAATCTAGATGTTTTAAGAAAATGTACAATTTAATGAATTATTGAATGAGGATTTTAATGCATATGTTGTTAACTTCTTAAAGATTTGTGATATATTCAAAATCAATAGGATGAACAAAGACGTTATTAAGTTGAGGTTGTTTCCATTCATAGTGAGGGATTAGGTGAACCCGTGACTGAAAGCATTACCAACTAGATAAATTAATACTTAAAAGAGTTTGCAGAGAAGTTCCTTCCTAGATACTTTTTACTATATAAGACCACAAAGCTAAAGAATGATATCTAGTCCTTCCAACAATTCAATGATGACACCTTATATTGATTATGAGAGATATAAGGATACGTTAAGGAAGTACCTACACCTTGTCCTTCCAACATAGATGTAAGTCTAGACATTCTAAAATGATCTAGTAAAATCTACAAGGCAGATGATAAATGTTGTAATAGGTGGAACACTTAAAAATAAAACTCTAGAGGATGCCTAGAGCAAATAAAAGATTATCATAAATAATTACCAATTACAGTCAAGAAAGGCAAGATAAAATAGGTGTACTAGGATCTATAACCTAAATTCCATGACTACATTAATAGCTTAGATGGAGGTAAGAGTAATAAAATTAGACAATCTAAGCTCTCCATAAAGAATAACTTAAGATATAAATTGCAAATTTTATTAGAAAGCATATCATGAAGTGTGAAGATAAGAATCAAATATTGGAATTATTATAGCAAGTTGACTTGGGAAGTTTCTAGAGGTTGAATAACCTTAGAGTAAGACATACAATCAGGATAAAGAAATCATCCTAATTTCTTATAGAGAAACTAAGGTTATTAATAGGTTGGCCCTAAGGCTACATAGATTTAGAGACACTTATAAGCAGTTTAGAGCTTGACATAAAGCTTAATCAAACTTTAGGTTATTGGACTAATCATGATCCCAATCCTAATTAAGCTTTAGGTAAGGTTAAAAGCTCAAATTAGGGCCTAACGTTTTTTAGTTTGATCAGTTTATGACTTAAACTTATAACTTGCTCAATGAAGGTCTAAAATTTCACGAGTCTACTAAATTGAAGGCTTTTTTGGATGAAAATTATAGAGTGTCATACATGTGCCATTACATTGTATAACGTGGCACTGTTACTATATTTTTAAATGCCACATTTTAAAAAAGTAAAAGATAACTTAGAACGGTAAAATGAAATTAAAATTTACAGAACCCTAAATCCCCAATATTCATCGATCTCCGTCTTCCCTCTTAGACACATCTTCATCATTGATCAATCCGTAATCCAATCTTCGTTCAAGGGGTTCTCTTGCCTGCTTCATGTATCATCTTGCTAATCCACCTTCTAGTTTCTCTCTAGCATTCGCCAAGTATGTTTAATATACTCATTACTTTAGTTTTTGTTGTATTATTTTTCAACTTAGATATGCTTCACCTTCATGATAGTGTCTTTAATGGGTTTTCCCAGATGAATTCCCCTTCAGTAAGATTTATGATGGACTTCAAAACTGCCTTCAATTTTGTAGAGATGATCTTAAAAATTACTTTATATACTATGTGCAATAGGAAATAAGGAGAATACATAGTCAAAAACAATTTTGAAGTCTTTAAAACTAGATAAGTTATAAAAGCTAAATGTGAAATATGACCAAGAACATGGGCACGTCAAAGCCTATAATCCACTATGTAGAAGGTTGTAGAGAATCAATTTGGTGCATAGTTTGTGAAGTGAGCATGTTTGAAATAAAAAAGCCTTTTTAAAGAGATGTATAAACTATAAAAGGACAAGTAAAGTGTAGTTTAATTTGGCCCGCTTTCATGTTATAATTAGGGTTAGAGATTTTTAAGGAGAAAGAGCCATAATATACACATCTTATAGTAATTTTCAACAAGATTAGAGATTATAATCATTCTAAGAAAGCATATCAATTCAGAAGATAGAGATCATCATCATGGGATACCTTTGTAATGAGGTTTTTTATCTTTTATTAATTTATATTAATCCAAGGATGATTTTTGTTTGAGTTTTCTTTATATCTAGATTATAAGTAATCATATTTTATCTTGTTATAGATGGATTTTGGTTTCTAATTAAGATTTCTATATTTGAGAAATATACAAATTGCTCTTAATGTTATTTATATACAAGTGAAAGTTTAGACCTAAGTTTAAATTACATAAACATTTTCAAAAGGATCTATGTTTAGATTAACTTAGGCACGTAAATGTTACATTAATGAGGTGCTAAAAATATAGTTATATGATGATTCTAATATTAAGATGGCATGGAATAAGGATTATAGAACTTTGTATATTCTTAGAAGAGTACATATATATAAAAAGGTTAGTATGTAATGCCACTATGTATGAAAAAATTATATCATATTTTCAACTTAGTTTGGTAACATATTCTATTAGGGGGCACTCTTATACAATCATTGTCCCTATTCCTTCACCATACACATGCACTTCTAAGATATTTATTCACTATACTGTTCATATACAGCTCTTAAACCATATGTTTACAATGAATTAGTTGGTTGATGGAATTGTTATGAATATGTGTGCTATGCTTCAATTTCTCACTTTGACTTCAGTGTTTCCTTTCACCATTTTGACTTTGTCTCCTTCTTTTCATGGGTTTTTTATTTGGGTTTGGCATAATTATATTTGATGAGGTAACTATGAGGTTTCACCATACAAGATGTTTTGTTAATATGGTTGATAATGTTAGGTATGAGGGTGGATTTGTTAATGAAATTCAATTTGATCTTGACTTACTCACCTATTTTGAACTTTTTGATGTGTGTAAGAGAGTGGCTATAACAATGTGAAAAAGATATTTGATCTTATGCCTGGTTTTGAATTGTTTAATGGTTTGAGGGTTGTATAAGATGTTGCTAATGTGTTAGATATGGTTAGTCAGAATGATGGGTACATATGGCATTGATATTTATATTGAACATGGTGTAGATACCCATATTGAAATGATTGAGGATGAATGTAATGAGCTTAATCAGGATAATGTAGTTGAAGATAATTGTGAGGATGTTAATAATGTCTCAACTGTGGAGGATAAAGATGATGCAGATATGGAGAATGAAGATGATAAAAATATGGAGGATGAAGAGGATGAAGATGATGAAGAGGATTTAGAGCAAGGAGATGAAGATAATGGTCCGGATGAAGATGATGGAGATCATGAACAACATAAAGATGATGTAAATGATGCAAGTGATGCAGATGATGAAAATAAGGTAGTTTTGTCTAAATATTATGACAGTGATGAATATGGAGAACTTGTTAGTGATATAGATGATATGGTTGATGATGCTACCAGAAGGAAAGGAAAATTCCCTATTTATGATGAAAATACATTTGAGCCTTATATTGAATTAGGGGTGATTTTTCTTAGTAATTTGCAATTTAAGTGTGCACTTAGTTTGTTGTCCATCAAAACAAAAAGGGTTGTAATGTTACCAAAAATAAGCCCAAATTTGTCCAAAGTAAATGTAGGATAAGGAATTGCCCTTGGTATATATATGGAGCATTTGATAGGAATTTGTAGTCATTTTAAGTTAGGAAATTCAGGGACACTCATGACTGTAATAGGACATATACAAATCCTAGGATGAACACCAGCATCTTATTTGACTTGTTGAAGGATAAGCTAAAAAGGGAGCCATTTTTGAAGAATGATAATATCAAAATTTACATGAAGGATTGTTTTTGGTCTTGAAGTGTCTATACGTATGGTGAGAAGAGCAAAGAAAAAAATAATAGACAGTGTTGCGATCAACATTGAAGAGGAGTTTTGGGAAGCTCTGGTCATATGCTGAAGTGATTAGGTAGACCAACCCAGGAAGCATTGTTACATTGATAGTGTGTTGGCCAATTCCAACATCTGCACCTATATTTGAAAGAATGTACATATGTTTAGAAGCTATTAAACATGGGTTTAGGCATAAGTGCAGGTATTAACTTGGCCTAGATGGATGTTGGATGAAAACCATAACTAAGGGTGAACTTCTATATGCTATGGGAAGAGATGGAAACAATAAAATGTTTCATGTTGCTTGGGCTATAGTTGAAGTTAAGTGGACTGTCACCTGGAAGTGGTTCATTGAAAGGCTACAAGAAGATTTACCTCATATGGGCTCTGGAAACGGTTAGTCTATAATGACTATCCAACAAAAGGTAAAAGTTTCATACCAATCTTGTTTTAAATTTTATTTATTTAGTATTTATGTGCATACTATAACCGTTA
Source organism: Erythroxylum echinodendron (assembly GCA_027575705.1). Lineage (NCBI taxonomy): Eukaryota > Viridiplantae > Streptophyta > Magnoliopsida > Malpighiales > Erythroxylaceae > Erythroxylum > Erythroxylum echinodendron. Next base: position 14,044,570 of record JANZXR010000008.1, read on the forward strand.
TGAAATATGCAGATTTAAGTCCAAATGCCTATTGGAATGGTTATGTTTTTCCTTGCAGAGACTTGATAGAGCTATTTCAGATTTTTGTCCAAATGCTGAGCACAGGTTTTATGCTAGACATGTTTATGTGAATTAGCATGGAAGAGGGCATAAAGGGGAAGAGATGAAGGAGCACTTTTGAAAAATTGCAAAATCCTTCATAGTAAGTGAATATCAAGAAACTATCGATAAGCTAAGAGCCAAGAAAGAAAAGGCAACAGAAGTAATTGAGAGTTATGCACTAGTTTAGCAATGGTGCAGGGCATTCCAAAGGGAAGATTCTATGATTGAGTTGGTTGATAAGAACTTGTGTGAGGCATTCAATAAGACACTGGTTAATGCAAGGAAAATGTTAGTTTTAAGGTTATTTGAGCACATAAGAATAAGGATGTCAATATTGGCCCAGTCTGACCCAGCGTATGGTCAACGGGTTTGGTCCTGTCAAACTGGCCCACGGGCCTGCCCACCACACTAAGATAAAACGACATCGTTTTATTCGTTGCCAAACGACGTCATTTTATTTAAGTTCAACTTATTTCTTCCACAGGTTTAATGAAGTCATTTTGCTTTAAGAGTAAAATGACGTCGTTTTTGGGTGATAAGGTTCTAAAAAATAAGAGACAAAACGACTTTGTTTTCTTGCAAGAGAAAAATGATGTTGTTTTTCTCTGATGAAACAATCACTCCTCCCACAGTTTTTGCCCTCCCTCTCTATCACACTCACTCTCGCGTCTGTAACCTTTTGCCTCTCTCACTCAGACACTCACCATTCACCCAATCACCTCCCTCCCTGTCACTCTCATACCGTGTCTCTCTATTTGTCTAGCTACCAATCCCACTACCAGTCACCTATCGCACACCAACCAGCATCTACTTATTAAGGTTAGTTTTCTCGTATTATTCATGAACATTTAAACTTGTATGATCGTTAGGAGGAATGTGGACTGGACATTGGAGTTGTGGACTTGTGGTTGACTAGTTCTTGTTGTGATTTGACTAAGGAATTGAACAGTTGAACATGTACGCGTACATACATTAAGTGTTTGATGAAATTTTTGTGAGGGTGTAGAATTAGACTAGGTAAGGGCATGCTTTGAAAAAAAAAAGAATATGGTGGGATGAAAAATTGTTAATAATTTAAATAGTTCGCATTTGAGTTGTGACAACAGTTTGCCCTTTCAAAACAATTGCTTTTCTTACTTCAACCAACGTTAGTTTGAAATTTTTGAGTATAGGCAGTGCAGCAATTAAGCTTGAATAATGGGAAGACCCTAAATGTCTATGTATATATATATATAATAGTTTTTAAAAATTGCATATGTTGTCGAATTCTCTGTGCATTTGGAATTCATCACGAAGCATCTAAAATATGAATTACTTAGTGCTTCTTAAATCTAAGACAACCATTTATTATTAATTACAGTTCGTTTTGTTGTTCTGGCAGTATTTGAATGTGTCCTTAATTTGTATTTTGAGTTTTGAAAATAAAGAAGGATCAATTTGGTAGTACCCTGAGTTAAAGTTTCAATTTTGATCTTAATTTTGCCAATTTCATACAATAAAAATGTATTTAAAAGTTTTAGAATTAGAATTTAGATTGTCAAGTTTAATTTTTGTTTCTTATTTATGTAAAATTAGTATTCAATTTCTCGCTCAATTTAATAAGTTTTAAATAACGACGTTCCTTATAAGTCTCATACCTAGGATAAGAGATTAATTACAGTTATCATTTTGGAAATTGCACGGTTCATATGCTTGATAAATGACAGATTACTTTGAGGTCACACATTCTTGGTAATCACATTGAGACGTATGTCAAAATAGAAATGGGAAGAACATGCTTTAAAATATAACATTGTGAAAAGTTCAGCAACTGAGGTGATAATTCAACAAAAGTGATAGTTGTAGTGTAGGGATGAGGCAATACACACTAGGTAGACATCATTTATCATTTTGAAAGGAAACACTTAAATGCAAAGGGCATGCCTATCTTTAAATAGAAATATAAAGTAAATACTAAGATTGTCTAATCTTATTTAGATACAAAAAAATCTATTAACCATTAGCAATGGAGCTGTACTGATTTGCTTTTCTTTGTATCAGGGAGTTAATTTAAATCAGTGAACTAGTCAAACCAAATAAAATCCAGCTACATACCATTTTCACCAATAACATTCTTATAATCACTATCTTTTGAACAAATCACCCTTGATTGACTCTATTCTATGCCAATCTAAAATTAAATTAAGCAGGGACTGCACCATGATCTTTGCTTGTGAATCTCTAGCCACAACAAGCCATGATCGATTAAGCGAATCCGAAACATCTGGCTTTCTTTATGACCTTTAATGGTTTTGATCTTTAATGGTTAACTTTCTTTACCTTAGTTGAAGGGAGTTAAAACCCTTATAACTATATACATTGAAACATAAATGAGTTTTTATGTCTAGTGTTTTATTTATTCATGTATTGAATTGTTCTTTAGTGCTTATGTTTTATACATGTTTTTATTGATTTTCTAATATATTTGATTAGTTTCTTGATTGAGATAATCAATTTCTAGATTAAATATTGAACACGTAAATGTTCAATTCCTTTAATTGTTGTTTTCTAATATACTACCCTCATAATGGTTGCTTGGTTAGTTGGTTGTGGAAACTTAAATCTAGTGGTTTCATGGTTGCATTGTTAGATGAATGAATATATTCCTTCAGTTGAGATTTCTAATCCGATACCGGAAGTAGAAGTGGAAACTTCCATTCTGACATCAAGTGATGATAGAAATTCAAATAGAAGTCAAGTTAGTCAACATAAAAGTGATGTTTGGAATCACCTTAAGAAGACTACATCGATCGACAAAATTGAAAAAGAAGAATGCAATTATTTTCATAAGATGTACTCAACTTGTTCGAAAGGTAAAACGTCTCATTTAAAAAAACATACGGAATCATGTACTAGAAGGAAGATGGTTTTAGGAGGTCAAACTTTTTTGACCCCTAACATTATGAAAGGAAAGAATGAAATGACCATAACAACTTTTGACAATAATAGACCAAGAATTTTGATGGCTAGTATGGTTATTTGAGATGAACAACCATTGGCTATGGTTAAAAGCAAAAGATTTAAAATATTTCTCAATTCACTCCAACCGAATTTTAAGGTTCCAAGTTGGAATACATTGAGGAAAGATGTTTTCAAAATTTATGAGGACAAGAAGATAGAAACATTAAGAGCATTGTCGAGTGTTCAAAGACAAATTGCCATAATAACAGACATGTGGACAGCTGATAACTAACAGAAGGGTACATGGTAATGACGGTACATTATATTGATAATGATTGGAAGTTATGCGATAGACTTTTAAGGTAATTTATATTCTTTAATATTATTAGCATTTACTTTTTTTCATTATTTTATGAATTTATGATTTATATTGTTATGCTTTTTCATGGTAGGTTCATTTATGTGCCGACATCGTATACAAGTGAAAAATTGACAAACGTGTTGAAAGATTGTTTGATGAGTTTGAACATTGACAACAAAGTTTCCTCCATCACAGTCGATAATTGTAGCACAAATGATGCTATGATTGAGAAGTTGAAGGGTAAGACCTGAGTTGGGAGCTTATTTGCTAGAGGTAAGTTATTTCATATGTGTTGTTTTGCTCATATTCTTAACTTGATTATGAAGGTTGGGTTGGAGACGATAAAGGAAGCAATAGAGTGTATTCGGAGTAATTTTTTATATTAGAGTGCAACTCTAAAAGAATTGAAACTTTTGAAGATGTTGCACAAATTTTATGCATTCCTTACATAAAGAAGTTGGTTTAGATTGTCCAATCGGATAGAACTCAACCTTTAAGATGTTGGAGTCGGCAATCCCATATGCTTAGCTATTTACTAGATTAGTCCAAAGGGATCCTCAGTATACCTGTGTACCATCAGAGGACCAATGGGACTTGGCTAAAAAACTTCGTATAAAGTTGAAATTATTCAATAGTTGGACTGAATTGTTTTCAGGAACAAAATATCCAACTTCGCGCTGTATCTTTAGCATTATGTCCAACATAAAGCATGTTTTAGAATTGTGGATGTTTGACTCTAATGAAGTGATTTCTATGATGGCGGAGCCGATGACAGAGAAGTTTAATTCTTATTCATCTAAATTTGGAGATATTGTTATAGTATTATATGTGTTGGAACCGAGATCCAAGATGGGTGAGGTTGAATATATTGATAATGTATTGTACAGTGGTGAAGCTCAAGAGCCTCTACATACCATGAAACAATTATGGTATCAATTGTTTCATGATTATGAAGCCTTAATGCAATAAACTTATGATCGGGACGCAGGTAGTTCAACTCAGACTTTAGTTTCAAGTTCAACCTTTTCTTCTAACCCATTATTGACAAATTTTCTTTTACATTTTTAAAAGAGAAAAGGGCTAGCATATCGTATAGTACTATGGAGTTTGATAGATATATTTCTGAGGAGTGTGTTCCTGAAACTGAAGGTGAGTCGTTCGACATATTATTATGGTGGAAGACATCTGCATATAATCATCCGATCATGCAATCCATTACACAAGACTTGTTAGTTATTCCATCATCGATTGTTGCTTCAAAGTCTGCATTTAGTACTAGTAGTTGGGTCATTACTTCTCATTGTGGTCGACTTCATTATCACACTGTGAAAGCTCTTATGTGTACTTAAAGTTGGTTAAATAATGAAGATATTGACGGTAAATTCTTTTCTTTTTAATATATTTATTTTATTTACCTTTATATTATCTTACTTAATCTTGTGTTTTTTATTTTCCTACAGCCACAGGTATTAATGCAGAGGAGATTAGTGAAATTAATCGACTAATGGAAGGTTATTTTGATCAAATATATGAAGATGGAGGTATTTTTAAATTTCTTTTTATATAATATTACATTATTAAATATTGTTTTTATTTTAATATTACATTACTAAATATAATGTTTGTACATACAAATGATTGGATCCAAATTGTTGACGACCTTACTAACAAATACAATTAATCAATTAGAATCAGATGATGCTCTTTCAGTCTCTAGTCCACTCTCCAATCTATCCAACTGTTGATTTTGTATTGTATCTTTTTTTTGTAAAATGATTTTGCAAAATTTTCTATGATTAATGAATTTAGTTTTATCAATTCTCTCTTATAATAATTGATAAACAATTTCAGTTAATTAAAAATTTGTAATTAATTTAATTGAAAATTTTAACTATAACTATTAACTTAATGACTTTTCATATAAAGTTTTAATTAATTGAATTAAATATCCTAATTAAGCATACCATTACATACATTTCAATAACTTTATTATATCATAATTAATTAATTATTTATTGTTATAATTTAAAGTTTTCAAATTATATATATATATATATATATATATATATATATTAAAAAGACAAAAGGTGAATATTTTATAAATTTTACGAAACATGAATTTGGTTTTATCAATTCTCTCTTATAATAATTAATAAATAATTTAAGTAAATTAAAAATTTATAATTAATGTAATTGAAAATTTTAACTATAACTATTAACTTTTCATACAAATTTCTAATTAATTGAAGTGAATTTCCTAATTAATTATGCCATTACATACATCTCAATAACTTTATTATATCATAATTAATTAATTATACGTTATTATAATTTAAAGTTGTCACACAATATATATATTAAAAAGACAAAAGGTGAAAATTTTATAAATTTAACGAAATATGAATTTGGTTTTATCAATTCTCTCTTATAATAATTAATAAATAATTTAAGTAAATTAAAAATTTATAATTAATGTAATTAAAAATTTTAGCTATAACTATTAACTTATTCATACAAAATTCTAATTAATTGAATTAAATTTCCTAATTATTCATACCATTATATACATCTCAATAATTTTATTATATCATAATTAATTAATTATATGTTGTTATAATTTAAAGTTGTCACATAATATATATATTTAAAAGCAAAAGGTGAAAATTTTATAAATTTTATGAAATATAATATGTTTATAACACTCTAAGGATGAGAAGGATTTAAAGTAATACTTATATCTTATATCAAGGTTTCGATTAAGGATCCAAGGAATTACTCTTAGCAAACTTTTAATTAGAGTAACTTAGGTAAGAATGAATCTTTTGATATTAGAATTTAGATAGGAGAAAAAATTATGAATGAAATTTATATAAATTTAGATTAATTAGAATATAATGATTTTAGGAAAAAGTAAAATAATATCTATTTTAATGTAATATATTGTACTTATTTGTTTTTATAAAATGTATTCTAGTTTTAATAAAATAATAGCTATTTTCAATGTAATATTCTGTACTTATTTGTTTTTATAACTGAATTACTTATATATTATTTTGGAATTGATACATTAGGATTAATAAAGTGATTAATTCATTTTAAGATTAATATAAATACATATATGCATAATGTATGTATTGTCTAAATGTGAAAATAAAATAAAAAGTTTAAATTGACTTGTTTACAAGGAATAATTATGACAACATTATCATTGCTATATATTTTTAATAAATATAAATTGGTTCATATTTTATATCTTTTATTTTATATAAATATTATGTATAATTTATGGGTAATTTCATCTTATATTTTACTATAAATGATTATGTTATAATTTATAATTTATGAATTAAAAAAATACAACAAAAACTTTTTGAAATTGTCTTCAAAATAAAAAAATTTAAAAATATATTAAACGTCGGGACCGACTTAGGCCCGACGGGCTAGGCGGGCCAGGTCACGGACCGTTTTTGGCCTGCACGGGGCCAGTCACTGGTCAAGCCATTTTGACCCACTCGAATTTTTTTAGATTGGGCCGGGCCTGGCCATCGACGGCCCTGACCCAACTCGGCCTACTGACGTGCCTACATAAGAAGAGAAATAATGAAAAGAATTGTGACCAAAAGCGAAGAGATGCAACAAAGCCTTCCTTATCAGAGGCTATTAAAGGCTCTTCGGAACTATGATCTATTCTTCTAATTTCAATGTCAATATATGAATTAGTTCATTTTTCACTTACTAGATCGAACTCAAAAATGAAGAGATTGGATCGACTCGGCCTCGTGTGGTGGATCGAATGAACACTCAACTGCGTCATCATAGTAGCGATGGATGTCCAACCGCTGCCAAATAGAAAGGAAATTTAGGGCCAAGAATATGGAAAGCTATTGATAAGAGTGTCATGCTTGCTTAACATTGTTCAATACATTATAATGGAGAATGAGGATATGAGAATGATTATGGTGAGAACAGATATGTGGTGAGGCTTCAGAATAAAATATGCTCTTGTAGAAGATATACCCTCTCTGGCATTCCTTATGCATATGTCATATGTGCTATCAGAAACAAGAGGGCTAATATTGAAGAGTACACTTTAAGTTGGTTATGGAAGAGTGAATATATCAAAGCATATAGGAAGATTATTCAGCTAATGCTTGGTATGAAGGACTGACCCATTAGTAATGAAGAAGCTAATAGGCCATCAGAATTCAAACAAGGATATCGTAGACCCAAAACAACTAAAAAAAAGGGCTTTGATGAGTTTTAAAAGAATACAAAAGTGATCGAAAAGAAAAATGTTGACTACGTGTCAAGGAGGGGCATGATCATGACATGCAACCACTACCATACGGAAGGACACAACAAAAGAGGTTGTCCTTAGAAGGGCAGAGAGGTAATTTCCAAGCTAATTTATCTTTTCTGTTAATATAACTAATGTAGCACCTAACTCTCGCAAGACATGTGCCTCACATCCTGAGTGATGTTCGAGAACATACCCCGCGAGGGTGGCATGCTAGCATAGTTAGTCAGTAAAATCTCATTATTATTATTTTTTCAACACACATATACGAAAATCAATAATCAAATTGGGCCCATTATTTTATTTAATAACATCAAAATCACATTTATTATTATTACACTCAAGATCAATCTCATTTACAAACCTTTCCACTATGGAAAGTTATTGCAAAATAGAAATATTCAAATATACATGTTATAATAATTGCTGAAGACTCAATTCTATACAAAAATAAGAAAATACTAATGCAGACATGAACTGATCCCGACCTCTTTCTCTTACTTGAATGGAGTGGCTATACTCTAATTTGTCTAACTAGACTGACTCTTCTGAGCTTGAAAAATATTGCAAATTTTGGGTGAGTTTTGCAAAATCAATGAGTGACCAACCTCGATGGCTCACTCGATCACATAACAAACAACATTCATGTAATCATATAATTCACATCATTTCATTGATAATCATATATCATTGGATACCACTTGGTCATTCATTTCACATTTCACATTCAATATATATCATATTCAGAAATCGGTCAACTTTTTAAACTATTCCTATTATATGCATATGCAGTGCTAATGAGACTTACTTTCTTTTATTATTGTTGTAACCGAGTGTCTCTTTTATTTCTAGCTTATATTCCTTAGTGGATACTGAGCTGCATCGAATAATGTCCCATATTCCTTAGTGGATACCAGGTACATGTACAACTGAGCTAAAGGCTCTTATCACGTTTTGAGCTTTAAACTCTTTTTCACATTTTGAGCTTTAAGCTCTTTTTCACATTTTAAGCTTTAATCTCTTTTTCGGTGGCTACTCCAGTCACAACATCCTTTATGTTTTATGCATTTGAAACTTTGGCTTGTACATGATCATGCTGTCAAATTGTACAACTCATATCTTTCAATTATCACATTCACAAATTGTGAACATTATATCAGTTGAAAGATGAGAGAATAAACTACAACTTTTATGAAGAAACCTTTTTCTAATTTAGCATTTATCAATACAGTTTATTCAATATATACTAGATCTCATATCTGTCTAGGTTAATGATACAGCCTCAGTCAAAACTCAATTTCAAGCCAGATTTTTAAATTCTTAGAGATAGAATCAAAATTATATTTCTCTATAAAAATTGTATCTCTATGTCTCTAGTTTACTCTAAATTAAAAATCATTATAATTGGATAACTATAGATCAAGATATCATTAAAATACCGAAGCATGTTTAAGCTATGACGGAAAGTTGGCTGCGGCGAAGCCAGGAGTTGGCCACGACACACTTGTCCCGAGAGGAAAATTCCTCATGAAATCCTATAATTTGTTTCACAGAAGCATAATCAGTGAACAATTTACTGCTATATCTTCCAGATTTTACAAAATCCAACCTCTTACACCTAACACATCTTGTACAAAGATTACCCTTTCTACTTCATTTACTCTTCATTCTCAACTCCATTTCAACTCAATATCATTCACAAACAATTCATGATACATATTTGATCATTAAATCAAAACAGAACATGTGCATACATTTACAAAAATCCATTTTTCTACATTTTTTTCAATCCCATATTAGGACTCATTATAACTCTAAATTATCTCTACATTAATTTAAATCATAGATCAACATAAACACAAAAGAAGACATGTACATATCCAGATTTTTTTTTCTTATTCATGTCAAACATATATAATGCCATCTTATAATCATATGCCCTCTAACCATCATTATATATGCTTCAATCAACAAATCAAGAACAGTAAAGCTTTTAACTTACTTGTTTACTTCAAGATCTTCAAAAATCACCTAACCTTAGCTTTCCCATATATCATACAACCATCAAATGTCATGGAGGAATGGGTTAGGTCTTTTGATAGGAAGGTGAAGAAGACAAAGAAAATAGAAGTCAATGATGGCTAAGAGCAAGATGCAACATTAATGATGCTTGGTGAAGCAAAAACATGAAGATGAAGAAGAAGGAATGAAGAAGATGAAGGTAGGAAAGAATTACAAAGAAAGAGAAGTAGTTGACAAGTGAAAGACCAAAAAGTTAGTCTTTCAATTAACAAAAACGTGGGTTTAACAAGTGGTGTGGACTTTCTTATAGTTTCTAATGGGTCCTCTTTATTACTAGTCCATTTGTCTCCAATTCCTACTTCAATTGTCTCCCAATTTTCAATGACAAGAGTCATTAAATCCCAGTATCACTTTTCAATAATTCTATTACCATATGATATTTATTTATACTACCATTTAATAACTGTCCTGCTACTTGACATTTTTCCTAGTCCATAAATACCCCAAAAGTTTAGAAAATTCTCAAATTTTTCCAAAAATTATAAATTGATAATTTGATTCACCAAATCAATTTTTAGAACAAAATATTCACTATCCACCTCATATTCACATTAAATCAATCATTTATACCCGAAAATGTCTAATAAGTGCATGAACAAATTATTGTAATATGTACAATGATCAAATTCACGTGTGTGCATACTATATTATGTATGAGCATGAAATGCATTTTTGTTTCTCTCACTTTTATTTCTCACTTACGGCATTCCTGACTCTAACCCTTAATATGGGAACGGGATGTTACAACTCTTCCTCTATTAATACATTTCGTCCTTGAAATTTTTATTTGAATCATCAAAAACAAAGGTAGAGGTAATGTTTCCTCCATTTCTCATTTAACTTTATCACTAGAATAATTGCTTCGAATTGACTATAGTCGATGGAATCAGTCGGTCTTTCAATTACTTATTTAGACATCCTTCTCTCTTAACTGATGCCTCAATATATATCTCATATTATTTGCATGTTCACTTCTTATGTTGATAATACATCTATGGCAGATCATATCGATATTTCTTAACTTACTCATGTAACATAGTGTGGATCTGATATACCTTTGTTAGTGAGACAACTTAAGTCAATAGTCCTATGCTCTTAATAACTTCATATAGACCAATACAATTCGGGCTTAGTTCATTCTTTTTCCTAATTTGAGCACACTTTTTTCTCAATCTAAACATACCTTGGCAAGGTGATACTCTTAGAGACATTTCATCTTTCGCTTGATAATTCGCATCTCTTTAGTGTTAATACACTTAACTCGTATGTCCATCTCACTATATTCCATATGTCCGGTGTTGATCCACCTAACTTATTCATCTTTCCTGAATCACTTAATTTCTAACACATCTCCAATCAATTCTAGCTTTCAACTATTTTAGGCCTTATTCATCCAAATATAAAGGCGGACAACTCTTTCTATCATATAACATCACATACAATATTCTAATGATATCACTGTGATAATGATTATTATGCTAAAAGTCAATTAAAACTATACATTGACCTCATGTTTCTATGAACTCTAAAATATAAGCTTTAAGCATATCTCCAACAGTTACGAATGTTGGCAACTCATATATGCAGTCACTTGCTTTTACATCCTTAGCTGTTAAGTACTAACTCGTCGTATTCCTACTAGGATGTATAGCCTAGGTTTTTCTTAGTACTTTCTCTAATAATCTCTTTGCGCAATCATCATTATCTGGTACATATATTTCTTATTTCAATCATAAGTATCATTTTCAATTGAAAGTCGAAATTCATATTCATTTTCAATTCCTTAATAAGATTCACAATTATGGATCCTCACTTTGGGCTTTGTCAATCTTTTCATGTGAAACTGATCTTAAATTTCAACGAAGCCAATACTACTTCATTTTTCCCCAAAATTCAACTCGACTTTCTATTCTATTTTCCCCAAAATTCAACTCGACTTTCTATTCTCTTTATTGCATTAGGTTTGGTAACCTCAATATCTGAATTTGTGCCTTTCTGTTATTGAATTTGTATGTTCAAGCATCAGATACAACACTATTTTTACTGGATAATACTAATATGTACTATCATAATCTTTCAGTAATTCTATCCATTGTCTCTGTCTTATATTCAATTCTTTCAAACTCAATAAATGCCTCAAAATTTAATGATCTGTACATTTATATATGTCCAAAATGTTTCACTATACATATTATGTCTCTAAGCGCTCAAGCAATCACTATTGCAACACATCTAAAATCTTGTATCAAATAATCAACTCATGAGACTTGAATCGTCTCAATGGATAAAAAATCACTTTATTATGCTGCATTAAATTGCATTCGAATCCCTGGTATGAGATATCATTGTATACTTTAAAATCTCCAAATCCACACGATATAATTAACATTGGTCTTATAATTCCTCAATAGTCTCTTTACATTAATCACACATACGATTTACATATATTTTTTCCTCAAATATTTTTGTCAAAGGACTAAGATCAATAAAAACTCCTTAACAATCTCTAGTGGTATCCAATATACAACTAGTTCCAGAGAACTCCAAACCTCTTATACATACGCCTTGGAATTTCTCACTTCATTATTATCTCAATTTTCTTTGGGTCTCCTAATATGCCATGTTCAGATATTATAGGAACCAACATTTGATTTGATCAAGCTAAGATTCACTCTTATTAAACTTGGAATCTAATTATTTATACCTTCATGATATGTAAGATTTACCTTAAGTATTCAAAATATTCTTCTCAACCTTTTGAATACATTTAATATATCCTCTATGATTATAGTCACTAATCAATCCCATTTTGCTTGGATCGCTTAAATCTTCAATACCATAATACT
>JANZXR010000008.1:14071024-14102379 GCA_027575705.1 Erythroxylum echinodendron
TGCCACTAAGAACAAGTCCACCATACCTTTCCCAAAAGTCCACTTTACCCTTAGTTCTTAAGCTATATACCGAAAATTTCCTCAATTTCCTCTCAATGCAATTATTCCATAAGCTATTTTGCTTAAGCTAATGGAAAAAATTTTCAGGGGGCCAACACATCTTATCTTATTACACAAGTCCTTTAATTCATTAAGAGACATTAAAGCTTTTAATTTTAAAAGAAAAGCCATTTTATCTTTCAAATACTCTTTAGGACAATTTTAAATGTTGTTTTAATTATAATTGTGTTAATCAAAACCAATATGAGTATTTAAAGTTATTTAAATCACATTTTTTGGGGGATTGGATAACTAATAGGTTGGTGGTTGGACAATGTAACTTAAATGTGTAATAGGTAAGTTATTAACACATTGGTCGGCCAATATGGTGATATGATTGGCCAATGTCTCTCCAAAGGATATATTGTAATATCCAGTCTTCTAAATTGTTGAGGGTTAGAGGGTTTAGAAGATTAAGCTCATGCATATTGCATTAAATAAAATAAGTTATATTGTTATATGGTTAATTTGGTGCATTAGGATACAAAATTTGTTATTATATGTACATGCATGAGATTAGCATACACTCATATAGATTATTGTTTATAAATATGAGAAATAAGTGATAAATGTTTTATGTGCACTTAATTGACATTTTCTTGGATGCTTGGATATGATTTTGATCAATTAGAATTAAATCAAAAATTGATGGATTTAGTTAGTGATTTGGAGTTAATTGTTAAAAATTAGAAGTTTGAGTCAATGTATAAACTGGCTGAGTAAATTTCCTAAATGGTAAAAAATTTGAGACAAGTGGCACTTTATATTTGAGACAAGTGGCACTTTATATTTGAGACAAGTGGCCCTTTAAATTTGTGACAAATGGCACTTTAGACTTGTGACATATGGAGCTTTAGAATGATGAAATCTGTAGCTTTACAAATGTTAACATAAGTAGCCTTATAATTGGTGACATGTGTAGCCTTACAAGTAGTGACATATGGAGGCTTTACTGAGTGACATTTGGAGCCTAAAGTTAGTAACGCATAGACTAATAGAATAGTAACATAGGGACCAATACAAAGATAACATACGGACAAATAGAATGGCGACACATGGACTAATGAAATGGCGACACATGGATTAGTTTGACTTACTTTAAACTTTTAAGGGAAAATAAATGTAAATAGTGATGTCAATGGGTTGGGTCGGGCTTGAGCCTGGGCCATGGTGGTCCGTGGCCTGGCAGGCTAGGATGGGTCAGCTTGTGGGGTCAAGTTATGGCCCGAAGGCCTTGCCCACCATTTTTATTTTTAAGAAAAACTTCCAAAAATGATGTCGTTTTGGAAGTAATGGCCGGGTCACAGGTTGGGTCCATCCGTGGCCTAATCAATCTGAGCCAAAATCAGGTGAGGCCTAGTGGGGGGCACTTTTGACATGTCTAGATGTAAAAGGCAATATAAGGGAGAGTGAATGTATGCCATAAGGTTAGAAGAGGGAGAAAAACAAAAACGAGAGAGAGAAGGAAAGAAAATGGGGAAGAGAAGAGAAGGAAAAAAGTTACCAAGGTAAGTCAAAATTCTAGTTTCAATTTCATCTTCCTCTTTCGATCATATCTTTAAAGTATGAATTTGAAGAAACTCAAAGAACAAAGTTGTAGATAAGGTCTTAGCTTGGCTTCTGTGAAAGTGGCTTGATAAAATAGTGACAGGAGCTTGAGTTATGCTTGTTTCCCTAATACTGCCTGTGACACCTCTGTATAGGAACCTTATATTATTTCCTAATTTTTTAGGACTTTAGAGCCCGAATTAGTCAAAGTATAAAACAAGAAAAATGATTATTGATGTCTTATTAATGGTTCTATGAAATGGCTTGGCTAGAAGATATCTTGATAATGATTTATTATTATTTAAGCATAGGTTGCAAGCCTGTTTCTTACTAGAAAATAGGACAAATTTTGAATGGGGATTATATTCTAAAGGGAGACGTTGTTCATATAATTTTTAGATATATTAAGACTAATGGAAGTCTAGTTTCAGGGGATATAAGAATCGTGGTATTTGGATTTTTGTAGAGAGAGTTATGAATAAAAGAAGATAGCTTATTCATAAAGGAACATTAGGAAGAGAAGGATATAAACATTGCACTTAAGGATGCATACATACTCACTATTTGACCAATGTTCATATCCCTGTCTAATAGGCTCTTAGAGTGATTATCAATACCCAGATATTGTCAGGATATCGAGGGAATAACTCGTTGGAGTGTTCTGTGAGTTAACTTAGATGTTCTCATTATGATTGATTTATTTTTGGTTAAATTTTAGTTATTGAATTGTTATTTATATGATTTTTATAATTCAAGACATTATTGTTCTGAGGAGTTTGATATTTCAGGACTATATATGGAAGTGTTTTCAAATTGAATGTCAATTTCTAATTATGTGATTATCCATCAAATGCTTATTTGATTCAAAATGAATGTGAATTTTGGATAACCAGTTACATTGATGAAAGCAAATGATTTGTGAGATGATTCATATCATTGCATTTGACATTCATGATGAGTTAATGGGAGTTGTGATCAAAATGACCAACACTCAAACATTCAAAGCGAAATGCTCGTAATTAGGGCCTAAGGCTCGTAATGTGAAATCAAGGCACAATGCTCGTAATTTGAAATCAGGGCTTAAAGCTCGTAATGTGATAAGGCTATAATGCTCATTAAGCTGGCCAACAGAAAATTGTTTGATACCTGGGGCGTGAATTAGTATATTTGATCAGAACAAAAAGAAAGAAGAAATAAAACACATATGCATTTGCATTTACATTTTTGCATATATGATATGTTCTAATTGAATCAAAATATTGCAATACATGTGGATATCATCGATAATATGGTATGGTGATTAAAACTATTCTATATTATATGATTGTTGATGTGTAATAATATGTTGTTGGAACTATCCTCTTTGATATGACTTACGTGAGTGCATCGATGATGGTTCACTCACTGAGTTCACAAACTCATCAAAATTGCAATGTTGTTTTCAGGTCCAAGAGAGATCTAGCTAGTCTATTTGGAGTATAACTTCTGCATTTGGACACGAGTTAGTGGTCGGGATCAGTTGTACCTGTAAATGTCTCTTGTTATTTTGCATCAAGAGTAACATTGTCACATTATCTTGTTGATATCAAACTTTCTTTATGTCTTTTGAATATTACGCAAATCGTGATATACCGTTGGTTGCTACTTGGTGTACGTTTTGGGTACTAAATATAATGCCAAGATTTATGAAATGTTTTGATATATATATATATATGACAATTTAAAAGAAAGTTGAGCTTTCCTTTATGTGGTTTATATAGGTTAAATATGGAAGGTATTTTTGAAAGTAAGATCAAACTTTGGCAATTTGTTGATTAAAATGCCTCCGTGCTATATGATATTATGTGTAAGGTGGAAAATCTTTTTGAATTGTTTTCTAACATATCATTTCAGTAGAGTATAGCCTCAAATATCCTCTGATATGCTCTATTAGAGTGGTATGTTACATATATTAGTTAACTGATATGGTTTAGTGGTAAAACAATATCTAACAACTAGCATATTTTATACACTAAACGCATTTTGGTTTACTAATATGACTTTATGGTCGACTAATATAGATTAAACTTATAACAGGGTTGTTTATTAACATAAAGATCAACTAATTCAGTAGAAGGAAAAGTGAGGGAAAATGTCAATTAAATAAATTAAATAATAAATAAATAGAGAAAATGAGCAAATTGGAGTGTACATTTAATTCAAGTGAAGAACTGATAACAAGAAGGAATCAAGCATAGTTTAAGCAAATCATTTTAATCCTTTACGTAATATTATCATAGTCATTAATTGAATTAAGGACTCTATCATTGTATGGTCATTTTGCGCTTGTGGAATATTACATATACTTTACCATAATCAAGAGAAAATTTGGAAGGGTTTTAAAGAAAACCCTTTTGATGCATCAGACGAATTTTAGGGAAGTCTTTCAATAATTTTAAGTCAAGTTTTTATCAAATGAATATGTTTTAATCTTTGAAAGAACTTAAAAAGTTTTGAAAACCATGTTTTATGAAGCTTTGTCGACCCATATGGTGATTTTGGTGACCAATGTTAGAGTTTTAGATTGACTAGTCAACCAATGTTATAGTATTGTTGACTGACCTCTTTTGAAAGCATATATTGTGAGTTTGTGACAAGATTTGTCACATTGGTTGATCAATATACCATAATGGTTAAGCAATCGTTGTAGTGGCTAATTTTATTTTTAATGTTTATTTTAGTTTGTTTTGAGCACTAATAGGCCATATATGAGTTATAGGAACAATATTGGATATACTAGAGAATTTTAAGATCCTTGAGAGGTTAGAAAATGCATATGTACATCTTATAACATATATTGAACCTTTATTCATTAGTGTGAGCCAAAGGAGCCTTTAAGTTATATAATTATGGCAATTGAGAAAATTTGTCAGGGATATTTCATAAATGCCGCTTTTAAACTTGAACAAGAATTGTACAATGTTACTACTTACATATAATAAAGAAAGATGATTGTAAGGGTTCCTATTCACCTGTTCCAAAGAAAATGATGTATAGAGGGTTGCTCTTCACCCATTAAAGGAAGAATATAGGAATTCTTAAATGGAACCTGAGGAGTGGATGTAAGTTGATAGTTTATTTGGTCGAACTACTATAAATCGATTTTGTTTCTCTTTCCTTATTTTCTTTTATTTATTTTGATTGCTTTGTGATTATCATATGTGAAATTTCATAACCATTTATTAGTTTAGAAATAGTAAAAAATGAACAAGTACAATTTACTCTTCCTGTTATGTGCCATATGGGGACCAAAGATTGATTTTAGAGTAAGTCTTATTTATTACATTTAGATTTGTAGAAAATTTTAATCAAAGATCTTTATAGTATAATTTGATTATTTGAGCCAAAATAGTCAGTATATAAATAGAACCCCTTTTGTGAAGGTAACAATTAACTAAGGTTAAACATTTCCATTTAATTGAAATGATTTATCATTAAAGAATTGTAAACAATAGTCCATATGTTCGAATAAGAACTATAATTATCAATAAAGTACTAAAATATAAAAGTGAGTTTAGTGATATTGATAATAGACTCTTTAAGTTAAATAATAAAGTGATGCAGATTTTATTTTGCACTCTTATTATAAATAAATTCAATGAGGTGCCTATATATAAAACTACGTATAAGATATGGCACACACTTAAAATCTCATATGAGAACACTACTCAAGTAAAAGAGAGCAAAGTGAGCTTACTAGTGCATTAATATGAACTATTTCACATAGAGAGAAAAAATAGTCATTTTCTATTATGTATACTCGCTTCATTTATATCACTAATACTATCAAATGTCTTGGTAAAACTTACACTAATCTTGAATTAGTGAAAAATTTTATTAGGACTGTACCAAGGTTTAAGAGGCAAAGGTGATGGTCATATAAGAAATCAAAGATTTGAGTATCTTACTATTGGCAAAGTTAGTTCGATTAGTCCTTACTTGTGAGATGTAGATAAACAAATTTTATGAAGAAGAAGTGGCTTCAACAAGATGAGGTGTGATATTTAACGTCTCCAAACATAAGAAAATTAATAGTGAGGATAACTCCACAAATAAGAGTGATGAGGATGATATAAACTCATCAAAAATAAATTCAAGATGTTCTTAAAGGAGAAGAGGGAGAAATAATTGAAGAAGAGAATAAAAAATACTTAAAGCCATATGAGATGATACGACTAGTTTGGAGAGTGAAAGATCTAAAATAATTGTTGCAAGTACATGTTTTATGGTCAATAATAGCAAAGTATAATTTTCCTCAAATTCTTATAATAATAATAATAATGATTGTGATATTGATCCTTCATATAATAAGTTAGTTAAATGCCTAGAGGTCATAAGTTCAAAAAGAAATAGTTTAACTTCCAAGCATGAAGAGACTTCAAAACTCTTAAATGCATGTATGATTAAGGATAGAAAATTAAAATATGATACACATGACATAGTACATTTTAAGAGTGTGCTTATTGCTAATGCTAATGAATGTAATTTTTTGTACAAGAATGAGATATTAATAAAGGAGATCAATATTCTTGAAAAATTATTATTTGAGTTCACTTTACTGAGTGAAAATTGATAAAATACTTGGAGCTTAAAAGACCTCAAATGATAGGCATGATAATGGGTACACTTATAGCAGTGCATCGACTAATGTCAAGAAAATTATTTTGAAGGAAAACCATGTTTGTGATGATAAGCCATTGATTAAGTCATCACATAATCTTACAGTACTAAATTTTAGCATGAAAATTCCAATCCCCACACTTCATCTTTTAGCTCTTAAGATAAAAGGAAATTTCATGCATTTATTTACAATTCATATTCTAAGCCTAAAGAGTTTAGCGTCCAAGGAAAAAATACGAATAATTTTTATGCAAGATCATTTCCAAAAGAATATGAAACAAGTTTTTCATTCATATAGGCCTCTTTATCATCAGAATAACATGAATTCATAATTTTCATAGGTCTTATTATAATTATAAGGACAAAAAAATGCTCTTATTTAATATAATTCATAATCATTATAGTCTTATTATAAAGTCATAATCATTACAGAAACAATCTCTCTACTAGTTAGGGGTAAGGTTGTGTACTACTAGACCTTTTCAGACTTGGTGCCTCCGTGGGATTTCTATTGAGTATTATTGTTGTTGTTGTAAGTATAGACACAATACATGCTTGCATTCAATATAAGTCACATTTCTATTAAAGAAACATGTTATTTGCCAATTAATATGCAATACCTTTTCATTACATAAGGAGCTTCTAACCTCACATATATCTAAAAAATAAAATTATATCACCCACATCATCCATCAAGGCCTACAAACATATTTATGTCACATTCTTAAAAGTCACAGTGATACAAATTTGTATACTTCATCTTATGTGAGATATCACTTTTTTAGTGATTATAGACATATTTATAGAAATTTTTCTTTGAAATAATTGTTTCAAGTAAACCTAAAAATTGTAAAAAGATATAAGTTGAAAAAGGTGTAAGCATGAATCCTCAATTACCTAATTATGTGTAGGTGCCTAGAATATAGTAATTGCTTTGCATTATAGATCAACATCAAATGGAATCAAATGAATACCAGGTTTCCGGTGGGCTGTTTATCTCTTTTGAAGGTCGGGGTATGTCCTATAAGACCGTGTACAATCACATTTTTGGTATAATACATTTACATTTTACCAAAAAAAAATGAATATCAGGTATCCCTTTTTATTGATATCAAATAAGGAACAACAATGGTATCTTAAACAAATCAATTTTAAAAGAAAAATCACTAAGAGCTCTCACATAAGCTAAGGTTATTATCAAAATACCAATTGATGAACAAAGTGCGAAAGAAAAGGAAGTAAGCGTTGTTGATACATGAAAAGAAGGTATTTACTCCTACTTCATATTGATAACATTTGAGCATATTGACTTGGAATATATATTTAGGGAAAGGAAGTATTGTTATATGTACCTAAAGGGAAGAGAGGTATATTGAAATTTAAATTGGTACATGGTATTTCTAAAAAGGGAAAGAGAGAAGTTATTTATTTTTGCCTTTTTATGCTTATAAAGTTATATATCATGTAGCTTTTTTAATGTTGACAAAATAGACAGACAATGGAGATATTAAAACTTAATCACTCGTAATGCATGGAATAAGAGGGAGTATGCAGCACATATTGCTTTACACAAAGGAAGCTTACTCAGTATCATTTTTTCCTAATTTCACTAAATATTTTATCATTATAAAAAAAGATAAGATTGTTGACTAAATGACACCTTAACCTAACAATTTGATGATGATAAAATATATGATACTAATGAATTTAATTTTGGTGATACTAACAACTATATTACAATAGAATCAAGTACTATGAGAATGAAAATTTCCAACAGAAGGGAAAAGAAGTAAAAAAGTTAATTGAATAATTAAAAAACTAATAAACGGAGGAAAATGAGTAAAGTGGAGCACACATATACAATTCAATTAAAGAACCAAGAATAAGAAAGAATCACAATGATTTAATTGAGCCATTTTAATCCTTTATATAAACTGATCTTGATCATTTCAATGAATTAGAGATCCAATAATTGCATGAGCATTTTGCTCTTAGGCCATATTGCTTATACTTTATCATAATCAAGAGAAAATTTGGAAGTTTTGAAGAAAACATTCTTAATAAATTAAAATACTTTTGAGAAACTTTCAAGATAACTTTAGATCAAGTTTTTGTCAAAGTAATGTGTTTTGATATTTGAAAGAAATTGAAAAGAATGGACAAACTTGTTTTAGGAAGTTTAATCGATCAATATGGTAATTTAGGTGACCGATATTAAAATTTTGGATAAACTGATTGACTAATGTGGCATTGTGGTCGATCAGTCTCTTTTGAAAATATCTGTAATGAGCTTATATCCACATTGTTCAATCAATAGTCCATAATAGTTGACCAATGCTAATTTTATAAGCCATCAGCTAATTTTATTTCTAATGATTATTTTAAGTTATTTTAAGTATAAATAAGTCATGAGAAGAATATTGGACATATTAAAGAGTTGTTAAGAGCCTTGAGAGGCTAGAGAGTACATGTATACATCATATAACACATATTGATGTGTTATTGCAATTGCAGTTTTTGAGTTGTATAATTATTACAATTGGAGATATTGCTTAGGAATACTTTGTTAGGATTCTTCTTGACCTTGAACAAAATTTGCAAAAGGATTTATTCTTTATTCGTAGCAAAGTAAGATAGTGTAGAAATTTCTCTTCACCCATGACAAAAAAGATGTGGTATGGCATTTTAGTCTTTAAAAAAATTTAAAGAAGAAGATGTGAATTCTCAAATGAAGCTACAAGATTATATGCAAGTCAAAGATTGAACGTAAGTCAAAGATTATTTAGCCGAATTACTATAAATCGATTTGTGTCTTTTTTCTCACTCTATTTTATTTATTAGGATGATTTTTTGTGATTATCATATATGAATTTCTCATAATTATTCATTCATTTATAAATGAAAAACAAAAAAAGAAACACATACAATTCATCTCCACTCTTTTTTGTGTGTCATTTAAAGAATATCAAATGTATACATAACAAAATTGGAAGGTATTCCTGTTAACAATTAAATACCAAAACTTTAATTTTGTTATTTATAGAATAGCACCTCGTGGCTTTATAAACCAATTGATTTTGCCATTCTTCCTGCCACTTGCAAAAGAGTATTTAATAAAAAATATAACATTAACTAATCAGACATTGGTTTCTTAGTAAAATTTGTCCTAATCATGTCGTTATTAAATATTGTAAAATAATACTATTGGACATATGCAACATGAATATTGTGGACTGCACATGATTGAAAAAAAAAAGTAAGTATACAACTTGACGAATAAAAAAGCAAGATGATGTTGTGTGAAAGTCTGAATTCTTAAAATATATATACTAGTAAATTACGTTGCAATTTTTTTATTCTTTTCTCGATACATGAAAGAAAGTTAAGTCCTCCATTTTGCAATCCATCCGCTTTCGTTCCAAGTCAAGCCTCTTATCTTTTAACCACAATATCTCTGGTGAGGTGAATCCGCTTGCAGTTGATAGATATATAGTTATAAGTTAAAGGATACATATGTATATCAGAATGATTAAGTGAACAAATTAGAATAATATCACCCAATTTTGTCCATTATTAAAATTAATAGCATTTGTTATACGATTTCAAATATATTTATACAATTTTTTTCCTTAGATTTAAAGAAAATTTATGATAAGTTAATAGAGGGTGAACCTTGGAACAATTGATAATGTTACTCTTTTATGACCAAAAAGTTACAGATTTAAGTCACGGATAAACATTTTGTGAAAACATATTTTTGTGCATGTAGATAACGATTCCTCACATAAATATACTGAATATAACACACTGGCATTGTTTTCAAGGTGAGTTCCGGTCCTCTAGCTCTTACTTAATCAAAAGAAGTGAGCTTACCATCTTGCAAGTACTAACATGTGAAGGTTCAATTTGTGTCAGTATAATCATGCAAACTGAAGATTTATTTACATAAAAATTCTTTCCTTTTCAAAGGCTATCTTCAATAACACATGTAAGAAGAGCTTTTGATTACGATATGAATTAAGAACAGTTGATGATTGGATAATTGAAGAGGACTCTCGTAATGGGATATGATGATGAAAGAAGACTTGTAGGAAAGCTTAAGAAAGCGCAACTAAAGATAACAACTGATTAGGAACTGAGGAAAAACAGTATTAAGGATAGCGATGGGATAGAAATTGTAAATTGTAATAAAAGCACTCGACTGCCAAAATAAACGAATTTATATGTTGTGCTTTTAAAATTGTTATATGGATTTTTTTTTCTTGTAATCTAATTATCAAAAGGACCGAACTTTCTTTTTTCTAAAATTACATAATATGAATGTATATACTTTTGAGATCTCTTTAGTTCTTTGTGAATATCCTATTTAAAAAACAACCGGCTTTGGTTTGTCATGACCCGTACGCTATTTAATTTTCAGGGTTTGGTGGCCTTTTGTGTGTTGCTTTCCTGTTCAGAATTCTGTAGCACCAAATCTCTTGGGAACATGGCTACACTTCATGGGAGTTAGGATTTGATGTGACACGCGCTTATGAAAGCCCTGAGAGACAAACAAACTTATATTCGGACTCAAATACTGGTCAGGTACAGGACAGGACCGCGCAAAGTTTACATAGGTTCTTAGAACTAGAAACAATGACGTTTGATTGGGGCTGGCAGTTGCAGTGGCAGTGACGTGTGGTGACATCTGGGTCCCATCTCAGACTTGATGAGATCAGATTGAGACACAAGAAGTGCTGAATCCGATTTAGTTTTAACGGAATGTTCGTATGTTGGAAATCACGAACCCACCAAATCTTGTCAGCACAGCAAAAGAGTATTGACCAACAAACCACTTGGAATGATTGTCACTTGGCAGTAATGCTGGTATTGACTTGGTCTTGTTTCTTATTATTTATTTGATCCAGTGGAAAAGGATGTCCCTGTCCCCTACCCAATGCATGGGGATCAGATATTGATACTGACAACGTGGATACAAGGTACTTATTAATGATCGTATCATGAACTACTGACGTGTCATTGCAGGTTTCAGTGAAGAAAGTACAACCAGGGAAGTCACAAAACAATATGCTTTCTTAGTCATAAAAAGCTTTTCCTTGTCCGTTCCTCAAGATAAAGGCAATCTTTATCTTTCCTGACAACGAGGGTCAACAGAATCAACATCCAATTCTTACTTTTCAATGAAAGTTATAATAGAAGCTTCTTTGCTCTCTTCCCGTGTCCAACACCTAGTTACCTATTTTTTAAGGAATCTCAAGTCGTAGAGAAGCTTTTGTTTATTATTTTTTAAAAGCCAATTAAACCAGGGTAAAGTCTACAATTGTGCATGCTCCTGTTTAACTCCAGAACCAGAAACAAATGTATTATCCGAAGTGTTTCATTATCCTGAAGTGCTTGGTCTTCAACAACTCAAGTTTAATGTTTCCCATGCTAATAACTGGAAGAAAGGATAAGAATAATAGAGTAGATACAAAAAGAGGGGGGTAAAAATATAAAGATGCTTCCATAGATTACACTAGATTTGCCTATTTTAATGTCACAAGAACCAGATGACATTCAAACTACTGATCCTCTTTTCCTATAAGTTAGTTTGGATACTTCTTGTCCCTTGGAAATCCATTAAAATATACATGGGAAAAATATATGCTTGATCAAAAATGACAACGGCAGGCCTCAATTGAAAACCTAAAAGAGCCCTTATGTTACTTGGTGCTGACCAATGCTGCATTCCATTTCACATCACTTCTTTCGTGCGCACCAGCCAGCGTGTTAATATAATAAAGGGCGTCACAGGCAGGGACGTGCACTATTCCCTGGAATGCAGGATCTTGATCTACATAGGATTCAGTTGGACATATATAGTTCATAATCATAGTGAAAGACATTGTGCCTCATCAGGTAGATTCTTAGGGCTTGGTAGCGCTGCAAAATATCTCTGAGGAATTGGTCTAAGAATGGCAGATGCATCCATGTGTCCCCGGACATGAAACTTGGCAAACCGGTTGATCACAGAAATTTTTTCTAATTCCTTGAGTTCCAACCTGACGTCTACAACAGATGTCTTGTCCAATCTACATTTTTGAAAGGATAGCATTCATAAAACATTATCAGTTGAAGGAGCCACTAGTAATTCATCTTGTGATGATTAAAAGATTCAAGACTAGTAATAGTGCAATACTTATCCCACACCTTTGGAAGTCTTTTTCCAGCTTCTTTGCCTTACCAATGAAGTTGTCCAGAACCTCCATGAATTGTTGATCACTTCTCTCGGAAACTTTCAGCTTTTCTGCATAACTGAGCAAAATTTGTAGGCAGTGGTAAGCTTTGAAGGAAAAGAAGTTCAATAAGCAATCCAAGAAGTATTCTGTCATGATTTGCGAAAACACTATGTGCTTATGAAGAGTGACACTCACATGTTGCTGTTATCCACTGCCTCAAACAAGTCACCTGTTTTGCTGTCAGCGATGCTACATGCGTCACCCAATGATAATCTGGAGACCAAGTATGATATGGGATCATAATTTGAGGCTGCATCGGCAGAGAGAAACAATGCTGGTGCAGGACAAAACAGTTGTTGCATTAGCTGTGTTGTCAACACTAGCCTTCTCTTTACTCGAACTACTGGTTGCACTTCTTCAATCAATTCATCTTCTAACTGTAACAGATAAGGAAATAAGAACCCAATTTTAATGTATCTAAGAAAACAAACTCTTAAACCATTAACATAGTTCACCTTCTCGATCAGTCGATTTGTTGCTTGTGCCCAGTCTTCTTCAGAGGTGCTGCAAAAGAAAAAGTAATGCCTCATTTACATGGCAAAAGAAAAAAGGGCAAGAACAACACAGAAAATGCCAACCAACTAAAGCTAGATTAAAATTTCCAGTTAGCGGAACTTTAAGTTAGCTTTTGAGATTAAAATTTCCAGTTAGTGGAACTTTAAGTTAGCTTTTGTTGAATAGGGATTGTTCCGAAAAAGGGAAAAAGAAAAAACCAAGTACATTAATAATAACAGAAAACCGTTATTCTCCTTCTAGATAAAAGTGAAACAGAAAACAAATGAGGGAGTGATGAGATTAAAAAGAAAGGAGGCATTAATAATATAGATACCTGATACTTCTAACCCTTTTGGAATCTTGAGTAACTTCTTTGTGCCATGGTAGAGGTTCAATGGAAATAGTTTTCCGCTTTTTTGGCCTAATTATAGCTAGCTGTTCCCTTGTTTCTTCAGGTAAAATATAAGGCACTGCAAGTTGATGATTTGCAATTAAGGCCGTATTTGCATTTGGCATATCAGCAGCTGAAAGTTGTTCGGCAGAAGTCTGACTATGCAAATCCTGAGATGGTTTTCCAAGAGAGAACGGTGAAGCGGCTGTTTTTGCTAGTCCAGAATCAAACATTGGGACCGTTTGTCCATTCTGAAGAGATTCATATTGTTTAAACCAAGATGGGGCCACCCTCAAATTAACCTGGCTATAATTTGTGCGGTTAGACTGCAGACCTTTGCTACTAGATTGAGTCTGTGAGTCACTGTAGCCAAATGTCAACATGTCCTGACAAGGTCCCACTAAAAGAGCTGACTTAGAAGAAGCTTTAGCAATTTGACTATCTTTTACTTCTAAGAAGCTTAGGATTCTGTTATCCATGACTCCAGATTGATTAGGCTGTAATGCTGCATTTAGTCCACTATCCAAAGTTTGTCTGGAACTTGAACCATTGTTATCCAACTGATTCCCAGTAGCATGCTGAACTTCTGTAACACTGTTTGTTGCCTACACTTGGTTAACAAAAGCATAATTATAAATGTGCTCGGGTAACTGAAGGAAGCCATCGAGATATTTTATAATGAAAGTTGAAGCACATTTGTTATTATGACTTACCCTATCAAGTTCTTGGGGTTGGGAATGAAACATCAACGAGGCTGAGGTATGAACAATTGCATCTGAAACATGGTCTTGATCTTGAGATATACCACCTGACTGACAATTGTCAAATATATCTGGTGTTGTTCGCTGCTGTAACATTTCTTTGCCAGGACCAAATCCGAAGCTTTGAAAATTAGAAGATCCACCAAATTCTAATGATTTATGTCCACTTCTTACACATTCTTGGTCATTCGACACACGATGAGCCTCGGAAGAGCTTGTCAAAGGATTATTTGACAGATCCAGAGACGAAGATAGAGTAGAAGGAAACTTGACAGTTAGTGCACCAGATGGTTGTCGCTGACTTGGAACATTTCTCCATACATTATGAGGCTTTGTTAAAGTTTCACTCTGTTGAGCCGAGCCTGACATTGCATTCAGTTGAGGCATAGGTGAAGCCTCCAAAACTGGAAACCTTTCTCCAAAAGGCTTGGTTGGAATCTGGTCATGTGCATAATGAGTGGAGGATTGGGTTAAAGCTGAATATTTACCAACAGAACTAGATAACTTCACCTGCCAGGACTGAGACTTTTCCGGTACTTCAGATATGGACTGTTTTTGAAACTCATTTCTTGTCTGAAGCGAATCCAATGTCATGGAAGTCGGGGAATTTCCTTGCACATTTAAATTTGAAGAGAATCCCGTTTGAAAAGAGGTAGGGGATCTATTACCAGCAAGCATTCTTCGAGACAGTTCATGCGAAGAAGACAAAGATTGGATAGAAGATGAAGGACCTAAATATGTCTGATTTTTCTCCAATGATTCGGGGTTAATTGGACTATAATTTAAATTGCCAACATTCTGTAACAAAGCCTGAGGAGAAATAAAATTGTTTGAGTTGGGCAGTCTTTGAGATGGAGGACCCAACCTCAAACCAAAGCCTGGGGAAGCAGAAGATTGAGGGTACAGTTGAGCAACAGATGTATCACAGAAATCTCCTCCAGGCATCTTGGGCAATGCATTAGATACCATAGATCCAAATGGTTGCATAGAACCATCACCCCTTGATTGATCAACTTTTTGAAGAAGCTCAAGAATTTGTTCACTGCCACATCATTTCATTTAAAGATTATTTGAGATCAATCCGAAATGGAAGTACTAAATCTAACAGGCTAATGTTCTAGACTCAAAAACTGACAACTTGGAAACTGAAGCTGTAAAACATGAGAAGAAAACTTTAGAATCAACATGAGGCATTTAGCATTAACAGTCTGCAAAACCAACCGGACATTTACATAACAGTCTTAAAACTAGGTACCCTGTCTGTGCAGTGACATTTGAGCCATCGGGGAGAGTTGATTCCTCAAAGATATTTGAACACTGATTATGATTGGTGGGTGCTCCCTCTGGTGCTCTATTGTTGTCTTGAAAATCAGGTAAATAACCCTGTAAAAACACTTGAAATACTTGTTATTGACAGAAGTAGTAGCAGTTAGACGAAGCAAAATTGACGACTGTAAGTAAAATCTCCACCTTGTCTATAGTCATGGAACTGCCAGCAACATCGTCAAAAACTTTGAACTGCCCCGAACTTCCTTGTTGATGGGAGCTCAATCTTTTGGAGATATAGAAGTCACTAGAATTCTCCCTTTGGGTGCTACTCGGCTGCTTTATATTTGTTTCATTGGTTCTTCCATGAGAATTATGCTCACTACCAATTTGCTGCTGACTTTTCCCCAACATCTCATGGCCCTTGTTGTCAGTGGAAAAATCAGCTAAGGTTACTCTCTGCAGCTGCTCACCACTACGGTTGTGTCGAAATATCTGCCCACCCCACACATTTTCAGAACTCATAAACAATTGAACCTTTTGCATTTCGTCGACTGATGGCTTATGATGATTGTTGTAATTCACTGTTGATACATGTGATCCACCAAGGGATACATCTTCTCTGTTTTCAATTGAAAACTGGATATTAGGTTGTCGAAAACCAGGGAAACTGGAGCTCATATTGGAATCAGTAATCAATGGAACAGGTTTCGAACTAAAGGAGCAACTCTGCAAATTGTTAACAACCCAGCCTGTCTGATGCTTCTCACTATCCACAAAACTTGAGATCTGATTATCAGCTGAATGATCTGTGTTTTGGAAAGTCAGGCCACTCCAGTCCTCCTGAATGCCAGTATCACTACTAGAAGCTTCTGCCACAGCAGACTGCATTAGAGCGCTCCAGCTTCCACTCTGAACAGAAGGGAAAGCATTTAATGAGTCTGCGTGTTCCATAACATTGCCAAAGCCTCCAACACTCATATCATGGTGACTTCCAAAAGCATCCCAGATGTTGCCATCCATATTGTATAAAATCTTTGCTTCCATAGGGTCCAGGGGAATCAAACCTTGAGAAGGACCAAGTTGTTTTGCTGTTTTCTGGATAGCAGGCCAACTGGTTTGTTCGTGTCTCGCATCAAATTCTTCAGGGGAGGCATTTGCTTGTTGAGAATTACCTTCTTGGAGGTTTCCAGGGAAAACTCCACCATTCAGACTTTGAACTGGAATTTGCCCAGAATCTTTATCTTGAAATCCCTGCTTTGCCATCAATGATCCTTGTGATAAGCCTACTAGGTCTATGGGAACAGAAGAATGATCTCCTACAAAGGAATTAGCAATTGAAGAATGAATTGCAGATTTTGGGACTTGACAACCGGCCAAACTGACAGAATTATGTGACATTCCCAGGAGAGGGGTATGCTCGCCTATGCCATCTGTTGTGTTGGCAATGGGCATGCCATACAAATCAAGCTGCTGAGAAGCCATACCCATGGACCGATGAGCCAGAAATTGCTCCTGAGGAAACATAATTTTAGTAGGCATTCCAGGTGCAAGAGGACGTGCTGCTTGCTGCATCCAGTTCTGAAGCATTTGTGATGCATCAGGAACAGGTTTTCCATTGATGAGGGGAGAAAAGTGACCTCCAACACCTTGCTTGCCTACAGCGCAAACCTGGTTCAAGGAATTGTGTTGCTTCACATCACCTAACTTCTCAAGTTGTTGCTGTCTCTGGAATTCTTGAAGTTGTTTGAACATCATGTGCTGCTGCAACAATTGCATATCCTTATAACCAGACTGCTGCATTGAATAAGCCACTGGAGCAGCCTTCTGTTGGTCCCTCAGAAGTTGCTGCTGTCCTCTGTAGAAGTGAAGATCACTAGAGGCTTCAGTAATCTCTGATCTTTCTGAATTTGCTGTTAAGGTGGGACTGTCAGCACACTCATATTCCTGTTGACATTTAAAGCCAGATAAGCTTCTTGAAGTCAAAACTTGTTGATCATAGCAGGTAATATCACCAAATACTCCTGGTTGGCTCCACTTTGACAGGGAATTCTGGCTTCCAGCCAGTAAGTCATTTGAATTCAATGGAGTGTTTATGGCAGGGATCCTGGAATATTTGTGTTGTGGATTTAATTTAATACTCTCGTGATACAGTGCAGCACTTGACTTACCATCGCATCTTGCCACGCAATCTATAAATATCAAAGTAGCTATATCATGAGTTTGGGAGAGAAATAAATAAGAGACTCAAACTGCCATAAAATTATGCAATTCCAATTTTTCTAATTTCGAGATAAGAGGAAAGCCAATCATACAGAGGCCATAAAACAGTGTATGCAATTAAGTTATTAAAATAAGCCAAGAGTGTACCCAATTCTGGCAAGATGTAATTTCTCAGATTGAAATTCGGTGATGGCGCAATCCTTGTTGATTTTCCAACCCACTGACTGTAATGAAGAGTTGGTTTATTGCCAACAGCTTGAGATGGATACTGTCCCTGGGAAAAGATTCCTAGCTCATGCAGACTGCTGATACTGTCTTCACCTTCGTTAGCAGGCATTAAATATCAGCAAACCAATCTTTTTCCAGTTAATTGTTCAAGAAGAAAGCATGTCTATCCATATGTAAGATCCTTAAACCAAATAACCCCAAATGAAACCAGAACTTCTAAGACTGCACTATGATTGAACTCCTCAAATCACCATCACCTGCAGAAAATCAGTTTAAGTAAATGATCTTCATTCTAAAGGTCTTATGTAGTAATCTGTAGTGGAAAAATAAAAGGTCTTAACAAATCAGAATCGCCAAATAAAATGTGAAAGCATGACAATAGACCACAAAAGTTTTATGCTCTAAATATCTTTGAAAATGAAAAGAATCTTGGATACTAAAAAAAAGGGTAAACTAAGAACACTCGCTACATTGAACTAAAACACGATATAAATAAACCACATTACTGGAAAGAACTTGAATGCCAGCACCAAAGGTGGACCCTACCACTCTTGCATCAAAAAGTCGTAATCCTAACTAATATTACAACCATAATTCCCTCTTTGGCATCGTAAGAAATTAGTAGCTGCCTATAAAATATGAAATCTCAGCTGTGAATCTTCTTCAAAACCAGTAGACCAGAACTAAAACGTCTTAGCCACCTCACTTGCTTTTCCATATATAAACCAAGTAAGTTTCAGGATATTTTATAAATTTAATACCTGAAAGTAACGAAAACCAAACTATTCAGAAAGGTTACTCGAAAGCGGAACAAGAGTGGAAAAGAAAAGGTAGAACTAAGAAGCATTTATTCCCTCCAAGTTATGGAAATTACGACAACGAAGATATAAAGTTAACCTAAATATATTAAGCAATAATATTTAAGACCTAGACAAGAATAAAAAGATACAAAATCAAAACCCCTCGCAGAAAAAGCGCCAAAAAAAAAAGGAAAGGAAATGAAAAGCACGACACCCCATGTCGAAAAAATCACCAAATACCATAAACAACAAACCTTGAGCAACAATTTACGAGTCAATTCTCCTAAAACTCACAGCAGAGTGCACAAAATCAACATAAGAAAAAAAGACTCATTCCAGCTAGAACAGAAACAGAAGCAAGAAAAGGCCATGGGAGACAAAAGCTTCATTACCAAAAGCTGAGTGCACCAAGAAAGAATCAAGGACACGCCCTCAAAGTCATAGTGTGATCTGGGCAAGCCAGAATATTTAGGGTTCTAACTGAGGAAGAGTGTGACCAAGTGAACCCCAAATGGAGTCATTTTCTATTAAAATTCAGGACACCAAAAAGGGTAAAAAAAAAAAGGAGCAAGAAAACAATAAAAACTGCAAGCAGATTTCCTGGGTGTGTCTTGACTCTTGACTTCCAAGCTCTCAATTTCACTCCCTTCCTTTTACTACAGAAAATACCACACTATAACTGCATCTCATTAGAGCTCTGTGTGTGTGCAAAAGCTGAAAACCCTTTCTCTCTACAACTTTCTAACTCTAAAGACAATGGGAATTCGGACCAGAGTCGAGGATATAGGGATCGAAACTGTAACAGTGGTTTTGTCCGAAAGTCATAAATAATGTCAACTCCAAAATATATAACTTATTGAAAACAGCTAGAGGAGAGAAAATGGAACTGCTCTAATCCACCCCAGGTTCGGACCCGAAGCTGAGGTTAGAACCTAGGCTCTGTGAGTGATAATTTTAGAGTGTATTTTACTCCTACGTAAAATGGCTGCTCCTGTGACGTCTGATAAAGATACTTAGATGATCAACAGTTACGATTTGAGGCGGATGACTGGATGTACTATTGAATTGGTGGATAACGGTGTGAACTGAGGAAAAAGTGGGTAAAGAGGATATGCGGATTCCACGCGCTTTTTGGCCACGCGTGGTCGTATGAGGAGTCTACCTTTTTAGTTTACTTCTTCCCCATGTCACTTTTGGTTTCGGCTGGGAGCTTTCTGTTTTGTTTTTTTTTAATTCAATATTCAAGATTTCAAGTTCTTTTCTTTTTTTGACAATTAAATTTGTTATTTTTTATGGAGGAGTCAGATTTTCAATTTAAAAAAGGAATAGCAAATCATAATTGCAGCCTTATCGTTGGTTTGGATTTTGGGCTAGGCTTTAGGTTCCAATTTCATATGAAGCCCAATGGTTGTTTCTTTTCTTATCCAGCACAATGCATGATGCGACCATGTTTCTTATGACAGTATAACCAATTTTATGAATACCAAGACATCGTCATATCTTATGATAACCAAAATAATATATGATAAAAGAAAGGGCATGTAAAGAACAGCATTGACTCAGATGTCGAATTCTCAGTTGCCAATAGGAAACCAAACCATTTTCTTACAGGACAATGGACACAAACAATTTGCCTATCACTGTTCTGTAAATTTGCCTTTCACTAAAATGATTATATGCTTAGCTTCGAAATGAGTTATGTTTCAAACCAAATATCTGAACTGGACCAAAACAACCTTCACTTAGTTTCTAGTAGAGAACATAAAGCTTTTTAAACTCATTAAGATTGTTCTCTAATAAACACAAGGATCAGAATGGTGTGAAGGTTGCCTCGAGTGGACCACCAATCAAGTGAAACTCTTACAATGTGGAAATATATAAAATATCAAACAAAGGCTTATGTTGATTTATGAGAACTTTTACACATTCAGCTTATTGTTCAGAAGACCCTCTGGCATGTGGCATCCACTTTTCTCTATGCTGATGTACATAATTCTGGAGAGGAAGGCTTTCCAATTTCCTCTTTTCAAAATTAAATACGTCAGGCAGATGTAAAAGTGCAGCAAGGAAAATGGTCACCTTACTGATTGAATCAGGCTACTGTCTTAACCACAGTTGGTAATCTGAACCTTTATCGACAAACTTTTGCCAGCTACCATCCAGGTTATTTTCCTTTGAAGGGTTCCAATCAAAATGACCAAGCTTCACTGTTAGAGTATCACCAACATGTGCAACATAGCCTTCATTGTTGGCATGATATATCTTGACGGAGCTGCGGCAATGTATTCCAGCCCTTCTTCGAGCCTCAATCAACTCAGTAATGATATCACGAAGACCAAAATCATAAAAATGATCATAGAAGACAACAGGCTGGAAATGAGCCCAAAATAAATTTGGTTAGGAAGAAGAAATGACCACTTCCTTTCCATACATATCCACATATTCGAATATCTCAAAAGGGTCAAATTCTATGGAACAGTAACACCATGTCAAAATGCTAGCTTTAAGACAAACATGGAACTCTTACATGCCAGCAAATTATCATTTTTTAGTCTCCTTCTAGGAATTCATGTTAATAACTGGAAGTTTTCTTGAGTGTGAAAAATATTGCTTTCATTACTAAAGTAGAAGAAAATGATGAATTTGTACAATCCAGATGTTAACTGCAGAAAACTATGCTCTGATATAAAATTTCTCACAAATGAAAGTCATATTTATGTTCTGCCATAAGCCAGCAATTTCAACATCTAAACTAACCGTTCCAGGATGAGTTAAAATGTATGCGTAGCCTTGAGTCAGCTTATCACGAGGAAATGGCCAATGACCCTGAAACAACAAAGAGAAGCAAAATTTCAGTTTAACTTCTCAACCTTGATTAACAATTTATTTATATATGATAGGCATGAAGATATAAATTCAAACAAACTCATTAAGGGCACATAAATGGAGAAACTGGACCAAAAAGTTGGCCAACTATATGTACTAGAAAAGAGAATTAAGGTCAGGCATCTACCCTCAGTAAACATAAATAAGACACAGGGATACTATTGAAACTTTCAACTGATCAAGGATTTCAATTAATAACAATCCCATCAAATTGGAGGTTTGAGCACACAGAAGCTACAGAACTTAAACATCATTGGAGAAGGCTACCAGTTCTGATAATATGGAATGAAAGATTCGTATTAGATTTTGCAGTAAATATGTGGCATATAATCTGTGCCGTTCACTTTGACAGACAAATATAATGCAGTTATCTTGAGATTCCCACCCTCTAACAAATTTTGAGGTCCAGAGCTTGGATATCCTTATGAATGAAGGTGATCATTTCCTTATATACGACTACATTATTCCAGTTTTTAGGCAACACTTTTCTTCCCAATTTTGTAAAGATCTGAGGAATTTACACATACAAAAATGAACTGGATCCAGGTGTTTAAGAATGCTGATAATGCCTGCCCATGACTGCTTAATACCAAATCTAAGAGCCATTAGGAAATGAAAAAGAATATCACCTATCTTAAATGGACACACAACATTATACCCTTGTGGGAATGAGAATGGACAGCCATGCAAAATTACATTTCCATAAGAGGAATTGTTCCTCTGTATTCATAAGAGAAAGACAGAGAAAGGGGAACCTGAGTTGATCCTGTATCATGGTTCTCTAAGAATGTAACTGCACGGGATGGCCACCATCCCATCACTCCAGTAGGTTTCCCCTGTGGATCTATTAATCTCCAGTACTGGTTGAGTAAAGCAGAATGAAGTATTCCCTGCATAAAATGCGAGGACCATCATTATGGAATAATGAAAGAGATGCACTATAACGATAAGAGGTATGAGGTAGAATTTGAGATTTTTTTAAGCAGGGGAAAGCTTAAAGGTTGATCATATCATAAATCAGAAAATAATTGCAAATTTACCACTTTGTGAAAATAAACTTAAATGATGTTGGGACATTTTTTGATCAAACATGGAACACATATTAAAGATTTCAGGATTATGAAATATCCTAGAAATGAGAGTTAATGCCAAAGACTACCTTAGTTGTGACGTCAAATGCCGAGGAAGTGCCACCTGTTGCATTGATCCAGTTGACAATCCTTTGCCGATGAGCGTCTAGGTTTTTAGCAGGTCCAGATTATTAACCAACAAAATGATTTTTTTTGTTTACTTATCAATCAGAATGGGGGAAAAAACGATTAAAACTAAAGGCTTGAGCTCTTAGTTTCCGAAGATCACCTTGATTATAACACAAGTTACCATGTTCATAAGCTAAACTGTCCCAGTATTCTCCTATAGCAAAAGCGGGATTTGAGGCTTCGACATATTCTTTGACATATGTACCAGAGAAGCCCCTGCAAACAAATGGTGCTGTCATGATGCCAAAAAAATACCAGAGAAAATAGAGTTAACTCCAAATTACTTTTAAGGGTCTCCAGTACCTGACAAAGTCAAGGCGCCAACCATCAAACCCAAAATCACTTCGAAGCCAGTTTAGCCACTCCTTTATATCTCTCCTGACAAATTCCTGGGAATGGTCAACGTTTGGAGCTGCATGGAAGATGTCCCCTGCACAGGATATTAACCTATGTCTAATCAGAAAGAGAAAGAACCTCAATAAGAATTTGTTAATCAAATCCTCCACCTGCAGGGGCTGGTTTTGATACTAGCTGATTCAGACCAGCACTATCACATGTGGTGTATTTTAAGAAAAGCGCAACATGGATAGACAGCTGAATTATGCTGAGTCACTGTGAGGAAATGGCTTCACAAGAATAATTCCTATCTCGGAAAATATTTAGCTTACACAACGGAATGCGGAGTCCAATGCTTACAACATTAAATGTTACTATGTTAGTCAAAAATCTGCCCTAAAAGGTTCAGAATGCATGTCAAGTTTAATCTTCAAGCACATCAAATCAGGAGATATTTAAGACATTTTGATGAGGACCATGGGTTGTGAAACATACATCTCAGCCCTGTTACTAATAGGTTGAACTTTGAAAGAGATCCTGCAAGGAATCAAAAACCTGGGGCATCTCTTTGTGATCCAATAATAAATTATTTCTACAGTTTACATACCACTTGAAGGATTTCCACGGCCCTGAAAATTTGGATCGTCGCAGACAATTGCTTCAGGGCCCCATTCGAGTTTTCCACCATAGATGTTCCAAACACCATTTGGACTCTGAAATCAAAGAGAACATCAATTTATCAAGACATGCGGCAATAAAATTTTTGTGAGCTCCACAACGGTCCTGCACTTTGGAAGACCTTGCACATAGAAGTAGAAAATTCATCCAACAAGTCCACTGATAACCCGAAAAAATAAGTTATTAAATGAAGAAAGACGATAAGAACAAGTTCAGTTTGAAACTAAGGAAATAGGAAGTTCACTAGTGAAGGATAAGACTGCGAAAAGAATTTTCAAGAAAGAAAAAAGAAATTTAAGCTGTTGTCATACATTTGTAGCTTTTGCCTAATGGTGAAGATTTTGACACAGCAATATATAAACCCTGAGGAAGAGTCAACTCATTTTCTAAGATGTTCACTCAATTTATATGTCATTGAAAACACATTTACCAAGAAGATTGAAATTACCTATGAATATGCAACATATCCTTATATGTAGAAGAAAAATGAAAATACACTCTAAATCGTTACCGTTATTATATTAAGACTTGGGAAATATTTAACATCTAAAATGCACTCTTATGGCCTGAGAGCACACAAGAGGAGAGAAAAGCATGCTTCCATCTAGTATTGCTCTTGAGCAAACAAAAGCAAGAAAGGAACAAAGCTAATATATGTGTTATTACAACACATCAATGGTAACAGCAGTGCTACCGGAAGAAAAGAAGAAAAAGGGCATCCCA
This sequence comes from Erythroxylum echinodendron, assembly GCA_027575705.1. Taxonomy (NCBI): domain Eukaryota; kingdom Viridiplantae; phylum Streptophyta; class Magnoliopsida; order Malpighiales; family Erythroxylaceae; genus Erythroxylum; species Erythroxylum echinodendron. The sequence continues at coordinate 14,095,655 of JANZXR010000008.1, forward strand.
TAGGCAATTCAATCCCATTACTGCCAGTACATTTGGGTCCTCCTCTCCTTTCCAACTTGAACAGAGCAACAGATGAGCACTAGACCACAGAATAAAAGACTAGAAATTCAAAAAATAGCTTGCTTGGTTAAATAGAATCAAGTGGACATGTTTACTTTTCTTTGGCCAGTCACAAAAACATTAGCTCAGTACATGTTTAGCAAGCAAATTATTAAGCCAAGAATTCAATAATCAAGGAGCATGCATTGTGCCCAAGGGCACATGGACGTTTTAACACTGATAAAATATTATCACAATAAATAGCAATAGACAAAAACAGATATTTCAAAGTCCTAGCAGTAGCAAAAATCAAACCTGTTTCTGTGCACATCGATGATTTAGTACAACATCTCCCAAGGCCTATAACAAGAGACAACATAATTTGTCAATTCAAAGATGCCATATATGATTCTAAAGAAACATGCATCGCCTATATTTCTGTTCAATAAGAAAAGAGATATTGCATACTCCATTATTCTTTAGATTCAGTAATAGACAACATAACAATGAGAAATTATGGGTGGACAAAAAAACATCTGCTTGGTCAATTAACATAAAAGGTTAAGCTGTTATTCAGGTAAAACTGCATAAAGGCAAGTTCTTTTGAGAAACATATAGATGTGCTGTACAAGATGGCAATGTTAACTTTCTCACAGAAATGAACAGTAAGAATCAAAGCAAGCAACCAAAATTCCTTCTGATTAAAGAAAGGTTAATTTATTACACAAATAGATCTCCTTACTGGTAACTAAACCCAAATAGAAAGTGATAACATCAAAACCACAACTTTCCTAGCACAAGAGGAGGATCTAACAGGAACTATTCAACTATAAAATCACCAATAATTTATTAAGTTGATCAATGACTAGCATATTTACTCATGCATATTCACTTGATTTTTCTCTCTTCCCAATGGAAAGGCACCTTTGGAAGTTCCAAGTAATCCATTGTATTTACTGTATAAGAATACATGTTAAAACTGCTGTATTAGGAACTGCTGCTGAAAGTTGTTTATGTTTGTAATTCAAATGCCTAGGCTTATCCTCTAAAGTTTAGAATCAAAGGATACCAAAAGTTCTTGGGAATGCATTTCTTCTATACAATGCTTGAGTTCTTCCTCAGAACCATAAGCCGAGTTCAAGTTGTAGAGGTCTGAAGGCATATAACCTGCATGTTAATCAGAACCTAGTTCAGAAAAACAATGTACAAAAAAATTCAAGGCAGAGACAATTGAAGATAGAGAAGATGGAGATAAACCTTGAGGAGCAACAGATTGTGTTGGAGGTGGGAACCAGACAGCTGTTATCCCACTTTGAGATAGATCAGCAGCTTTAGGAGCTAATTCCAGGTACCATTTTCTTCTCCAACTTTCCCAGTTGAAACCTTGAAACTTGAATAAGAAACTAAGTTTTACTATAGGAAAAAGTTAAATGTGACGTTGAAAGTGAAATAAACACTAGAAAGACAGGGAAAGGGGAGGAGATATTCCTACATTTTCCGCAACTGGGTTTCACTATAGGCAAAGCTAAATTTTTGACATTAAAATGTGAAATCAACTCTAAAAATTATTGGGAAAGGAGAAGAGATTTTAAATATCTCTAACTCGGTTTCATCAACTACATATCTAGTAACAAAAATTTATGATGCATTTGCTCTCAAGCCTCGTATACAAACATGACGAGGTCACCTTAGAGGGGCCTAGAAATTTGAAACTTTTATTAGTCAACCCATTTCAACTTGCCCCATTTCTTTTGACTTGAAAAGCCTATCCTTATTCTCATCAATATGCCAACAGAAGATGATAACATGACAAAAGCATCCTTAGGACGAGATGTAAAGAAAATGATCCAACAATTGCTGTCAACTCCATATATAACAACATAAGATGAAGAAATTGCATGTGTCACAAACCAAAACCAAGGCTCATGAGGATCATCTGGAATGCCCAAAGTTCTTTCATTTGGTGCAGTGTAGGTCTACATGAAGTAAATGTTTGAAAAATATACAAGATGCCAGCCAAGCATTTTCCATGATGAAGTTGATGTGTAAAAGCTAGCAGAAAATGAGGATGCATGTCTAATTGAAGCATAAAACTAAGTGCTTCAACTTTTGAGCAGCCTGGAAAAATCAAAGATATCTGGCTTGTTGTAGCCCAGGGATGCAAAAATTACATCTTACAAATTGCAGTTTGATCCCAAAAGATCCAGATTATGATTGGAACTTGACAAAGATTTGGCACATATCACTCAAATAATTTGTTTAAAGATAAATAAAGCAATTTTCATTGTTTTGTATCCTCGAATAAATCAATTAGAATGAAGAACCATAAACAAATCTGAAGTTGATGTATGCATTTTCAACGAACTTAATCATCCCGCCTAAATTCCAACAAACCCAAAATATAATGCTCAAGAATTTTGTTGGAAAAAAAACTTTGAATTTCCTCTAGAGTTTCAAAGTCTTTAAAGGAATTCCTCATGTCAAACAAACAAGAAACAAAATTAATTAAAGTCATCAGACTTCAAGAGTGGAGATAACCAAATGCACTTTTCCTTGTTGTAGACGCGCAAGTAAATTTGGCATTGACTGCAAATGGGATTGATGGTAGGAAGGGATGAAGTTTGACAATATATAGATCAATTTAAATATAGACCAACAAACTTCATAAATGATGAATCACACAAGACATGATGTACCAATTCACTAGATTTAATCAAAGGAATAAAAAAAAGATGGGCTCAAGGGTTGTGTTTTTTGGCATGTTTAGCAAATGACATTGAGAAACAATAAGACATGTCCATGGAAATCAAAATTACCATAGGCCAGATCCTAGTAATATATTAGAGCGTTTAGGATATAATTACATGGAAAAAGGAGCAAGATAACAAACAGAATGCAGTATAACAAAAAACCAATCAAATTTTTTTGTGACAGTTTTTCTTTGTACTAACCACAATCTCACGTCCCGTTCCAGTTCCAGGCTCTACAGTAAAAGCCCAAGACACTTTCATCAGATAAAGACCATACTTCAAAAAAGCTACATCACTATATAAAACTTCAATGATGGGAAGAGAAAACCAACCTAGTTTTGTCTCTTCTGGGGTCCTCTGCCATTTTATAGTCTTTCTCTGAAGAACCCGTTCTAAAGCCCTGCGCTTCTTTTCTATTGTCTCTTTCTCAAACACATGTTCAATGAGTGTATCACCTTCCTTTGGTTTTGCTTGAGCAATTGACCACACTTCATCAGGTTTGAGTGACTCCATTGGACAAAATTGTGAAGTTAATGCTTCAGATACATCAATCTTTCTTGGAGGGAACTTGGGACGGATGGTCCCTATTCTCCTTGCCATCCATAGTGGTATTTCTCTACGAGGGCCATCACTTAAAAGTTTCCACTTCTGTGAATCATCATCTGTCAAAAGGTCTATACGCCCACCATTTGCGATAAGAATCGCATCTTCATCACCTTCATTCTTTTGCAATAATGATCCTACAGTTTCTGCTCTCTGTCTCCACATTGCTGAAGCAACTTCAGCTGCCCTTAATGATCTTTGCAATGCCTCACATCGCCTAATGTAAGCATGATCTCTTGAACATGAGGTTTCTTTGGCAGCATCAATGGCAGCCTTGATGCTCTCCAGTTCAGCCTTAAATGCCTTAGAAGCAGCCTTCTTTCTTTCTGCGACATCTTTCTTCATTTTATCAACCAAATTCTTAATATCTTCTTCCTGTTTGACAGTTTTTAGTCTGCTCGACTCCTGAAGTTTAAGCAATGCTTTCTCAGCATCATCTGCTCGGATTTCAGAGGCTTTGACTTGTGCATGGACTTGCTCCAGTTTCACCTTTAACTTACTAAGATCATCTCGTGTGATCAATAATTGAGATTCTAAATCATTTACAATATTTTGCAATCTAACATTCTCGGATTGGACCGAAACAATTTCATCAACCGGGCTACTACCATCAGTAAAGAGGGTTGCAGATTTGGCTGCATGGTCACTAGCTTTCTCTGCAACATCCAGGGCCTTTTCTATAGCATCTTTTGATTGTTCAACAATTGACATTATGGTGCCTTCTGCTGCATTCCTAATTTGTTCTTCAATATGAAAAGCTGCTTCAGCAGCAGACGTTTCAGCAGCTGAGATCCTCAGTTGAGCATCTTCCAGTATGTGAGCTGTTGCCTGCTGGAATGCAATCTCTGCTAACTTTTCTACTTGCACAGCAAGTTCCACAGCATCTTCCTTTGCGAGAACTAGCTTAGATTCCAGGCTAAACTTCTCTTCCACCGTCTCCTGAAGCTTCTGATTGAACAGTGATTTGGCTGCCTCAAGTTCTGCAATAGCCAAGTCTTTGTCAAGCGTTATGTTGGCCATGTTTTCCTGCTGTTTAACCTCAGAGTCAGCCAACTCTTTAAGCAACTGATCCCTTTCTTTTTCAGTCACTTCCAGTCGAGATCGGACCTCAGAAAGAGCTCTTTTAGCTGCCATTAGTTCATTTTCCTCATTCTTCAATGGTTGATTTCTCTGTGATGGAATATCATCCCCATCACCGTCCACATCCATGAAGATGTGATTAGAATCATCCTGCTTTGCCGATCATGCAACCATAAGTTTTTTTTTTCTAAAATTGGCATCTACTGTTTCAGTTTTGAATCAAAGAGATAAATCACATTCATCCATAAAGTAAAGTCATCATGATTTCTTAGTATTTGGAAGTAACATTTGTTCCCAAGACCTGCTTATTCTTTTTAAAAACAGACAAATATTACACGAAGCAACTTCATTCGTATCACTGTCTTCTTTGTAAACTCGTACTTGGATGTTACATGCACTTCAGCATCCTGATACCTTTAGAATATTCATGAACTACTTCATAGATGAACTCTCACAATCAAAATATCGTGTGTAACCTTGGAATTTAAGCAGCGACAAAATTGGCATTTAAGCTTACCATACTCGATAAAACAATAGTTCTCGATTTGCATAGCCAGTTTTCATTATACCACAGTTTCCTGCACGAATTCCATAGAAACCATGATATATGAAGTTTTAAATACCATATGATCAAAGTTTCCCCGGAGCTAAGCTAATATTAAAGAATAAAAATTATTAAACTTCAATTTAATAAGTAACTAAAAAGCAAACCTTTTTCTTCTGCATGTAACGGGAAAGATCAATGGGCGCTGCACAAGACACAAATTTGAAGCATTCTTGTTGCAACTGTTTGAACAAGTAAGGTATTGGCTGGGAAGGATCCTTAACGTTGGTCTGCGCAGTAAAACGGTCTCCATCTATTCATTCCTGTGCAGAAGTCAGCGAAAAGGCTCAATACAAATTCCCAGATGACCAAAAGATCAAAACAGAAAAGAAAAGGACAGACACAAATAGGGAGAGGTGGATCAAAATCAGCCAAACGTGATCGATGAACAAGAACACCGAAGAAGATAACAGAATTAAACAAATGTGTGATGAATCATACTAGATAAATGGATCAAAGACGTTAAGAGAAATCAAAACGGAGCTAACAAGTTTGACATGTACAACAGAACACAAAAACTAGCTAATGGATCAGATAAAAATGATAAGTTTGGAATCCCAAGCGAAGGAACATCAGAAGCGAGAGCATGAACAAGGAGCAGAAAATGTGGGAAGCCAAAAGGAGAAATCATGAAGCTAACAAGTTGGATATAGCAACAATGCAGAGAAACCAGTGAAGGGATCAAATAAAAACGCGAACTTTAAAACACAAAGTGAAGAACAATGAGAACGTGAGAGACCTGAAGGAGGATCAGTCGAAGTGGAAAGAGGGATGTCACGGAAGGAGTTGCTGCATTATAGTTAATGGTGACAGAGACAAAGGATCGGATAATATGTGGAAATGCCAATTTACTATTTAATATTTATTGCAAACTCTTAAGAAGTCAAGTCATAGCAAAAGGCATAGAGAGCGAAAAAGGAGTGTAATAGTGGGTCTGGGTGAGGCCTTTTGGGATTTGCCCAAAAACGGCACGTTGACCAGTAACCTCTTTATAAATATTTTAAAGTATTTTAAATTTTTTAAAAAATATTAATATACCCAATTTTGGGCTTGAATAAACAAATACGAAGTAATTGGGTTGGGTTAAACGGGTCAGGCGGGTTTTAGACAGCCCAAGGTAAGGAGCTCTTTTTAAGTACACGCTCGCTCTAAAAACGCACAAGCTAAAACCCTAACAAGAGAGAGCTGGTTGCCCTTGTAGCTTTTCGCCATTGGAGAGGGGTCAAGCTTCGACATGGCGACGGCTAAGACTGTGAAGGATGTCTCACCTCACGAATTCGTTAGGGCTTACTCTGCCCACCTCAAACGATCTGGAAAGGTAATATTAATTATATTTACACACGCACACACTCAACACTTACCCTTGTTTATATGTAGTTATACTTGATTATGGATTGATCTTTGTTTAAGTCTTTCATGTGGATTCCTCTTGAAATATGGAATTTAGATGAATTTGGTGACGGGTTGAGGACAATTTTTGCTATTCTTTGTTGGGAACACTTGTTTTCACTCCTAAAACTGCTGTATGCAGTTTGAGGCTTTTTTATTTTGTTTCAACTCGATTTTTCGTGTTAGTGATTTGTTGATTGAGTATCATCCAGGAAAGGAAAATGTAGTAGCAGATGCTTTAAGTAGGAAGTCCTCAATGG
>JANZXR010000008.1:14102479-14116342 GCA_027575705.1 Erythroxylum echinodendron
AGATTATATATATATATATATGTAAACATATATATATATATATATATATATATATATATATCAAGCACTCAGCATATCTTAATTGTTTACATATATATATATATATATATAAACAATTAAGATATGCTGAGTGCTTACTAATGCCTATGATCATTGACATCATTCCGATGAATATTTGAATGGCTGTATCTTTACAAACCTTACAAATGTAACGTCTTGCTTATTTCAAAGTTTTCATTCTTTGTTTCAATTGTAAACTAATAGGAGTAGAAGTGAATCTTATACACGCCTACATGTTTATATTTGAGAAATAACATTGAATGCTTTTAAGCAATTTAGCAAGTTTTTCTGTCATTAAAATGATTTTTATTATAGACATTATTTTTTTCTAACAAAATGGTCATTATTAAAGGGCAAAGGCTATTGAGTTGGGTAACAAATCAATTTACACTACATTAGGACAGATAATCGTTCCTAATAATAGATGGATTGTATACAGATTTCAAGCATGACCTGGTACCTTCACTCAGCGGCTAAAATGAGATGGCCAAAAAAAAAAATCAATCCAACTAAAATGGACCCTATACAATATCCATACCTGATATTCGGATGAGCAGGAAAGGTGGAATTGAAAGATGTTGCTGGTTTTCACAATTGTTTTTTTCTTTATAAAGAAGTGCATCGGGTCTTACCAACGAAAATAAAATAGAGTGCTTGGCTGCTAGTGCAGAATTTGTAACTTCATATGCTTTTGTGGAAGTCTTTTTATCAAGTTGAATCCAAGTTTTACACCTGTCTACTGGCGGACACCTAGTTGATTCCTCACTACAGCTTGTTCTTCTAGACCATTGTAAGAAGAAAAATGAGCAACGGCTAGTCCTGAGCATTTTGCAGTTCTAATATTGGGGGACCTTCTGAGCCTTTGAATTGGTGTTGTGTTGATAAATCATGTCATACATATAAGAAATCCTGCCTAAACTATTTTTCTAAGACTGCATGCAGTGATGAATAGAGCCTAAAATCTTAATATTTCTTTTGTTTATGGACTCAGATTGAGCTGCCCACATGGACCGATATTGTGAAAACTGGTAGATTAAAGGAGCTTGCACCTTATGACCCCGACTGGTACTACATTAGAGCTGGTAGGCTTCACTTTCTCACACCTTTTTGTTTGCAGTTGGATATGAAAGAATCTGTACGTATAATAGTTGCGATGTAAATTATATAACCTTTTGGGCTTTATACAATGATGTTTAATCTTTGTTTAGCCTCCATGGCAAGAAAAATCTACTTGAGAGGAGGCCTTGGTGTGGGCGCATTCCGTCGAATTTATGGAGGGAGCAAGAGGAATGGAAGTCGTCCCCCCCATTTTTGCAAGAGCAGTGGTGCTGTTGCCCGTCACATTCTGCAACAATTGCAGCAAATGAACATTATTGAGTTTGATCCCAAGGGGTGAGTTTTTGTATTTTGATTTGTGCAAACATTGCGTGGTTTAGTAAATAGCATTTTGTGTCAGCAAAATTTCAAGTGGAAGACCATACGAGCTTATGAGTTGATGCATCAACCTTCCATCTTTTTTTGACGTTAGTTCTTATGTTCTTGTTGTATTAGTGGAAGGAGAATCACTTCAAGCGGTCAACGGGATCTCGACCAAGTCGCAGGGCGGATTGTGGTTGCGCCCTGATCAATTGAAGACCAAGGGTTTTCAATAGCAAAGTGGTTTATTTCAATAGTTGTAGGTATTATGTTGGTGAAAGAGACGTTACTGCAAGTTTAGTTCTGCATGATGATGACGATTTGAGCTGTTGTGCTTTTCAATTATTTTGACAAGTTTTGTGTCATATTGCTTTTCATGTCAAATGACAAAACGTGTGCTTTTATGTCATATTGCTTTTCATCTTATCTCCTAGTCTTTCCTTCCCTTTTGGTAGGTTTAAATTGGTGTGATATTCTTCCACGTGTTTAAACTTCGTACCTTAAGATAATGAGATGTGCGGAAGAAACATTCGAGGTTGATTTAGGTTTCAGCGAGAGATGAAAATTAGCAGCTCTCGTAGCCTCACAATTAAGGCTTTACTAGACTTTAAGAATCCCCCTCCTCTTATGGAATTGCCGCTAAATGGAGAATTGTAGTTATAAGTAGACAATATTGATCAATAGGCCAATATGTTGCCTTTTCATGCTCGTTTTTATATTAATCTTCATTATTGAATTCTAAACTTTAGGAATAAATCTTCGCAAACTTGTGTTTGCAATTCGTTAAAAGGATGATGCTTTTAAGAAAGAGCAACAGGGAAGCACCTTGGTAAATGGAATACAGCCAAAATGTTGATGAGGCCAACCTTATTGAAATCAAGGCTGACACATAGATGGCCCCCAGCTCTATATAGACCTGTATTATGCCAAGAACCTCCAAAGGCATGATGATCAATAATAAGGGTGAGGAGTCTAAATTCGAGAAGTACAGATATTATGTCTAATATTACTCTGTTTAATTCTATTTAGTTAAAAATATCGTCATTTTTTTTAAATTTTAAGTCATTACCAGTTACTAATAACTATTACGGCATGACACTTAAGTCATGCTCGTGATTTTTTTCACTTTTTTATTATTTTAATTTTAATTATACTATTAGTTTAATAAAAATTAAATAAAATTTAATTTTAATTATGCGCATATTACTTTTATAAAAAATTTTAAAAATAGTTTGAATTTGTCCTAGGCGCGACACGTGTGCCACACTTTTGACACATTTTTTTCTTTTTTATTATTTTAATTTTAATTTTTAAAATAAATTTATGAGATAAAATTTTAAATTTTAAAAATTGATTAAAATTATTTAATTAATTTATAAATTATAGAAAATATTAAATTTAAATTTAAATTTAAATTTTATTATTATTATTATTATTATTATTATTATTATTATTATATAAATCTGCATGCATATTAATGCAATATTAAACTTCTTGTATTTTAAAGTTTTTTTACGGAGAATGCTTGTGAAATGCAAATAAATTATACAACATATTATATATGTGGAATAATTTACTTTGATTTCAACAACTTATTTTAATTAATTAATTTACTAAAATTGTTTAATTAATTTATAAATTATAGAATTTTATACATAAACACTAAGCAACTAATTTTACTAGACATCTTTAATAAACAGCTGATAGCTAATGCAATCAGCTGATTGTATTAGCTACTAAACAGTTGATTGCGTTAGCTGAGAACTGATTCTATGAGCAGATTTGATCAGCGGACAACATCAGTTATTTATTAAAAATGTTTGATAAAATTAGTTGTTTAGTATTAACCGTTTATGTATAAAATGACTTATTATAAGCACATGAGTATTATATCTTAGTATTTTTTTTGAATATTTTCATAAGAATTTAGATTTTAAATATTTATCTAATTACCAAAAACTAATTTTATAAATCTAATTAAAAGCATAGAACATATAATAATAATAAATTGATCAATTTTTAAATTTAATTTGAAATTTTCTATAATTTAAAATTTAATTAAGTAATTTTAGTAAATTAATTAATTAAAATAAGTTGTTGAAATCAAAATAAGTTTTTCTACATGTATAATATATTGTATAATATATTTCCATTTCATAAGCATTCTCTGTAGAAAAAAACCTTTATAAATATACAAGATGTTTAATATTGCATTAATATGTATGCATGCTAATATAACAAAAATAAAAATAAACAAATTTTAAATTTAATTTAATATTTTAATTAAACAATTTTGTGACACATTTTATTTGTTATTTTTATTTAATAATTTAAATAAAATTTCATTTAAAAAAATTTAATTAAAAAAGAAAATGTGTTTAAATCAACCTATGACATGTTCTTTCCGTAACACAATTTTGTTTTTTAATTATTTTAGTTATATTATTTTAAATAAAATTTTTATTTAAAAATTTGAAATTTAAAAATGTTTTGTCACGCTTGTGACATATTTTTTATTTTTTATTTTAAAATAAAATTTAAAAATTTAAAAATTGTGTCACTGTAAGTCACACCTGTGATACATATTTTAATTTTATTTTCTTTATTATTTTAATTTTAACTTTTTTAAATAAAATTTTTAAGATAAAAAATTTAAATTTTAAAAAATGATTAATTTATTAAAAATGTTTAATTAATTTATAAATTATAAAAATATTAAATTAAATTTAAAATTGATTAATTTTATTATTATTATTATATTAGCCGATGCGTTGGAAGCAAAAGAAAATAAATCTTTAAATAGAACGACGACATCTTTTGAATTACACAGAGTTAGACAAGTTAATATTATACAGAAGACCTGGACTCAAATTGAGGCTTCTTTTTAAAGCGAGATGTTAAGCATAAAGATTCAGTTTTCAGGAAGGCCATATTATATGTACATTTTAAAAAATATTTGATCTTGCACAAGGATCAAAAGTTCCTAGGGAATAACTTTACAAATGTGTGGAGGTCAGCCTCATGAGGATAATTAACTTCTCTTTACCTTTGCTTTATTGTATATTCAAGTCCCTCATTACTAATTTTATGGCGCATCTGCTCATAATAATGGAGATGTACAAGGAGAAGTCTAAAAATGAGGAGAGGCTCACTTGGACCCAATTGTAGATGAATAAGGCTCATAACAAGGTTGAGGGGGATCTAAAAAAGGAGATGGAGGGCTATATCAAGGACTTGAAAGCTCTTTATGAAAGATATAGAGCCTATCCACATACTACAAAAAGTTAAAAGAGTATGTATCTCAAACAAATATGGAATACCTTACAGGAAGGGAATACAAAATAGTTGTGTGTTGTGGCTTCCTAAAATACCTAGTCCTTTAAGACTCAAAATTATGACAATGCGAGCACATTCTCCATCTGTAGCCTTAACAAGTGCAACGAGATGATCAAGTCAATGCACTTAGATCTGGCTATTGATAACCTGAGAGTATTAATGACTTGCTTACCCACAACCAAATCCACATATGATGACTTTGTACTTATTAAAGGATTTGAGTAGGGAATCTAATACAGAAAGGTCTAATATGCCTCTCTATCTTATTAGTTGGATCCTCTAATAACCCCTTAGACAAGCTGGTGATAAATCTGTAGTATTGTAGACCCAAAGGATGGAATAAATCTGGTCTACTCAAGTTCCTTCATACTTTTCTACTCATGTACATAGTCTTTGAATAATGTTCATGTTCGTGACTTTGACCAAGCTATTTGTCTTAGAATGAGTGACATATATGCACCATTTTTCATCCTTATTCTCCACAAGATTGGTAGAATCCTTTTCTATTAAAGCTGAGGGCTATTATTTGTAATAATAGATACAAAGGCTTTCATGAGTTATTCCATGGTTCTAATAGTTATCGTGGCATAAAATTTAGCTTTCATCAATTTTATGAATCAATCAATTGCTACAAGGACAAATCTGATTTACTTCTTTATAGGAGATTAGAAGGAGAGGGTCATAGGATATCCATTCCATACTAATTGAATGGTATTTGATTGAAAATGGGCACATGATCAACAACATGCTTGTGATACAGGTTTGATTGTCATTATCCTTTGGCACACTTCTTTTTAAGTGTCCTTTTTGAGCGTCAACCAGTAATATCCTTATCTGAACAACTTAAGATCCAACTTAAAAGCCTTTTGATGGGATCAACACTCTCCCTCATATCATAAGTCAATATTTTAGATGAGGCTACACAACATAGATAAGGCAAAGATAAGGATATGTGGTATCATTTATCAAGGTGTATCTCACAGCCCTGCATCTTAATCTCCTTACTCTTCTAGCATCACCTGGGAATGTTCCATATTGCACATACTCTTTGATCTATCTTATCCAATCATCATCTAATTTCTCAATCCTATTTAACTTGGATTTTGATGTAGATCCCAAGTTTTGGACTCCCCACTTTGACAATTGATCTGCTATATCATTCTCCTCACTAAAGATCAACCACAAACTCAAAATTTATAGCTTGGCTCATTTGAAGTTATCTAGCCTTGTACTTCCACATGCTTTTCTCCTTAGCTTTAAAGGACCCTACAACTTGGTTTACCATTAATTAATAGATTGACTTCACTTGAAAGTCCTTCAGTTTTAGGTGAAATGCTATTCTAACTGCATACAATAAAGCCTTGTACTCTGACTTATTATTCGAGGCCTAGAAATTATGCCTTTACATATATTTAAATTCCACTTAGATATTCCCTTTAAGCGTAACTCCTACACTTTTACCTTTTCCTTTATTTGACTTATCAATAGATGTCATTTATATTGCACTAGGCTCTATATCCACTATTTGTTATAATGGACTACCTATGCATTCCACCAAGTTTGCAATTACTTGGGACTTATTAGAAGACATCTTTGGTACATACTAGATGTCATATTCATTTAGTTCCACCAAAGAGTCTGGCTTATACAATGTCTGTCATAGTGGTATGTATTTGACTGTATTCACCAAGTGACCTTGTAAATAAGGTCTGAGCTTTCTTACAAAGATCCCTAGTGTCAAAGCTGCCTTCTTCATCATTTCATATCTTTCTTTGGTCTCATATAAAATTTTACTAATATAACAAACTTGATGTTGTTGGCTTTCTCCCACTTAAAAACAACCAAATAGACAAGCAAGACTTCTTCTGGGAGAGGGATAAATTGACATTTTTAGATGCCTTCAATAGAAATAGAACCAAAAAATTTAATTAATATGTAATAGAGTTAACAACCTACCTTATTAAGGAAACATAGAGAAAAATCAAAGGTAAGGAACTAGGTATCCTAACAAAGAAAGGAGTTAGAGGGCCAAATTATAGTATATAGAAGGTGTTAAACACCCTATTTTACATTCGTAAGTGGTTATCTAAGTTTGTTTTTTCAAAAGAAACTGTGGATCTTAAAGAAAAAGTAAACTTGAATGTAAAGTAAATCAGAGTACATTGGTTAAATGCTTAGGAACTTGTGAATTTTCCTATGGCTTAAAATAAAATATCTAGAATGAAACATAGGGTAAATGGAAATCAAACCAAATAGTTTAATACCTAAGAGTTTATACTCTTACCTACCGTTTAAAAACAAATGGATTTCTTATAAATGATCTTATATTTGAAATAAACATGCCTAGAACGGAACATAGGTCTTGAAATTAGAAAAAAAGGCCTAGAATTAAGTATTTTGACATTGAATAAAAATGAAATGCCTAGAAAGGAACATAGATATTAAATTTAAAAGAAAGGCATAAACTTAGGGCTTGAAAAGTGGAGAAAGTACCTAGAATGGACCTTAAGATTTTGAAATAGAGAAAAAAGCCTAGATATATATCTTAGTTTGAGAAACTTTTGAAATAGTTTTGAAATAGGTTTTTTAACTGTAAGGTGTTTTGATCTTTGAAAGAACATAAAAAGTTTTAAAAACTTTCTCTTTGGGCATATTGATTTGATAATATATAGATTGATTAACCAATGTCTCTTGAATGTTAGTAAAAATAAGTACCATGAGTTTGTTGGTACATAGGTTAATACATTAGTCGATCATTGTCACACATTAGTAAACTAATGTCTTTAAATGGTTGAAAAATGTATTCTAAAAGACAAAAAATTTGTATGTTGAGATTTTTTTTATCAATATTAGTTGATACATTGGTCGGCTAATATAGTATATTAAGTCGATTAGTATGTCAGATTGGTTGACCAATATCATTCTTACTATATGTGTAATGGATAGTTTTTATTTCTTACAATAATTTTGGGTTATTTTAAGTATAAGTAGATCATGTATGTGTTAAAAAAAGATTCATAGGTTTGTACCAAAGATTCATAGGCCTACTAAAGAGTTTCTAAGAGGCTTCAAAGGCTAGAGAGTGTATGTATGCATTACATAACGCTTATTGAGTCTCTATTTATTGATATAAGCAAGAGAAAGAGTTTTTGAATTGTATACTTGTTGTAATTAGAGAAGTTGATTGAAAAAAACTTTAGAGGGTTCCTTTTAAATTTTCAAAAAATGTGTAAAGTGTTAATTTTCATTAATGGCAAAGCAAGACAATTGTAGCTGTTTCTTTTCACTATGGCAAAGAAGATATTGTATAGAGAGTTGATCTTCACCCATTGAAGGAAGAAGATAGTGAATTCTCAAGTGAAGCTTAGAGACTAGACATAGGCTAAAGATTGTTTAGCCAAACTATTATAAATTGGTTTTGTCTCTTTTTGAACTCTTTTTTATTGGATTTATTTTTATTATTGTTCTATATGAAATACCCGTTTGGTTAAGCTTATATCAGTAGAGCTTTTGTCAATAGAGCTTTTGTTAGTAGAACTTTTCTGAGAAGAGTTTTTTAAAAAAGTCAGTTGACTGTTTGGCTGTCAATTAAAAAAATAGATTTTTAAAAAGAACTTCATACAGTAGACTGTTTGACAATATAAAAATAAAAAGCACTTTTATTAATTTTAACTATATTTTATTTTATAATAAAATTATTTAAAATATAAATATTATTTAAAATATATTAAACAATATACAAAACAAAATATATTAATTATTATATAATTTTAAACCATATGAAACATAAATGAATATATTTAACCAAATTTTTTGTATAGATTATAACATAAGTAAAATTAATTTCAAAAATAAATATTAAAACATATAAAAATTCAAATAATATTATATAAATCTCAAAATAAATGTGAAGTTATGTTTGTGGATATTGTGAGAATTATGTGTAAAGCATAAGGATAAAAGGGACTAAAAATAGTCTCATTAATTGATATAAAAAATCTACCTGAAAAAGTGCTTTTTTGAAAAGTTCCAAATTTGAGCTTTTGAAAAAGCTGTATTTTAGCTTTTCAAAAAGCTATTTCTACTCTAAAAGTACTTTTGAAATTTACAACCAAACATTCATTTTATCCTTAAAATAACTTTTGCGGTGAAAAAAAGTACTTTTTTACCTGCCAAAAGCTCAACCAAACACAGTCTAAATGGATCATTCTTCTATCAATTACTTTCTAATGAAACTTGTCCGATTAATCTTAACCGGCAAATTGGCATTAGAGGAAAATTGTAGGGAAACTTTTAATACTTTTTTTTTTATAAAATGAATGCTAATATAGTATATTTATAATTCGAAAGTAGCCAAATTGTTTACTTTTAATGGTCACAGATAAAAAGTAAAGAAGAGCTTTAAAGTAATCCGTAAAAGTTATTTCTTTATGATAATAAGATCACGGGATACTCCCACCCTTGCAAAGCAAGAACCTTTGTGTACAAGATATGTTGACCTTTTACAAATAAAAAGAAATATCTTGACACAAATAATAAATTACATAGAACATATGTTACATTTAATGGATAGTCAATTCTAATGTACAGCATAAAAATATAACAAGAAAAATATTATTTCAATCATCTTGAAATATAAAAAAAGAACTATATTATTATTTTGTAAGTGAGTAGTTTAATGTTATAAAATATCATATAATTGATGATTATGGAGGAAACATGATCCCTTATTAAGTTCAAATTTAACCGATGGAAAAAGTTTCAGATGAGTTTATTATTTTTATCTCAAACATTTCGTAGGCTCTTTATTAATTTATTGTACTTTTTGTTTTTCGTTATTTTAAGTTTTAACTATACGGAAGCTACATAAGTTGGGTTTTCTTTTGTGAAAATAAATTGGCACACCTTTCTTTTTATTATTGACTCCATTCTAATTTTTATTCAAATAAAGTAAATCAAATTCTCAAAAATACTATTTGTACATTATCAAAAGAAATTAATTCACCAAAACAAAACATCATTTTATTAAAGCTATAAGAAATTCACATAATTTCTGGCCCTATCGGCCCCATTAGCGTTGTTCAACTCGACTTGGCTCCTAACACGATTAATAACGATAAAACGACGTCGTTTTTAAAATTTTTAAAAATAATACATCGAGCCTGACTAGCCGGACCAACCTTCGGCTCGAGGACATGAGTATTATATATTAATTTTTTTAATATTCTTATAAGTATTTACATTTTAGATATTTAATTTTATAAAAATTAACTCTAATAAAAAACATAGAATTAATAATAATAATATTTAAATAAATAAATAAATAATATTATTATTACTACTATTACTATTACTACTATTTTCTTTCTCCATATTAATCAAGCTGAAATTTGATGAAAAGAAAGCAATAATAAAAATGACAACTTCAATAATTTGTAATAATTTTTGATTACAATTATATTTTTGTATTTTAATTTCTCAATTGTTGGAGCAAAACGCTCTTCATAAGAACATTTTCAAAAACAACATATTGGGTTCAATTCGTTAACTTAATCAACTAATTATTAAATATAATTATTAATAATTTGACATAGTCAAATAATAAAATGCCTCTTAATCCGCTAAAATATAGCTGAAATATCATTTATTAAAGTTGGGTCAATATAAAAACTCAGGTTTCTTGTTTCTTTGTCTATATTTGTTTAATTTGGAGTCAACTTAATCAACGCAATTCAAATATAGAACAAAATTTGATTGCTAAATCGGTGTGATTCCTTAGATGCTCCGTTGGTAATTGCTTCGTCGGCTTGTTTAACTGGCAATCTGCCTCTCCAAGAAATAGCGACAGCCAACTAATAATGCTCAATGAAAACTGTACAGATCATCATAGAATCAAACAGATCAGCATCTACAACATATCAATTCAAAATTGTCGTTTTAAAAGATCAAAGCATCTTCAAAGCTTGGCGTAAGGCTGTTAATGTCATAACAGATAACATCACATAGAGTAGATGTAGCATATTGTTAATGTCATGTACCACAAATAAAATCCCACCAACACTTAAATACTAACCAAACGTGAAAGTAATCAGTGATACTGCCGACAATCAACTGTGTTCCAGTTTACTTACTCCTTCAAACTGTATAGACTAATATAGTTTGTGTGTAGAGTTATGAAATAACATGGTAATCAGGTGTAACTCCAGGTCCAGGCCATAACATGAGCACGAACCACGGATCAGTTTTTGTTAAGACTGCCTGAAAGGAGAAGTGGAAGTAACAGCCAGAAACCCATCTCGCAAAAACTTGTACTCAAAACTCCCTCTCTCAAGAGTAAGCCGCCTAGATTATTTTATTTCCATTATAACGAGATCCAAGTAACATCTAAAGAGTATGATTCAGGAGATAAATTGAACATCTATAGTTATGAGTCTGTCAGTAATCACATATTCAGCTTGAATTACAAAATACACAAAAGTATAAACGTATTGAATCTCCAAAGAATGTAATCTTCCTCTATCATTAAATGAATCAAATTTTTGTTGCACAACTATACATCTTTACAAGTAGTATGTCATTCCAAATTCAGGAACCATCCGTGATGATTTAGAAAAAGAAGTCATCTATGTTCCAGAACCACAGGAAACAAACTATCTGGTCAAAGCCTACAGTCCACATTGATTAAAATGCTCTAGAGTCTGAACATGACCCTTCTTCCTTGTTGCCAGAAGGCCGACTGCTCTCAGATGTATCCAGATGGTAGCCAGCAGGACTAGAGTGCTGAACCGAGCCACTAATGCTCACTGATCTCTCAATGTCATCCCTCTCAGCTACAAGAGAAATTGGCCTTTCTGGGATAGAAGGAACCGATACCTCTGTTTCCAGCATTTTGACAACCTGATCCATTGTTGGTCTGGCATACAATTGTGGGTGAGAACAAAGAACCGCAATCAACACATACTTCTCCAGAATATATTCAACACCTAACTCTGGCATACCATCTTCAATAACATCTAAACTTCTCCCATTTTTCACCAATGACCACGCCCAATCGGTCAGATGAGAGGGCTGGCCATCATGATCCGTAAGAAGTGCCTTCTTTCCACTCAAAAGCTCAAGAAGCACAACACCATAGCTATACACGTCACTCCTTTCAGTTAATTGCCCATACAGAGCATACTCAGGAGCTACATATCCCATTGTCCCAGCTACTCTGGTACTCAGATGTGTCATTCCCTCCGGGGTAAACTTTGCCAACCCGAAATCAGCCACCTTTGGCTCAAATATCTCATCTAAAAGTATATTACTCGCCTTAATATCTCGGTGAATGATGCCTGGCTGAGCTCCATAATGCAAATAAGCCAATCCTTTTGCAGTTCCTAGAGCAATCTTCTGCCGAATAGGCCAGCTAAGCTTCTCCATCATAGACCCAAACAAGTGATCATATAAACTTCCATTCTTCATCAAATCACACACAATTATCCTCTGGTGACCTTCAAATGGAGTAGTGGTAATACAATACCCTCTCAAAGCAACAAGATTGACATGCCTAACACTAGCTATCACTTCAACTTCATGCGCAAAACTGGCATCACCAGCGGCAGAACAGTTCTTGAACCTTTTCAAAGCCACTTCAGACCCATCATCCAAGCAACCTCTATACACATTTCCATACCCTCCTCTCCCAATAATATTATCCCTAGTAAAATTCCTAGTTGCCTTCTTAATCTCCTCAAAATTGAACTTAACCACAGTAGTACTTTGACTAATCGAATCCAACCCAGAACCCATACCCGTCTCAATTCTACCAACATTATTATCCGTCCTACTTTTCCTCTTCAGATCCTTACGTCTGCGCCTTAATAACCAATACCCACAAATTACTGTCAACAATCCAACACTACAAACTATTGACAGTACCAAGATCAGAACTTTCTTCTTCTTCTTCTTCTTAGTACTTTCCGAATTAAAATCAAGTAAAAACAAACACTTAGCAGTACCCTTATCGGTAGGGCCATAAAGATTTGCAAAGGCCGCAGTATAAATAGACGGGTACCCTTGACAATCAGAGAGGTTTCCCACAGAAGCTCCTGTCAAGTAGGAGGCTTGAAGCTTCGACAGGCTAGTCGTACAAGCCGCACAAGGAGAGTTGTTCTCCAGAGACTGGTTACAATTCGCAACGACTTCGTTCAAAGTGGTGTTTGGGATCAAAGACTCAAACTGGGTTCGTGTAGTTATGTTCATGCAACCCTCGGAGATCCAACTGGTTTGGAACCCACAAGAGGAGCGAATGTCGAAGTTCGGAGTAGCATCGTCGACGAGGTTCTGGTAGGATAGCCAACAGGATTGTGATGAGTTAACTGGGGGCAAGAAATTACCAGTGCTTTTGAGGTAGTGGGATTCGACGAGTCGTAGTCCTTGTTTGATGTTCTGGCATAATTGCGAAGTGTCCGTTGTTGAGCGGTCGGAGCCGGTGGCAAGGTCACGGAGGACGTTGAAGTTGAGTGGGCATGACGCGGTGGTGCTGGTGTTCTGCGCGAGGATGCGGAGGTTGGGTTTGGAAGAAAGCGTTAAGAGTGTGAAGAGGAGAAGTTGTTGGAATAGTGACATTGGAGATGTAGCTACGTTTGTTTCATAGAAAGTGTGTTTTATTTTGTTTTGCCGAGGAAGGAGTTGAAGCCAGACATGGTCATTGACACTTAGCAGCAGCAGCCAGTTGTTTTGACCATTTCAAAACAGCCTTTACATTCTCAGGTCCGCACTGACATTCCCATGTACCAACCATGTCGTACTCGTACAAATTTGGTAAGTTTTAGGGGGAAAGCATCCGACGAATAATAAAGAAACGTCAGATTGAGCTGTATAACATATTTAAGGATGTATTTATTTAGTGGGTATGAAAAAAAAAAAGGAGTATAGAATAAAATTATTCATTAAATAAAATATTGTAATTAATTAATTAATTATAATATTATTAATTAAAATATTATTAATAATTAATTAATTACAATATTATTAATTAAAATATAATTCATTCATTAATTAAAATAT
>JANZXR010000008.1:14119434-14131418 GCA_027575705.1 Erythroxylum echinodendron
ACGATGGGGATCACACCCGTAAGAGTCAATAAAAGACACAACATGTAAAGGCCTGGTCTTATAAAGGCTTATACAGGTAGTGCGTATGACCACAATAACGAGGGGAGTAGTAACGGTACTCAATGGGAAAAGATTGTAGGCTTTATAACAACGTCCAATTTGTCAGGGGGCTCGAAAAAGCTAACAAAAAAGAAGCGAGTATCTCTGGCATACTAGAAACGAAGCGGCCCTATCTTGTACCTGTACATTCAAGAAACTGACTAACACTATCGAAACCCCGAGCTATGTTGTTCATAAGATCTGAAACCCCCGTCCATGCACACATATATATTTTGCAAAGAACTTTAAAACCACTTATTTTGCAAAGAAGATGTCAACATGGCATGTTGCCATCAATATGGGAATGTTGACTTCTACATCAGCGTGTTGGTGCTTATACACTTTTCCAACTACTTTATAAATTGGTTAAAATAGTTCCAAATCATCTTAGACTTGTCCCCAATTTGTTGCATTTTCTCCAAATAAGGGAGTTACAACCTAAAAACATAATATGAATTAATTAATTACTAAAAACAATAAAAACACTCAAATAAAAAAGTGATATGTACTAAATATCAACCTAAAAATATTAACAATTAAGCACTTATCAATCCACTTTTTACCATATTTTTAGCCTAATGAATGATTTTTTCTATTCTAATAAATGATTATGGTAAATACATATATGACATTCACAAAGCAATCAAAATAATAATGAAAGAAAGTAAGAAAAGATAGACAAAATTGATTTATAATAATTTAACTAAACAACCTTTAGCCTACATCCACTTCCTAAGCTCCATTTGCACTATCTTCTTCCTTCAATGGATGAAGAGCATCCCTTTGTATAATACCTTTTTTGTCATAGGTGACGAGGGATGGTTACAATCATCTTATTTTGTCATGAGTTAAGAGTAATCATTTGGAAATCTTGTTTATATTCAAGAGAAACTGTCATAAAGTAAACCGTAAGAACTTTAAAAACTCTTTCTTTTACTAACACCAATAAACAAAGGCTCAATATGTGTTATATAATACAAATATGCACTCTTTAGCCTCTTAAAGCTCCTAGAAACTCTCTGTTATACCGATTTAACCTCTCACTACTTATATATGGTTTATCTATATTCAAAATATTATAGATTAGTCATTACAATGACTGGTAATGGTAGCATTGGTCAACTGATTTAACATATTGGCATATTGATCGACTAATGCAATAGTACAAACTCTCAATACATTTCTCTTCCCTTTAAACTATATTGGTCAACTACATAGACATATTAGTCAATTAATAGGCCATATTGGTCGAACAATGCATCAACTAGTGTGGTTACAAACTCATGATATAAATATTTCTTTCCTCTAAGAGGTATTAGTTGATTACTCACCTCTATTGTTTGAGCATTGTACCTAAAACCCTATCATTAGACCTCTGCTAATCTATACAAAACAAACTAGTGTACTTGAAAACAAGTTTTAAAAAAAATAAAGTTCTTTTAACGATTAAATTTTTTTTTTAAAAAACTTGATTTAAAACCATTTCAAAAGTTCCCTAAAAGTATTTTAATGCATCAAGATTGTTTTTCTTTAAAAATTTTACTAAATTTCCTCTTGATTATGAAAAAGTATATATAATACGCCTGAAGTACAAAATGACCATACAATGATTACTCCATTAAATCATTAAAATAACCTAGATAAGGTTATGAAAAGGATTAGAATAACTTGCTTAAGTCATGCTTTATTCTTTTTGTTTTTGGTTCTTTACTTAAACTGCATATGTTCTCCACTTTACTAATTTTCTCAATTTACTAATTTCTTTTGTTCTTTTATTCCTATTGAATTCATAAATACTTTTCCTCACGCTATTCATTATCATGTGTATGAAAGATTCATGTTATGTTTTACTCGGTGACTCACCAATGAAAATAATCCATTTCTGACACAGTTTTTCAAGAACTTCACAAACATAAAAAATTTGGAATGTCATATTTCCCATACCTCCACTTCGAATTTGTATTCCCTTTTTCTCTTCTCCCATTAGACAAGTAATTAAACCCATGCTCAACGAAAGGGAACAATAAGGAATTATATAATGGATAACTTTCATTTTGAATCCAACATCTTTAAAAAATTCTACTTCTTAATTGAACCATTAGACTTGGAAATCTCCAAATCATAAATAACTGGTTAGTAAATATGAAAGTAGAAACAAATATACACATGGTACTGAAAGGAAAGCCAATAATTTGTTAATTGCCAAACCTTTTTAAAGAAATTAAGAGATGTAAAATCTACAATGATCATCTTTTATCGTCATTCTAAAACTAAAAGGTAATGCGGAAAATGGTCAAAATGATCATATAAACACTATTTAGCCCCATTAACCATCTTAATAGTCTACAATTTCTTTAACTAAATTCCATAGAAAGCTAAGGCATGCTAGTTGATAGTAGTGATAGGTGTTGGTTTATGCCTTACAACTAATTGGTCGGCTATAGCTTAGTGACATAATTCTTCAAAGGCATTCTTTATCTTATACATATTTAGATGTATATAATAAATTCTATAGGATAAATGTACATTAAAAATGAGATTATGATGAGATTCATATTGTATTTATATATTATTCTTAAATTTTTTGAGTCATTTTTATATTAAGATTCGATTTTAATTAATTGTAAAAGGACAAGCACACATTATATTTCCTTCTTATGAAAGAAGTAGTTGATATTATAGACTAAAGTATAGAGATACTTAAACAAATGTGTAGGTTCTTGTTAAAAAACAAGTTCACTAAACTAACCCTATATGAGAAATCCATTTAGAACATTACTTGTATGCATATTTAAATTCTCGTTGTCATTTGACTTGACACCTCCAAAGTATCTCATATAGGGATTACTATGCTTTAATATTATTTATGACTTATTCTATTCAAGGGTAGCTCAATCGATAATCACTGGATATAGGATAAGTGATCCTTTGACATAAGATCATTAAAGTATCATATGTAAGGATTGTCATGTTTTGATACTACTTATGATCTAATCTAGTCAAGGGTAGTTCAGTTGGTAGTTATCAGATATAACATAAACTATATGGAGATAGTTAAGTGATCAATATAGGGTCATCACCCTAAAGTGATTAGAAAGAATATTCCATTATTCTTGATTAGTATTGATTCAGGAAGCCCCTTGGTCAAGGTAAAATGAAAATTTGAAAATAGTTTTCAAATTTCATTAACAGAATCAATTACTAATGGTAGGGAACTAACATGTTTGGACATAAATAGACTAGACATTATTTTCAAGCTCTATATTTATCTAAATATTGTGTGATGAAAGGATTGATTTATACCAAAAAAAAATTCATGTACAGAAAGTTTAGTCAAAACTACTTTAACATTTATAAATATTTGGTCATGCATTGGTAGACAACAATCTTGATCTATGGATATAAATAATTTAATTAAAGAATTAAAGATAAATTAAAGGAGTTTAATTTATCTAATCCTAAATATAATTTATGTTTATAAATTATATTTATTTTTAAAATTTTTTGGGAACCTAATAGGTCACACATAAATAAAAGATTGAAGAGAAAAAACTGTTTTAATCAAATTAGACTTGAATATAATGTTTAAGAAAATTTATGATTGAATAAGAGATACTTAATAAATAAGGACCAGCAAGAGATATTAGATCTTATTTAGGTCAAATTAGTATTTAATTATAATCAATTAGAATTCCAACTAAATTTAATATTAGAATTTTATTTCAATTAAATTACTCAAAGTTTCAAGATATATTATAAATTGGCTTTGACTCCAATAGGGTTAGTACTTCTTACTTAACTTTCTCTACAACAGTTGTAGAGTTTTTTTCACTTGTTTTGTGAATATTGTTAGAGGTCAGACATGTATGCCATTATAGTGGTTGAGTTGAACCAATTTCAAAATCGATTAGAGAGAAATGACAAAAAAATAATTAAGCTTCACAACAAGGTGTGAATTATGATTTATTCTTTTATTATATTTTATGCATTAATTATAGAATTTTAATTTATCTTAGCTTTCGGGAATCCAGTAAAAAAGTTTTGTTATTATTCCACTATATGTGAGGTCGAATCCTGCCCCAAATTTCCAATAATGGCATTAGAGCCGACTTTAATTCTATAACTTGATTAGAATTGTTTTATTGTTATTAATCTTGAATTCCTGAATTGAAAATCACAAACCCTAAACTTATAAAAATAAATTAGATTTGTTTGAATACTAAAGGTTCATATTGAAAATTAGGAAACTTATATTCAATTTGAAGTTAGATTATTAATATTAATAAAAATTGTTTAAAAGTTAAACAATTTATTTAAAACATATTTAAAAATGTAGTCTTTACCAAATGAACCATCTATACATAATAGAAAACCAAGAATATTAACTCTAAAGATAATTAAACCTAATAACTCAGGGTTGGTTTATGGAAATGTGATATTGGATATGTAGGTTTTGTGTATTAGATGATTGTTTTTGTTGTGATCAATTTATGGGCTTTAGAGGTACACTAGATTTAGATGGTGCCATGGTGGAATTTAAGAGGGGACACTATAGAGCAACTTAAGGATAGAGTAATTTTTGGAGAAGCATCAAAACTAGAAGGAGATATTAACTGGATATAAGAGGGAGTAGCAACTCTTTTAAGGAATGCAACTAAGGAGATCTCAGGAGTTTATAAAAGGCATAGGGGTAGTAAAAAGGAGTCTTAGTGGTGGAATAAAGTCGTATAAGATAAGGTGAAGCTCAAGAGGTTATATATAAAGCTCTATTGGATAGGAACATGGAAGTGGACTGGGTAGCCAACAGAGGGAGTTATAAGCTAGTAAAGAAAGAGGTGAAGAAGATAGTCTCAAAAGCCAAAATTAGTGCCAACAAGAACCTATATCAAAGATTGGAAACTAATGATGAAAAAAGGATAATTTTAAGTTAATAAGAGCTAGGGAACAAAAAGTGAGGGATTTTGATCATGTTTGTTGTATAAAGGATAAAGCAAGACAGGTGCTCATAGATGAAAATGACATCAAAAGAAGATGATAGAGCTACTTCTATAGGCTTTTTAATAAAGGTAAAGAAAATAACATTTCTTGGTAATCTTAGCACTAATGAGAAATACTATAACTTTACTTATTGTCAGCGTATCAAAAGAGAAAAAACTAGAGAAGCTTTAAGAAAGATGAAGAGTAGCAGGGTAGTTGGACTTGATGAGTTACCATAGAGGAATGGAAAAGCCTAAGTGAAAAGCTTTCTTGGATAGCTAAGCTTTTTAATGTGATCCTCAAGTCCACCAAAATACTGAATTAATAAAGACTTAGCACACTAATATCTCTCTATAAGAATAAAGGGGACATTCAAAGTTGTAATAACTATAGAGGTATTAAACTACATAGTCACACCATGAAGTTATAGGAGAGAGTGATTAAGAAGAGAGTGAGTAACTACACTTATCTCGGAGAAACAATTTGGTTTCATACTAGGGAGGTCCACAATTGAAGCCATACATCTCCTTAGACAATCAATGGAATATATAGGATAGGTAGAGAGACATCATAGTTTTTGCTAATTTAGAAAAGGCTATGATAGGGTATCTAAGGAAGTCATGTGGAGGTATCTAGAAGCTAAAGGAGTTTATATTGCTTATAAAGGTTATTAGAGATATATACAAAGGTGTTAAAAATAAAGTAAGCATAATAGTAAGAGATATAAAGCATTTTTCTACCAATATCAGGCTATCCCAAGGATCTTTATTGATCTCCTTCCTATTTGCAGAAGTTATCGATAAGCTTACCAAGAATATCCAAGGGGATATTGACAGCGTGTCATAACGCTAGTCAAAGTAAAATATCTAGACTACTACTATAGCAGTGCTAAGTCTAGGTCGATCTCACAAAGAGTGTGTGCAAAGTTTATGAAATGAAATTAATCGATGTTTAGGTTAGAGGGGTTTTGTATTTTTCAAATAAGAAAATAAAATAAAACTAGACTAATAAAAACAAATTAAAGAAAACATAAAATGATAAAAGTGGGGAATTCAGTAGGAACTCGATTCTTTGATTCAATCTCAGTCTATACCCTAATTAAGCATATTTCATTGATTTGCTGTTCTCAATTCTCTTCTAGGAACTATTAATCATGGGTTAATAATTAACCTGAGTTTTCCCGTGTTTAATCAAGATACATTCGTTAATTAAACCTAACCATCGAATAACTTAGGATACGATCTCTAAATTTAATTAGGCAAGAGCATTACGAATTAGGAAAACTGATTAATCAAGGTAACAACCGCATACGATGCATTATGTAACCTAGGTCATGTTATCCCTAATAATTATGAATAATTAGCCGCTACACATCAATTTCAACATAACAATTACGAATTATATGAAAATTCTAGCAATTGGTTTGCAAATAATCGATTCAATGAACATATTAAAATCATCTTTTCACAATACCCAATGGGTTCATACACAAATAACCGAATAATAATGAAAATCCAATTATCCATACATAAAACCTAAATCAATTAGCATATGATAACACAATCAATTTCTAATAAGAGAAAGAAACAACAAAAACAGTGAAATACACTTAGGGTAGATGGTGTCAATGTCATCTTTAAACTAGCGTCGAAAACTTAGCCCTCTATAAGTCTCTCAAGAAAATGCTTCAGCCCCATGAAAATTTTCCCCAACCAAAACCTCCTGTAGCGCCTCCACTCTTCTGTTTTCCCTCCAATCTCATTACTGTTTACTGATGTGACAAATAAACTTTGTTGGTTCACTGTCACTGTTCTCTTATGTTTAAAACCTACGTTGATACTGTGCATTTTTAAGTAAAATGCATGGGATGTGTTTAATGTGTTAAACACATAACATTTGCGTTGAGCACAGATGTTGCCTATGTACACAGCTGCTTTCCTTCTCTTGTGTTGTAGTTTCAGTTGGTCCTTGGCTATGCATTTGTGCTACGTTTCTGCTTCTTTGCTGTTGCATTTCTGTAGCACCCCTTACCATAGGGTACACATCAGGATGCTCAGAGGTTATTCCGGTACATATCCTACGATAAGGGTGAGCTACGTTTGATCACTACATTCACTTCATATGGAATCATAACATTATTCACTGATAAAGCATCATAAGGAAATCAAAAAATTTTAGAACCAACTTTTTTCCTCATTTCACTTCTTAAAAACTGAAAGTCTACATTGTACCTTTAAACACTTACTACATGTACATCATCAAAACCTAGTATAAAAGTACTACATGAAAAAGGAAAATATACAAAGTCTATCTAATCTATCCAAAAATCTCAGCTGACCGACCTTTAAGCCATGACTTCTCTTGCCAAAACACAATCTACATGAATGGTAGAGCCTCTCAGTAGCTAGAGTCGTCTCTCGGTCCTGAAAAGAGAATGTTACAATTTTGGGTGAGTTTTGCGAACTCAGTGAGGTAACCATCATCGATGGTTCACTCAATTCATGCAACACACCATTTCACATAACATGAAATTCAAAATTTCGCATAATAGATCATGTGTCACACTTTTACTCTAGCATAGGAAATTTTAACATTGCAATCAATCATACATACTTGATATAAATGCATATGAAATGCTCATGAGACACTTTCCATTTATTACATTGTTGTGACCGAGTGCCTGAACTGTCCCGTATCTATTTTGGATACCGGGCTCATTAATAATTGTCCCTTATCTACTTGGGGGATATAGGATTCATTAATAACTGTCCCTTATTTGCTCAGGGGAATACAATGCTTATTATACATAATGAGCCTTAGGTTCTTAATCACTGTTTGAGCTCGAGGCTCTTTTCACTCGTTGATCTTTAAGCTCTGATCGGTGGCTACTCTGGTCACAGCTGCCATTATCTGATTGTGCATTCATGAATGGAATGCATGTACCACAATCACTCACATTACAAAGCACTTAGGTCTTTACATTCACATTTAAGCAGCACTTTAATATACATTCCACATTCACAATCATCGGACCTTTTGTCCGGAATTAGTAATCAAACACATTCATTTATCATTCAAAGTATAATTTAAGCAAACAATAATTGAGAGAAACTATCTAGGTTACTCATTAGTTGCTCCTGAAGCTAATGCCTGGAAGTTCTGGCAATATCTGGAGGTTGACGTTCCAGTTGCTCCTCTATATCAAACAACAGACATATATATCACAATATGCACAATTATAATTGTTCAATAATGCACATGGATGAAATGAATTATGTACAAGGCATGTTCATCATAATCTCGGGTATTTATCCATCAATTTCATCACAAAAGCAGTCTTATATCAAAACTCATCTAAGTATAATTTATACTTAGGTTTATGCCTCATTAAAACCATTAAAATCTCTATTCCTTTCTCATTGACTCACTTCAGATTTTTCCAAGTCACACTTTCGAGCCTACTGTTCACATTCGATTAGAAAGCGAAACTGATATAATTTGGTCATACTCTCTTCTAGAAAAGTGTTACTCTATGTCTTATCTTTCCACTCACACCAAAATCACGCAATTAGGTTCAGTAATTTGAAAGATAGAGCTCCAACATTATCAGGTTGTTCACATTCAAAAATAGTGTACTATGTACAACTTCCATACAACAATTCAGTATCTTAGAGACAGATTCAAAATTCGAGTTCTTGAGACAATTTGTAGGCCTATATTTATAGTTTACTCCAAATTAAAATTCATCTTATTTAGAATTCTACAAATCAAGATATCATCAAAATACTGGAACATGTTTAGTAAAATATCCAGTTCATGCTCTTCCAACTGATACCCTTACTTTGATTTGATCAATCTCTTTTGAGTCAAAACCAAAAGCTATAAATTTTTATGGAAAGATAGAGGAATGTGTTATGAATCCAATGCTTCAAAAATCAGGTCATTCGGATGATCGTTGCGATCGCGACTTCTCCCTTCCTCCATTTCTTCTTCCGACCTGTAGACCGTTTCAAAGAAGACTTCTAGATCTACAATTTCCATGAAGACCTCAAAAACAAGATTTGCCTCTACAAGGGTCAAATTTTCAGAATGAAGTAGCTGTCCCGAATGTCCCTCCTATGCAGCGTTACAAAATTATAAAGGTCATATCTCCTAACTCAAATGTCCAAAAATTACATACTTTATACTGTTAGAGAGCTAAGAGGATAAACTCAAAATTTTAAGAGACAACTTTGTCAAAATATCTTTATAACAGTACAGAAAATTCATGGAAATTTCAGATCAAAAATTCAAATCTCTAACCATCTATTCTCAGAAAATTTCCAAATGACTTCCATTTTCCAAAATCCAAAACTTCAATTTTTTTCACCATAAATTCATACCACTCTAAAATATACAGGTTTAATCAAAAACCATCAAAAGCCAAGAATTCATATTCATCCTACTCCTACTCTGTTACTTTTCTGCATTTTCAACTTTCATTCTCAATCACTATTCTTCCTCTCAACTTCCATTTAAACACTCATTCCCATCTTAGACCATCATTTTGTAACTACTATTTAACTCAAAAATCATTTTCTTGATCATCTATAAAGCTTTCATCTACTCACGTATACACGTATATATATATATATATATATACATGCACAGGGGAAAAAAAACAAAGCATATCACCTTTTCATATATAATCTTCTACACTAACCTTATAAACCATTTTATTTCTATATTTAACTCCAAAAACCATTTCTACCTCACCTGATCACTAACAATCCATTCAATACTAAATAACACTATATCCATATTTTTCCCATCCTATTTACATAGTATTCATAAATATACACGTAAATGCCATATTCATGCACGTGACAGGAGATTCATCAAATTTATTTCATAAATCCACAACTCTAAAGGATTTATTCACTACTTGTTGAAAACTCCAAAATCTTCAATTATCTTCAAGCCCTAAACTCTATGCAAATTTCATGTATTCCACTGTATAATATGACCAGCTTCGATTCTTTCTTAGGGCAGAAGAAACAAATAGCAGTATGGAAGTGGTGTGGGATAAAGAAAACCAAAGTAATCTCTCGGGAGGTGTTTGATGAAAAACTCTATATATTGGAAGAAACTTGAAGAAGTTGGTTGCGGAGAAGATAACTAGGACTGAATACTTAGCCTTTTTAACTCACAAAGAACATAGCTTACTTTCTAATAAAATTATAAAAATCAACTTAACTAAGTTAGTGACACTTGTCACTTCTCTAATGTCTAAGCTCCAACCATGTTCCTTTTAAACTAATTTCTTCAACTCTCATATTTGCAATCCAATTGTCTCCAATATTTTTTTGATTCCTTTTTCCTATATAGTTTTTTAAGACTCTATAATTTCCGAAATAAATCCTAAAATTTCCAAAATTCAGAAATTTTACAATTTCACTAACCCGTAAAATTTCCAATGTAAAAATACTCATAATTCTTAAAAATACACAAATCAATTCAATTATACCCGAAATTATTCATGAATGCATATACAATTATTTTCATGTGCAGAAAGATTCACTATTCATATGTATGTGTATGCCATTTTATGCATGAGCATGAAAAATGCATTTCTAAGCTCTTATTAATCACTCATTTTTACTATTCTAACCTCCCAAAGGTAATGAGATGTTACAACTCTCCTCTCCTTAAAAGAAATTTTGTCTTCGAAATTCTTACCTGTTTGCTCGAACAAGTGGGGATATTGTCTCCTCAAATGCTCCCATTTTCCAAGTTGTTTCGTAAGTTGAGTGGTTCTTTCAAAGGACTTTTAC
This sequence comes from Erythroxylum echinodendron, assembly GCA_027575705.1. Taxonomy (NCBI): domain Eukaryota; kingdom Viridiplantae; phylum Streptophyta; class Magnoliopsida; order Malpighiales; family Erythroxylaceae; genus Erythroxylum; species Erythroxylum echinodendron. Next base: position 14,130,324 of record JANZXR010000008.1, read on the forward strand.
CAATAGAATGACTCTGTTCCTCAACTGCTTGATCTGGGATCCCACATTCTTGATCGGCTCCTCAACATAGCTTAAGTTACTAACAACCTCAATCTCCTGAGCCAATATCACATATGTCATATCCGATCGGTATCTTTAGAGCATACTCACATGAAATACATTATTCAATTGAGACATCTCATTCGATAAGGCCAACTTATAGGCCAAAGGTCCTACCCTCTTAATGATCTCATAAGGACCAATGTACCTAGGGCTCAACTTGCCCTTTTTACCGAATCTTATAACTCCCCTCCAAGGTGACACTCTCAGGAATACCCTGTCTCCCACATTGTGCTCCATGTCACGTCAGTGCTGATCCACATAACTCTTTTGTCTATCTTGAGCTTTTTTGATTCAGTTTTAGATCAACTTTACCTTATACACTGTATCTTGTATCAACTCTGGGCCTTCAACTATTCTCAAGTCCTCTTCATCCCAATATAATGGCAACCGGCATTTTCTACCATACTGTGCCTCATACGGTGCCATTCCAATACTACTGTGGTAATGGTTGGTGAATGCAAACTCTATCAATGCCATATATTGATCCCAAGCTCCTCTGAACTCCAATACACACGCCCTGAGCATATCCTCAATAATCTTGATTGTCCTTTCACTCTGTCCATCCGTCTGAGGATGAAATGCTATACTGAAATTCAACCTAGTACCCATAGCAGACTGCAAGCTCTTCTAAAACCTTGAAGTAAATCTGGGATCCCTGTTCGATACAATGGACACTGGAACCCCATGCAGTCTCACCACCTCATTCACATATCTCCAAGCCAACTGATCAAGTGAATTGTTTTCTCTCGCTGGTAAGAAGTGGGCCGACTTAGTCAACCGGTCCACTATTACCTATATAACATCATTCTGCCTCGGATTCTTACGTAGTCTTATGATGAAGTCCATAGTAATCCGTTCCCATTTCCACTCCAGAATGGGCAACGAATGGAGCTTCTTTACTAGAGCCTGGTGCTCAGCTTTAACTTGCTGGCAAGTCATACATCTAGATACATACTCTGCCACTTGCTTCTTTATTCCAGGCCACCAGAAATG
>JANZXR010000008.1:14138118-14150958 GCA_027575705.1 Erythroxylum echinodendron
GGGGGGGGGGTGGACCTGCACGTGCGCGAAATAGGTCATTTGGAGGTCGGATGACAAAGTTATGGCCAAAATAGTGAAATATGCTTAGCTTTTTTTTAAGGGCGGAGGGGGTCACCTGCGGGCCACGTGCTCGCAATTTCGCGATCGGGACAATGCGTGATCGCGACTTGGGCGAAAAATGGGCAGAGTCGCGATCGCGACTTCGCCCTTCCTCCATTTCTTCTTCCAACCTAAAATTTTAAAAAGGGCATAACTTTCACTACAAATATTGTATTAAGGTTATTCTTAGTCCGTTGCAAAGAAGACTTCTAGATCTACAATTTTCATGAAGACCTCAAAACAAATTTTGCCTCTAAAAGGGTCAAAATATCAGAATGAAGTAACTGTCCCGAATGTCCCTCCTATGCAACATTACAATATTATAAAGGTCATATCTCCTAACTCAAATGTCAAAAAATTACATAATTTATACCGTTAGAGAGTTAAGAGGATAAGCTACAACTTTGTCAAAATCTCTCTATAATAGTACAGAAAATTCATGTAAGTTTCAAATCAAAAATTCAAATCTCTAACCATCTATTCTCAGAAAATTTCCAGATGACTTCCAATGTCCAAAATCCAACACTTCAATTTTTTTCTAGTTTTCCTACTTCATTTTATTAAACTCATTCACCATAAATTCATACCACTTCAAAATATAGAGGTTTAATCAAAAACCATCAAAATCCAAAAATTCATATTAATCCTACTCCTACTCTGTTACTTTTCTACATTTTCAACTTTCATTCTCAATCACTATTCTTCCTCTCAACTTCCATTTAAACACTCATTCCCATCTCAGACCATCATTTTACAACTACTCTTTAACTCAAAAATCATTTTCTTGATCATATCTAAAGCTTTCATCTACTAACGTATACACATACATATATATATACATGCACAGGGAAAAAAACAGAATATATCACCATTTCATATATAATCTTGTACACTAACCTCATACACCATTTTATTGCTCTATCTAACTCCAAAAACCATTTCTACCTCACCTGATCACTAACAATCCGTCGAATACTAAATAACACTATATCCATATTTTTCCAATCCTATTTACACAGTATTCATAAATATACACATAAATTCCATGTTCATGCAAGTGACAGTAGATTCATCAAATTTATTTCATAAATCCACAGCTCTAAAGGATTTATTCACTACTTATTGAAAACTTCAAAATCTTCAATTATCTTCAAGCCCTAAACTCCATGCAAATTTCACGTATTCCACTGTATAATATGACCAGCTTCATTTTTTTTAGGGCAGAAGAAACAAATAGCAGTATGGAAGTGGTGTGGGATAAAGAAAAGCAAAGTAATCTCTCGGGAGGTGTTTGATGAAAAACTCTGTATATTGGAAGAAACTTGAAGAAGTTGGCTACGGAGAAGATAACTAGAACTAAATGCTTAGCCTTTTTAACTCATAAAGAACACAGCTTACTTTCTAATAAAATTATAAAAATCAACTTAACTAAGTTAGTGAAACTTGTCACTTCTCTAATGTCTAAGCTCCAACCAAGTTCCTTTTGAACTAATTTCTTTAACTCTCATCTTTACAATCCAATTATCTCCAATATTTTTTTAATTCCTTTTTCCTATATATTTTTTTAAGACTCCACAATTTCCGAAAGTAAATCCTAAAATAACCAAAATTCAGAAATTTTACAATTTTGCTAACCCGTAAAAGTTTCCAATGTAAAAACACTCATAATTCTCAAAAATACACAAATTAATCCAATTATACCTGGAATTATTCATGAATGCACATACAATTATTTTCATATGCAGAACGATTCACTATTTATGTGTATGTATATGTCATTTTATGCATGAGCATAAAAAATGCATTTCTAAGCTCTCATTAATCACTCATTTTTACTATTCTAACCTCCCAAAGGTAATGGGATGTTATAGTTTCATGCTCCACCACATGTTGTTTCTGCTTCTCTTCATGCTTCACATCCCTTGCATGTAAACACGTGCACGTGCTGACATCCATCATCCAGCCAACTTCAACTTGTGCACTGCTGTATTGGTGTTATTCTTTGTCCATTAATTTTCATGCATCCCTTTTTTCGTGTTTTCATTTTTTCTTATCTTTTAATTTTCTTCTTCTTGCTACAAGAAAACAAGTGAACATTAATCTTTAGAAGATGACCCAAATATCATGCTTTCGACTCTCTTTAACTTCTTTACTTCAGAATTGTGCCTAAAATCACGTATGAGTCAAAGTGAGTATCTTAAGCAATTTCATGTCAATAATCACTAAGTGTTATGGAATAATTTCATAATCAATTAAGTACCTATCAATTCCTCCCACACTTAGCTTTTGGCCGTCCTCGAGCAAAATATTAAAATTAAGCTCAAAGACCCAAAAGCATTGATTCATTTCCCATATGTTCCAAGAATACATAATCATAAACAAAGATGAATGACTTTCAAAAATTATAACAAGAATTTAACATTCCAAGCTTTTACTCATGATCAATCAACATTTATTATCTTAAAAAACTGGGCAATCTAATGGTAGACTTGGCAAATGTGTTTAACTAAAATATATCCATGGGTACACTCAACACCATTCATGATCATATCATTCCACAACTTTACATATCATTTCATTTCTCCACCATTACTATTCACATGCAAAATCATGGATTAAAGGACTTTTCAAGGTTGCAATGTGAGCTAAGGTAAAGTGAGATGTATTTGGGTCAAGTAGCATGAAAGCTATTAAGCTAGTGAAACAAAGCAACACTCATCAAACAATGGGTACCATCAGCTATGACGAATGAAACATTTATATTTCACATCCCTATTCAGCTCTCACACATAAACCACATGAAGAATATACCAATCTGAAGGAATCACTCATACAATTTATGCCAACAATACATTGAAATAACAAGAGTGAATCTTCCAAGCCAACATCTACCTTATATTCAACATAAATAATACATTCATTACAACTCTAGGAAGATGCATTAATCATAAATAACTTTTTAACATATATACAATTCCTCCTTCATACATCTATTTAATTTATTTAATTTTTTCTTTTCTTGCTTTATTTTCCTTTCTTTTCTTTTCTTTTCTTTTCTTTTCTTTTCTTTTCTTTAACATTAAAAAAAACTACATTAACATGGGAATTTCAATGATAAGACATAAACCCACACATATGTACACCCGCATATATAGAATTTTGTACATCCACAAACTTAACAATTACAAATGATTTACTAGCTTTATGGCTTAGGTAGGACATTTGGTTAAGTATAAAGCATATAATATAGTTGATACAAAAAGAAAGGCTAATAAGGCTAAAAGGGGCTTGTCAAAAAGGAAAATTATATAATGGGTAGGCTATTTGGCTAATGTAGCTTATGAAACAAAGAATGCTTAATCATTTCCACATTAAGGCATGTGACAAAAATGTGGCCTCTAATAGAAATTCAAGGCAAATTTAAGATGTACATGTTATGAAGGTCACACATTACAAAAGACAACAAGACTGATATGAATGTGTCAGTCAAATAAGGCTTAAAATCTCACCGACTTTGTTTACCACTAGTCACTACTCTTCTAAAGATAATGCATATTGACCAATAAGAGTAAAAATACATGCTAGAGTTGCTATGAATTCTCTAGTCAATTCACACTCTAATTGTGACTATATAGTCTTAGGAGAAACAAAAAATAAGAAAATGTTTGTTTTATTTGTTTTATTTTTTCTCTCATTTTGATTGAAAACTTAAAACAAGCAAGAAACAAACCAACAAAGAACACACATGCATATAAAAAGAAATATGAAAATGTAAAGAAAAGAAATTTACTTCCCTTAAGTTGCTTGCCAAGAAGCGCCTTTGTTTAGAGTCGTTAGCTCGACTCCTTTTTCTCCTCACGTGACAAAATTATGATCTTCTGGTACTATAGTTAGCGCCACTTCCACGCAGGGTTGTTCCGGATAAGGTCTTAGTTGATCATCATCCCCATTTAGTATCTTCCTTAACCTCAGATTCTCAATCTCGATTAAGTTCATACATATCAAAAGGATCTCAACGTCTTTTCGCCTTTTTCTTCCTTATTTAATTCCTCCAATTTGCTATGTAAAGGTGACGAGTCATTCTCAACAATAAAATGGAACTCAGTACTTACCTCCAAGTTAAAGATATGTCTTTTTCTACTTTGAGCTCCTCCTCTGCTTCTTCGACACAAGCAATTCGTTAAGGATTAACCTTAAAATTCTTAAGCTCTTCATCACTTTGTGAAGTTTTTACACAAATGTCCTTTGGATACACCTCAGGTTAATATGGTTGCTCATCTTCACTTTATGTTTCTAGATGATTGATATCTCCCCATCGAGGCAATGCATCTTGTTAGAATTGCAGAGCATCCTATCGAATTTGCTGTACACTTTACTGAAACAGCTATTGCATATTTTGTTGGAACTACTGCATATTATATTGAATTTGAAGATTGATAACAGCTATAATAATTAGCAATTCTTCTATAGATGTACTTGAGTCATGTTAGCTCTTTGAATTTTGGCAACTAGACTAAGATTGCCTTTCATCCAGCTGGAATTGTTGGATATCCTGTTAGGTCTGCTGTATACTCTTTTGAAGCTGCTGCATACCTTGCTGAAATTGAAGATTATTAGCATTAAAGGTCTCGATATAGTAGTCTAGAGATATACTTGAATCGTGATAAGAAACTTCTAGTCTATACAAGAATTCTTATGCATCCTGCAAACTATCATGGAAGTAACTTTGTTGATTATCCCATCCATAAATAAAGTGAGGTTGATCAATCCAACATTGGTTATAAAATTGAGAGTAAGAGTTAAAGAAAAAATTACTTCCATCTGTGAAATTTTTTTAATATTTATCATAAACATGAAACAGAAAAAAATGTCAGGTTCACGAAATAACTAAAAAGCAACCAATTACGAACAAATATATTCAAAACACCAATTAAGATCACAAACAAAAACTAAAACACTGCACTTCCCGGTAACGGTGATAGCACATTGTAATGCTATTGAAAATAAAATAACTAGATTACTACTATAGCAGTGGTAAGTCTAGGTCAGTCCTATAAAGCGTATGTGTAAAGTTTATGAAATGAAATTAATCGGTGTTTAGGTTTAAGGGGGTTTGGATTTTTCAAATAAGAAAATAAAATAAAACTAGACTAATAAAAACAAATTAAAGAAAACATGCGAAAATGATAGAAGTGGGGAATTCAACAGGAACCCGATTCTTTGGTTCAATCTAGCCCTAATTAAGCATATTTCATTGATTTGTAGTTCTCAAACCTCTCCTAGCAACTATTAATTATGGGTAAATAATTAACTGATTTACCCAAAGTTTTTCCTTAGGTTTTGTTTAATCAAGATACGGTCGTTAATTAAATCTAACCACTAAATAACTTAGGATATGATCTCTAGATTTAATTAGGCAGTAGTATTATAAATTAGGAAAACTGATTAATCAAGGCAACAACTACATACGATGCATCATTTAACCTAGGTCATGTTATCCTTAATGATTATGAATCATTAGTCGTTACATATGATTTTTAACATAATAATTACGGATTAGATCAAAATTCTAGCAATGGGTTTGTAAATAAACGATCCAATGAATGCATTAGCATCATCTTTTTCACAATACCTAATGAGTTCATACACAAATAATCAAGCAATAATGAAAATCCAGTTATTTATACACAAAACCCAAATCAATTAACATAGGATAATACAATCAATTTCTAATGAGTGAAAGAAACAACAAAAATGATGAAATACACTTAACTCGGGTCGTCAATGTCAATGTCAGCTCTGAACTAGCTTTGGGAACTTAGCTCTCCATAGGTCTCTCAAGAAAATGCTTCAGTCCCATTAAAATTTACCCCAACCAAAACCCCATGTAGCACCTCCACTCTTATGCTTTATCTCCAACCTTGCTATTGTTCACTGATGTGACAAGTAAACTTTGTTGGTTCACTGCCACTGTTCTCTTGTGTTTAAAACTTACGTAGATACTGTGCATTTTAAAGTAAAATGCATGGGCTGCATTTAATGCGTTAAATGCATAACATCTGTGTTGAATGCAGGCGTTGTCTGCGTATATAACTGCTTTCCTTCTCCTGCGTTATTGTTTTGGTTGGTCCTTAACTGTGCCTCTGTGCTACGTTTCTGTTTCTTTGTCGCTACGTTTCATGCTGCATTATATGTTATTTATACTTCTCTTCATTCTTCAGATCCCTTGCATGCAAGCACATGTACGTGCTGACGTCCATCATCTAGCCAGCTTCTATTTATGCTCTGCCATATTGGTGGTCTTCTTTGTCCATTAATTTTCATGCGTCCTTTTCTCCATGTTTTCATTTTTTTTCTTGTCTTTTAATTTTCTTTTATTGCTCCAAGAAAACAAGTAAAAATTAATCTTCAAAAAATGGCCCAAATATCGTGGTTTCGACTCACTTTAACTTCTTTGCTACCGAATTGTGCCTAAAATCACATATGATTCAAAGTGAGTATCTTAAGCAACTTAATGTCAATAATCACTAAGTGTTATGAAATAATTTCATAATCAATTAAGCACCTATCAGATATTATTTACTGATTACATTTTTTAGTGGATGAAGCAAAAGAAGGTGTTAATGTCAAGCTAGAACTTTGGAGAGGTATGTTAAAGTTAAAGGGCTTTAAATTGAGTAGGATTAGGACTAAGTACTTAGAATATAACTTGTTGGGTCATAAGCTTACATCCAATAGGGAAATCAAGATTGATACATAAGTTATACCATAGAAAGATTGTTTTAAGTACCTTGAATCCATCATTTAAAGTAATGGCGAGATATATGATGACATAGTTCACTGTATCAAATTAGGATGGTTAAATAGAGAGGCACCTCTCGAGTTTTATATGAAAAAGAAGGTGCCAATCAAGCTAAAAGGTAAATTCAACCATTTAGCAATTAGTTTAGCCATGTTATATATGATATAGTGTTGTCCCATCAAATAGATGCATAGTCTAAGTTAAAGATGGTAGATATAAGGATAATCCATTGGATGTGCAACCTTACAAGAAGAGATAAGGTCAGGAACATAGTGGTGAGAGACTAATTGAGGGTAGCTAACCTTGATAACAGGGAGACAAGGCTTAAGTGGTTCAAACATGTTAAAAAGAGACATCATGATGGCCCAGTAAGAAGATGCAAGAAGAATGTACTTAGGGATTGTAAAAAAAGAAGAGGAAGATCCCAAAAGAATTAGGAGGGAGGTGATTATGAACAATATAACCCTACTAGAACTTACAGATGACTTGACGCTTAATAAGAAACTCTGGCGAATTAGGATATAAGTTAAGGGCCTTATATAGAAAGGTCCTTCTCTTTTCATAGGCCTTTTGAACATTTTCTTTTAGTTCTTATGTCTTTTATTTAGACTAAATATTTGAGTTTGTAACACTTGCTCATTTAATTAATTATTTATTTATTTCATATTTTTCTTTTTTCAATTGCTTATTTTATTTACTTATTAGTTTTCTTTCTAATATGTTTATTTATTTACTTACTTTTATATTTTATATTTTATTTATACAGTTATTTGTTTATGCATTTGGCTATTGTTTTCTTCCAACCGTTTTAAAATATCCTTTTTTTCTTATATGTCTGTTAAAAATAACCTCTCTATTAGATAGGGGTAAGGTTGTGTACTTATGAAACTCTCTAAACCCTGCATCTCAACTAATTCCTACTAGGATATTGTTATTGTTGATATTGTTATTGTTGAAGTTGTGCAGTTTGTAGTGAGCTAGCATCTAACTATGTCAAATATAGGGTTAGACAGTGAGTTATTGGTAGTATTCGTTATTACTTGTTGGCAACAACTTAGAATGGAGTTGTTGGAACTATATGTTTGTGAAAAAACTGGCAACATGAGCTTATAAACTACGGTTAGAGAAGATTGTCATCAACGGTGAAGGAGTAGGAAGTGTTGCTTGGTAAGAGGGAGATAATGACAACCATAACTAATTCTCTTATCGATTGAAGTGGCAGTTGAATAATGGAATGTTTCCAACAATAGAGGTAATTCTGGTGGTGTAGGTCATTATTAGAGAGACTTAAAGGTGTAATAGATGCCCGTGGCAAGTCATAGGTGGTAACTAGGGTTTCCTTAAACAAAATGGATGTGTTTGCACATGGGATATGTGTTATTTTACGTTAGGAATAAAGAAGTCTTAAACTAGAATAAGGTATGTTTAGCAACTAAGATAGTGTACCTTAGGATTAAAACAAGGCTTGTTTTGATACAAAGACAAGGCCATTTTAGTGTTGGAATAAGGCATATTCGGTTTTTGGATTAAAGTAATCCAAATTTGAATAAAGTTATCCATGGTTTGGAATAGAGTATTCCAAGATTTTTTTTTCAAATAAAATATTTAAAATTATTTTAAAATTTCAAAATCAATTCCACAATTATATTAATTATTGTCTAATTATGATTAAAATTAATAATTAATTTCTAATTTAATTTGAGAAAAGTTTTTTTTAAAATTAAAATAGTTATATTTCAATTAGAATGAAATTAATTAATGAGACTCCTTAAAATTAAGGAATGTGTTTTCTTAAGTAATTAAGGAAAGTGTTTCTTAATTAAAATTAATTTTTCAGTTTGATAGATAAATTAAATTTAAGATTTTATTTTTTAGAGAATTATTATTCTAATTTTTTGGAAATTGTTTATTACTTATGAATAATATGTGTTCTTGATTTATTAAAAAATTATTTTTCTTGGTTTAATTTGAAAATTTGTTTTCATTTATTAATTAAAAATATTTTCTTTAATATTTTTCAAATATTTTTGTAATTAATTGAAGAATCAATCTTTAAATAATTAATGGAAAGGAATTACTTAATTAAATTTAAGAGTGTTTTATTTAATTTTGAAAGTAATTTCCTTTAAATATTAGAAATAATTTTTTAATTAAAGAAAAGTAATTTCTAATTAGATTAGAAATAGTTTTTTTAATAGGATTAAAATGTCTTGCTTGTTAGATTTTGAAAAAGGAGTTTTTCTAAATTATAATAAGTAAGAATACTAATTTATTGAAAAATGTTTTCAAATAAATTTTATTAAAGGAGTTCAGAAAATTGAAAATAGTTTTCAATTGAATTTGAAATTTTATTTAAATCAAATTAAATATCTATATGGAATAGGAATTTAATTTATTCATGAATCAGTGTGCTTAATCTAATTTAATTATCCAATGAGTTAGAAATATTATTTTAGATTACGAAGATCAATAACTAGAATTAAACAAAGCTTGATATTTTACGCATACAATTTTATTATAAGTGCGTAAGTTGCATATTGTGTGTGTGTGTGTATATATATATATATATATATATATATATATATATATATATATACACTCTATATATATGATATTTTAAATGCAATTTTATGTTTGATGATACAATTAAAATTAAATCCCTCATTTAAATATTAAGGATATATTAAGAACAAGATTGTTGCCTTCCATTATTTAAGCATAACATCATAGTTATATTTATTATACAACTTGTTGAGTGACTTAAAGGCCCCTTTTACCCGAATATGTTTTATGTTAAATTAATTGTCATACTTAACTAAATTTGTATGATTTAGATGAGTGACTCGTGATTATATGAACTTAGAGGCACGATTAGCACTAATATATAAGATACATTTTGACAAGAGTTATTATTTAACGGATTTAGGATAAGCCCATTTTAAGTTTAGTTAATTTTTTGAGTGACTCAAGGTTAACTAAATTTAAATGGGATCCTAACATACTAGAGAGATTAGAGTAATCTTCCTAAATACTAGTGACGACTAATATTTTGAATAAAATAATAGGAGTAACCAAATATATTATTAAAGTCTTAATTTTATTTAGTAGTCAAAGAATAAAGTCAATTACCAGCTTTCTTACAATGATATTTTGTTCTTAGTAGAATTTACCTTGTTTAGTATGATAGATATTAAATTAGTGGACCAAATTTCTTAGATATAGGTTAAGTTTGAGAAGAGTTTTCAAATTAGATAGACAAGGTTAAATTTCTATTATGCAATTTGTTATTAATCCCTGTTGAGAATTTGGTATTAAAAATTTTAAATATATGTCAAAATAATATGGACGATAAAATGTAATAATATTTTAAGTTAAATAATATCTCATAAACTTGGATGACATATAAGATGTATGTCAATATCATGATAGTAACATGCAAAAGGTTGCATGAAGTAAAGCTGATAGGTATTGTACTTTGATAAAATTATTTCTCTTAATTTATCTACTAAAAGCCTAAGCATATATTACAATTGAAGCATTGGTTTAGATATGATAATAATTATCATCAAAGATCTAAGTATGTATTTACGTAGTTTCTTTTAATTATGATAATAATTAAGATGAAATTTATAAGATTTGAGCAAGTTCTCACTATACAGAATTTTGTAGAATTCTCTTATTAAACCATTATCCCAACATTAGCACGATTATCATATGTTGATATGGTATTAGATGCCTAAATGATCGGCTTAATGTAAGTGAGAAATTATTCGTACATGCCTTATAGCTAATCGGTTGCCCATAGTTTACTGACATAATTCTTCAAAGACATTCTTTATCTTTTACATATACAGATATAAAGTCCAATAGATAAATGTATATTGTAAATAAAATTATAATGAGATCATACTTATGAGATTCATATTCTATTTATATATTATCGTTAAATTATCATACTCATTATTCTATTAATATTAGACATTAATAATGTGTAAAAAGACAACATATGTTATGTTTCTTCGTTATGAAGAAAGTAGTCAATTTTATGGACTAAAGCATGAGGATACTTAAACAAACATATAGGTACTTGTTAAAGAACAAGTTCATTAAATTGACCCTATATGAGAAATTTATTTAGAACATTACTTGTATATTTATGGAAATTATCATCGTGATGATTGTATAAGTGATCCTTTGACTTGAGATCACCAAAGTATATCATATAGGGATTCCTATATTTTGATATTACTTATAGCATGTTCCAGTCAAGGGTAGCTCAATTAATTGTCAGTGGATATACCATAAACTATGTGGAGATAGTTGAGTGATCATTATAGGATTCATCACCCTAAAGTGATCAAGGAGAATATTCTGTTGTTCTTGATTAGTATTGTAGCTACCCATTCTCATAAGGTATATTCCAAAACATACCGACAGTATTCGAAAACATACTCTACGAGGGTAGCACACTAGGACAGTCAGTCAAACTCATTGCAAAATTTTTCAAACATCACACGTAATTTCAAAAAATCAATAATCATTTTCAACCCATTTTATTCATAAAATTTTCAGTCATAATTTTAACAAACACTAAACACATCATCAGAATTCCAGTAATCATTTGGGCCCACTATAATAACAAAACGTGTTTAGTCATAATTTTTATTTCAAAATGAATTCAAGTATATATTAAACATAATTCATATATACAAATTCAATAGTTGTGGAAAACAAATCTTAATACAAAAACGACGGAAGACAAATGCAGATGCGAACTTATCCCGACCTCTATCTCTTATTCAATTGTAGGAATATTGTTGTTAAATAGGAGTTATGGCTCTTTTATGAAGGAAATCAAGGAGGGGTTCAAGAGAGGCCAAGAAATCAAGAGGAAAAGCATCCATAAGTCAGATTACAAAACCAAGCAAAGATATTTAAAGTGGGTTACAGTTTTATAATGAAGAAATAAGCCAAAATGTTTGTTTTCAATGACTACGATTTCTGCATAAATGTGCTACATGTTTGTTCTGTTCTGGTATGCTATAAAATGCCAATTATTGCTACATGTTTTCATACAAAAATGTTTTCTCCAAAGTTGAATACTTTATGAAACCGAGTTTCTGCATCTTTTGCAGATAAGACTGATTTCTGAAAAAAAGTTGCATACTTTTAAAACAAGTTTCTGATCTGAAAAGCAAGAACTTCAAAAACTACCATTTTGGGCAATCAGTTTTCAAGAGCATGAAATATATGTGTTATGTGGGTTTATGGTGGTCCCCTAAGTATGACAGTACACTTGTCTAAAGGCTTCTCCCGCCTGCCTGCTAGTGGCATGGAGCTCCTTCAAGGACTCCCATAAGATTCATGGCTACGTAATACCAAAAAATGGAATTGCCTAGTACGTTCTGTTCACGGCTACACAGGACCCTTCAGGGAAACCTATAGTACGTTCTGTTTTGGATCCACCCGAACCATTCTGATGTGTTAAGTGTTCATGAATTGTCTCATATGATGAATGCATGTATGATTTGAAACCAAGTATGTTTTAACTGTAAAATGGTTTTCTGCTTGTTTTGTGTTATAAACGTATTTCCCACGAGCTTTATGCTCACTCCCCTCAAATTTCTGTCCCAAACTCAGGTGAAGCTCAAGAGAGCGAATAAGTTAGGATGAAAGGTAGCTCAAGTATGCAAATGACTTTTTATGATAGCTAGGACTGAACTTTGATAGCTAAGGTTTTAGCCTTCTTTCAAGTTGTATTGGCAATGAATACTGATGTAGTTAAGACCTGTAAGAATTCTAAAGCTTTGTAAAACAGATATTTTTGGAAATGAATGAATGAATTATGTATTCGTATAATTTTGTATATGAATTCGATTTCTGGTTATGATCAAATTAATGGAGGAGTAAGAGAGATTAATGATCATGTCTAGGTGATT